>CM076851.1:59585711-60031852 GCA_039519185.1 Astragalus membranaceus | reverse complement strand
GCTTGAAATAGTTGTTTGATCTTGTGTAAATGAATGCAATTGTATCAATGTGTTTTTTTTTATTTTTAACCACTCACTTACTTTTTACTTTACCATTCATTAACTTTTTACTAAAACATAAAAAGATTTTACCACTTCCCATTTACCTCATGCATTTTTACTTTACCATCTCATTAAAAATTACCATTCACTTCATGCATTTTTACTTTACCATCTCATTAAATAATTACCATTCACTTCATGCATTTTTACTTTACCATCTCATTAAATAATTACCATTCACTTCATGCATTTTTACTTTACCATCTCATTAAATAATTACCATTTACCTCATGCATTTTTACTTTACTTTTCACTAACTTCTTTCTTAAAGTTTTACAACTTATCAACTTGCAAAAATACCCAAAACATTTTCACATTCATGCATCTTCATTCATACTTAGTTTATGTGACACTCTCATGCATCCTCATATGCTTATATCTCTTGCATCCTCTTATGCATCCTTGTATGCCATCCATTCATAAATAAAGTTCTATGCATTCATTCTTGTATGCTCATGCATTCACATGCTTGCCTAATCATGCATCATTGCTTACATGTTCATTCACCTAACCTAGAATACTCTATGCCTATGATCAATTGTATTCCTTCGTTCTTGATGCCATTTGAATGTCTTGACTTAATTGTGCACAAACCCTTTTACACAATCATGTGCCCTTATAAGACTACCAACAAGTGTAGCATAGAGGCATATGTGCCCCTCTCGAAATTGCTTCCAACTTGTGTAGCAATTCCCCTTCACACACAAGCACAATTGTTTTGAGAACTTTGTCTTGCATCTTTGACAATTAAATCTCTTGATTATATTGGCATGCTTAATCTTAGTTGATGATCAACATGTTCATGATTGCTTGATTAGTTGAATATGTTTGAACTTCATTCATTCATTATGCATTTGGTTTTGGACATAGAATTCAATTGAAAACGATTTATTTATTTTCTAAAAACTCTTTTCCAAACCAATTAATTTTCAAAGCATTCTCAATAAACAAAAATAAGCAAGTAGTGGAGGTCACCCATAACCTTTGTTAGTTTGATCTCTATTAACGCTCTTCAATTTCACATGAGTACTTAGCGATGATTACCCATAACCTTTGTTAGTTTAATCATTCGCTAATGCTCGTCCTACTTCGAAAACCTTTTCGAAAATATAATAAAAGCAAGTTGTTACTAATAGTCAATCAGAGCCTTTGTTCGTCTGACTAGAGGTAACAACTCTTTTTGAGTATTTAGCAGTGATTACCCATAGCCTTTGTTAGTTTAATCACTCGCTAATGCTCGTCCTATTGCGAAAACTCATCAAAAAGATAAAAAACAAAAACCTTTCAGAAAAAGAACTTAGAACTACGTCGCTTTGATTCCAATTTGGGATACGTAGGAGCGGGTCACATCCCGTCAAGCATAACAAATAAAAATCATTTTCACAATAAGTTTTCAAACAATTATTTTCAAAAGAACCAAGAACTACGTAGCTTTGAATTCTCCATCGCACCGGGAGATACGTAGGAGCGGGCCATGTCCCGGCAAGCACTTTTTCTAAAAACCCCTTTTTTCCCCCTTTCTCGCCAAAAATAAAACTTTTATTAAGTTTTCTCATTCATTCTTCAAATAAATAGGCAAATCTAGATATTTTCCAAATCAAACGTTAAAACCACACATTTAATTAGAGGTTCCCTTTCGGTAGAAAGGACGTGCGCGGTGCTAACACCTTCCTCGCACGTAATCGACCCCCGAACCGATATCTCTAGTTTTCAAAAGACCATCCGGCTTGTTCAAAAGACCTTTTTTCAATGTTTTGGTCTTAAAATTAAAATATTGGTGGCGGCTTCAAAATTTTTCCACGTTGTACATTGAGAAACCCAAACCGGGATTTTTCGGGGTGCAACAGCCGTTTGTCATACACTGTCACCAGTGTTCTTAAAGAGCCTGACACTCGGATCATATGGTGAACATGCATGTTTACAATTGAAATAATTGTATTTCTTTAAGATCTTCTCAATATAATGAGATTGATCCAATGAAATTCCTTTCTCGGACCTAGTGATCTTAATACCAAGCATTACACTAGCTTCTCCGAGGTCTTTCATATCAAAGTTGTTGCACAACAGTGATTTCACTTTATTTACAACATGAATGTTTGATCCAAATATGAGTAAGTCGTCTACATAGACACATATGATAGCGCAATTGTCATTCTCGGTTTAGTAATAAATGCATCTGTCACTTTCATTCACTTTAAACCCATTCGATAAAATCAGATTATCAAACTTCTCATCCCATTGTTTAGGAGCTTGTTTGAGACCATACAGAGACTTATCCAACTTACAAACCTTGTGTTTTTGCCCAAGAACTACAAAAACTTCAGGTTGCTCCGTATAGATTTCTTTTTCTAATTCACCATTTAAAAAATTAGTTTTGACATCCATTTGGTGTACTTCCAAATTGTAAATAGCGGCCAACGAAATTAGTACCCTTAGGGATGTAATTCTAGTAATAGGTGAATATGTGTCGAAGAAATCTATATACTCTCTTTGTCTAAAACCTTTGGCTACAAGGCGAGCCTTGTATTTATCAACAGTGCCATCAGGTTTTAGTTTCTTTTTCAAAATCCATTTACAGCCAATTCGTTTGCAACCAGAAGGCAAGTCCACTAAGTGCCATGTCTTGTTAGACTCTAGAGAATTCATCTCGTCATTGATGGCTTCTTGCCACAAATCGGCATCCAAAGAAGACTATGCTTCTTGAATGCTAGTTGGATCCTCTTCTAACGTATAGACCATATAATCGGGTCCATAGTCCTTAGCAACACGTGCTCTCTTACGTCTTCGAGGTTCTATTTCCCCTTGTTCGTTGTTTTCAACGTTCCTAGGCACAAAAACTTGACTAGTTCCGGTGCCCCCACTATTTCCATATTTTAAAGGGAATTCATTTTCATAAAAGTCAACATCATTTGAATCTATGATCACTTTAGCTTTAAGGTCATAAAACCTGTAAGCTTTACTGTTTACTGCATACCCGATGAATACACATTCATAGGCTCTACTGGCGAGTTCAACTCTTTTTGAGTCTGGAATCCTGACATAAAAGGCAGGCAACCCCAGATTCAAAAATAAGACACATTTGGTTGTCTTTTCTTTATGATTTCATAGGGAGAAATTTTGCTCTTAGACTTTGGAAGTCTATACAGTACATAACATACAGTTAACAAAATTTCCCCCCATCAGTGATATGCAGCGCCAGAATAAAGCATAATAGCAACTACCAATTCGGTAAAAGTTCTATTATTTCTTTCTGCTTATAACAAAATTTCCCCCCACCAGTGATATGCAACGCCAGTATACTACAATGTAGTCAAATCAATTATAAATAAAAGTCGTAAACTATCGTTTTCTTTTTTTGGTTAACGTTCTTTCTTATTCGCATATATCTGAGTGAGTCAAAACTAATACTCAGATTTCCTTACTGATTTATGCAAAGTCTTGAAAATTCTTGCTTGACTACAAAAATCACAATTTTTTCTTTAAGTCATTTAAGAAAATAACTTTTGAAAAAAGCTATCTGGCTCTTATTGAAAAGAATGCGTTTGTTTACACTTCAAAGTCAAAGACGTGTAAAAGTTTAGTATAGTCAACAAACTTCCGATAGATGAAGTAAACAATGCGTTAAAAAATATCATTGTTTAAAACAAATTCACCAGACTCAATATAGTTTTCTTATTTTCAGCAACAATGTATGTTTAAAACATAGCATGATCATGGCGAGCGAAGCCCGTAACCATCCACCGACTTTCGCATTCAATAACAATGTTTTTTTTCAGAAATTTATAGCAACAAATTGCTATTCAGTCAGGTTAGCCTGCGAGGCAGAGCTTGACCTGTTCCTACACTTGCGTGTCATATGACCTTGTCTATCGCAATTGAAATAATGAAAGAGAAGCATCATTTCTAGGTGGTGGTAGTTGAAGCTTAGAATATGGGAAATTTGGGGATCCCATTCCAGTTGCTGTTCTTTTGAGCATGATTACAATTTTAATTTTGAAAGGCTTTCTAGAAAATTATATTGCAATTTTCAATATTATATATTGCAATATATCGTGAAAAACATAACTTCTCAAAAAAAATAGTATTGCTATTGATTATTTGCTGAAGATATGTGTTAAGCTAGATTTTTTATTTGTTAGAGAGTTGTACTTTTTGGTTTAAAACATCCAAGTTGCATTAGAAAAAATAGAGTGAGAAAAATTTTATAGATAAGGGAATAAAATTATATAAAAATTAGTACAAGGTGAACTTCATAAATAAAAGAATGGAATTATCTTTTGACTTGATAAATAAAAGGTAGTTAAGTAATTGATACTTTAGATATCTTGGACTTCTTGTTGTTGGTTTAACAATGAGATTATTTAGGTCAATTTGAAGGTAATTTTCGAGGTTGTATGTAATTTGTGATTGTTACTATTGGTCGACCGTTTTGTGAGACACGTGAGTTTTTTTTATGAATATTATTAAGACGAGTCCTCTAACCCGTGAGAGGGGAGAATGGTGTTCGGGTAATATTCTGTATGTGTTATGCTTAGCTTGTGAGAGGTGACAATGCTTTCGAGTCTAAGTTACCTAGCTTGTGAGAGGTGACCCTATTGTCGAGACTGAGTTACCCATTCTGTGATAGACGACCCGATGTCTTTCAGTTCAAGTTACCTAGCCTGTGAATGGTAAGAATTGTAACATCCCATTATTTCACTAACTAAGAAATATATGGTAGTCGACAATTGATAATAATTCAGAGAATATTAACCGATATGGATTTGAGATTTTTCTTGAACTTTAAATTAGAGTTAAACTTAAACTTAGTTTAGTTTAGGTACAATTTCCATAATACACATGGACATCAAGTACAACTTGAAGAAATCTCAAAATATACCTAAACATGACTCAAATCCATAAAACGGTTTTCCTACAACTTAGTCTTTGAAACGAAACTCAAAGTACAATACAAAATAAACTACTGTTCTGGGGGAACATAGAAAAAATATCTCTTGATCCCTACGGATCATACATGAACTCAATGGAACACAACAGCTGCTACTTCCCTAGGTTTTGCTTGTTCTTGCCCTGTATATCTGAAAAACACCACAATGATAAACAATGAGATACAATTTCAGCGAGTTCTTTCGCGACCCCTCACCTTAAACTCTCGATGGTTTACTTATCTTTTCAGTTTCTCTTAGCACAGCCCGTGAAGTCACTACACGACTCCAACAGAGAACCCCACCCGACAATAGCTATTGAAGGGTCAACATGGATATTCGACATTGGTTTCGGGTTCATGACCTCCCGTCCCCAAGTATGCTATAAACTCGTGATCGTCGTCCCCATGGTGTCCTATGTATTTACTTTAGACTCATTGGTTCTTTTCTCACTCCATATTACACTATACAAACTGAGTTATTAACCTTAATCAAAATAATCATCAAAATATCAACATAATCATCAGATAAACACAACCTAAGGTAAAAGAACTCACTTATCGTGTTGTTCCCTAATGGAGTTGGGCTTCCACAAACTCCAGTTTGTCAATAACTATCTCCAAATCTACCATCCCCTAGGTTCCTAGTTCACAAACAATCTCCCAACTTCAGTTCTTGGCTTTTGTCTCGTGTGCAAATTTGAAATGAATGATGGGGAGGGATTTCCATTTTCTGTTTTGGACAGCATCTGTAAGAAATATTGTAGCAGTCATATCTAACTCAATACTCACCCAAAATTACCAAAACAAGTTCCTATTATGAAGATAATTTTGTCTAGTTTCTGAGGGTCCAAGTTCCATACTGATATGACAAATATTTAGTGAGGTATGGCCAAAACATGGTGACTGGTTCAAAACTGTCACTGTTATAAAACAATATTTGTGGGTACGAATTCTCCCTCAAGTCTCAGTCAAATAAATTCATTCTTGTGCGAAACATGAAGGGTTTTATGTCTAGTTTCTAAAGAAGAAAATATGATATTCAAATGAGGTCTCTGGAGAAAGTTACAAGGGTGTCAAAACTATTTTGTTGCAGAGTTTTCAGTGTGTTTATATCTTCAACTTCCAACCACCATGAGCCATGAAATTGAGCTCTAAAAATGCTGACCATGACTTCAACCTTCAAATACAACCTTTAATCTAACTTACCCTAAGTTTGAGGTTCCAAATCTAGTCTTAATTGAAGCTTGCAAAGCTTCTAAAATGGTAAAACCCTTATTTAATTTTCTGCAGAAATTCCCAGCAACACACATTCATCTTCTTCCTCCTTTGAAATCAAAATGTAGCCCCAAAACACCCATTTAAGCTCCCATTTTCCAGCTCCAAGTTTATTCTTGTATAATTTAAGCTCCCTAACACCTAATCTCTTAAAAAAACTTGAACATGCAAGAATATATATGAAAGAGGAATGGTGAGGGTTTAGGTTTCTCAAGATTGGGGTTTCAAAATCTGAGTTCTCACTTGTAAAATTTAGGCAAAAGATTCTGGTTTGATAAAAGAAATGAAGAGTGAGAGGTGGTAGGATCAAAGCATAAAGGAAATGGTAGAGAGGGAGGTAGTGGTGGACTTCAAGTTTCTCAGCTCAACATTGCTTTCCCTTTCTCTCTTTCTCTCTCGGCCTCACACTCTCTCCCTCTCTTGTATTCCTTGTTTTTCTTTCAGCTGGTGGGCGTTTTATAAGAGGGATTAGGGACTGTTTTGCAATTCCTCTAATTGCACAATGGTCCCTCAAGTGTGGGTAATTTGCAAATCAATAAAACACCCCTATTTCCTAATGGATTTATCTTCTATTTGTTACCAATAATCAAAAGAAATTCTAATCTAACCCAATGCTAATATCCACAATCATAATTAAAGAACAAAACATTTAATAGGGTATCAAACATATCAATGATTTAAGAATACATGCAAACCAATATCAAATGTCTCTATAGTTTGATAAGAAATCATGTATGTATGAATTAAAGTAATATTTCATTACTTTGGGTGTTACAAGAATGGTACTCAAGTGATTTTATCAAGCCTGTGAGAGGTGACCTGATGTATTTCAGTTTCAGTTATACCTAGCCCGTAAGAAGCGAGAATGGTACTCAAGTAATCTTTCCTAGCCCGTAAGAGGCGACCCAATGTCTTTGAGTTTGATTTATACCTAGTTTGTGAGATGCAAGAATAGTACTCAAGCGACCTGACATACATTTTTTGGTGACGATGTAGCTTGGTAAATTATATGATTATTTCGATTATCCGTTTGTGTGTAGTTTCAATCCACCGTTGTTGTTATACTTTTAACATAATGTAAGATGTACTCACCCTCTCTTTTCTATGTGTTTTCTCTGGTATGATTTGCGTGTAGGCTAACCTTAGGACGTGACTTAGAACTAGTGTTTGGATGTTGTCCTTGAGGACAGAGTGAAGATATATTCTCTCACTTCTATTATGGTGTTGTTAGACTATTGTTAAGTTCAAATGGGATTTAAGCCTCTGATATTGTGACATTGGTGTCGAGGTTAATACTTTCGTCTTGAACACATTTTATTATATTTTTGAGGGTTAAATATGTTTTTGGTCCCTACAAAGTTTGGGTTTTTTGTTTTTAGTCCCTCAAAAAAATTTCACCAACTTTTGGTCTCTATAAAATTTAGATTTTCTGTTTTTAGTCCCTCATTACTTTTAATAGCACTTTTTTGACCTTTTATAAGCGCTATTAAAAGTTTTGAAGCGCTATTGAAAGTCATGAGGGACTAAAAGCAAAAAACTCAAATTTTATAGGGACCAAAAGTGAGTGAAATTTTTTTAGGGACTAAAAACGAAAACCCAAATTTTATTGGGACAAAAAACATATTTAACCCTATTTTTTAATTTCCAGAAATACTATTTTTGTCGAGGATGTCTGTAAGGCTTTTTGAAGCAAATATATTTTTGTATGTTAAACTATGAATTAGAGTTATGATGTGTGGTGATGAAGTGATCCCCTTTTACCATCGAAGAACTATTGTTAATTTATATTTTTTTCCACAAACTGGCTTCCAGAAGTGTTCATATTCAGGGATCTATTTGGTGGCCTACCATCTGCCAATTTATTGTTGATGATTTATTTAGGAATAAGGTGGGTTTACCGAAATACGTATTATACTATATTGTTGCATTTTAATTTATTGCAAGGGTTTTGCTTGTTGTCCCCATGGGTTGTATTATTAATTTTCTTTTCTGATTAATAAATTTAGGGGTATGTTGCAGATGATTGGTGGGGGAAGAGTTGCCAACTTGGCAGGGATGTTTAGGCGTAGCTCCATTACGCGCGTGGTGCCTCAGAAAGCTTCAGGCGCGTGCGAATATTGTCATTAATGACAACCTACTAAAGGTGCCCCAAAACAGCATAGTCTCTCATAGGACTGTCCCTTTCATTTTCCATTTCAATGTTATTGGGAGTAGGGAACAATTGCTTGACCTTCTTCATCAACTTGAATAACCTTGTGGTCATTAATGATTTCTGCCATTACTGCTTCTCTAACAGCTGCTATTCTTTCTCTAGCCTCTCTTCTCAACCTCCTAGCTGTTATTTCAATTTCAGGAACTAAAGGAAATTCTGGTTCGTTGTTTCTGCTCATAAACAGTCACCTAAAAATGAAAATTTCACAACACTAAGTTTAGTAGCAAAAGCTTACTAAAACAAGTACTAATTCAAAGATTTTAGAAATTAAATCTAATAATACCCAGCAACGGCGCCAAAATCTTGTGTAAAAAAGTGATAAGAAAAGATCGTTCCCACGAGGATTATGTAGTTTAAATTCTAGATCTATTCACTAGTACTCGAATTAGTAAGGAAAAAATAAAAAGTAAAGCATGGTAAAAATTCATGGTTTTAACAGTAATTAAATTGCAAATGGTAATAAAATCAGTTACACAAAATTACTTCACTATGTAATAGTGCTGTACTCCGTACTAAGATAGCATTCAGTGCGCAGGATTGAAATTAAACTTTCCAATTTTATAATCAGAATATCGCAAATGTTCCCTTATTCCTAAGCTCCCATTTGGTTTATTCTGAAGTGTGTAAAGCATGTTTCAGATCACACTATGGTCCTAGCTTCATATTCCTATTAACTTTTTAACCATATTAATTCATGAAATCAACACTTTAATTCCTTTCGGATATGAAAACACGTTACCCTAATTAAAGTGATCAAGTTCAAAAAGAGTATATATATAGCATTAAATCGCATGATTTAATGAAGCATCAAGCGTTAATCACAACATTTAACATAGATCCATAATTACATCACCAAGATCTCGACTAAAAAGGAAATTTGCTCATGATGAGCTTAGACATGATAAAAGCGTACGAAAACATCATAAATGATCAGCTACAGAGCCTCTGTGCTGCTGAGAAGAAGAACAATGCTGCAGAATTGTGAGATCCAGCTTCAGAAATGAGCTTCAGCACTAAAAATGGTGGAAAGATGGTTGGGGAAGATGATGGTACAGTGTGTGGAAGGTGGAAAGTATACTCTCTGACCTAGGGATTCGTGGAGGCCGAATTCTTTGTACTTCTAGGTTAAAGTACCTATTTATAGTACATTCTCTCTCCATGTACCAACTGGGCCCTTTTTGCTGCTTGGTGCTGTCAACCCTAAAATCAAGGAAATTTTGTCTTTTTGCGGCCCAATAAATGTGCAGATTACTTAATACCTTTGCTATTAAAGACAAAACACCTATTTCCTTATTATACCACCTGAGATGACTTTAAACCTTTTCCACAAGCCAACTAATTGCCACGCTGCTACCATAGCACTAACCATAGCACCAGAGTTACTGAATCCTCCACAACTAGCGCACGGGTGAAATCCCACAAAACACTTAAAGTGCCCAAAATATAATTTCTACATAAAACATACTTTTAGCTAATTATGCACAAACTTCATATTTATTTCCATAGATTACTATTAAAGAAGATTAATTCTCATTTGTTTTGGCATAGATAACTCACATTTCTGAGAGTTATCATGGTGCGTCTTCTCGATTTTGGTGTAAGTTGATTCGATGTCCCGTCGTAATGAGGTCATGTTTTGATGTTAGGTTTTCACGCCCATTCCCAGCGTATAAGTATGAGACCTCTTCTCCTCATTTTGGCGTTTACTTCTGTTCTCGCGTGATTGCTCCGACTTGCAACCCATTGATCCGAGGTCTTTTTCGTCGAGGATTTCCAGTTTCCAGTGAACTTCTCCGACGGTGATTTATCGACTTGCTCCGGCCTTATATTTGAGGGATACTCCTTTTTTCTGTTTTCTTTTAGGCGACGACGAAGATGAAGGCGAGGCGGAGTCGGAGGAAGAGGGAGAAGGAGAATCCTCGGTGGGGACTGTCAAAGGGAGGATCTCAGCAGAAATGTCTCCAGTATATGTGGTCCTTGTATCCGACCTGGAGGTTTCCCAGACCGAATTCCAACAAGCCGACGATCTTTCTACTGCAAAGGAAGTTCCTACCCGCGAGGTCAGAGAACAGGGGGGCTGGGTGGCCCGGGATGTGACTGGGCGCAAGAGCATCTACCTTCCAAGCGCAAAGTTTCCATTGTATGAGAGGTCGCTGAGCATCGATGACCAAGTGTGGAAAGTGGAAGGTGTCCCAGCCGGCTTGGCGATAAACTCCCCGTCCAAGCATTACAAAATCTTCGTATACCTTATCATGTAGGACGAGTTGTTGGTCCGACCTCCTTTTAGCCCTTTCTAGAGAGAGATAATACGCTGGCTTCAGGTCTCCCCTCTCAACTGCATCCAAATTCTTGGGTGTTTATTCGCGTCTTCGAAATCGTGACACATCTCCTAAACCGACCTTGCTCTTCCGACCTATTTTTCACCATTTTTGAAATGGTTTGCCAAGTGGAGAAGGGCGAAGATGGAGTGATCAGGTATAGATCGGTGAGCTTGCTAAAGAAGAGGAGGTTCATGTTCTTTGATGCTTACTCGGAATTGATGAAGCATTTTGAAGGCGACTTTTCCTACGTCGTCCCTACTAACGATGCTACGATGGCTGAGGTTGTTTCTTCCGATGTGGCTGGCAAGATAGAGGCCGCTCAATTTCATTTTGATTGGTCCTACGACCATTTCCTTATAGAAACCAACACTTATTCCGGGAAGGAGGCCCAGCTCAGTCAGTCTAACAAGAAGACCTTGAAGATTCTTCGACAGTGGATGTCGAAGTACATTTCTGGATAGGGGGTGGTTGACACCAATGGATTGGTCCGAACTGGGAATCCGAGCGAGATGCAAACTGTTCTAGGCCGGGAAGAGTTTCCCCTCCCTTTTCCTTGTTGCTTTGCTGTCTTTATGTTTATTTATAGTTAGGTAGGTTTGACACGTGTTGTTTCTCTTTATTTTTTCTTTGCAGATAAGATGACGTCGGCCAATGTTCTTCAGCAGCTTAAAGCTTTAGGTGATTTTGATGATGACAACGGCCAGATCGTTAGAGAAGGGGGTGCCTCCCAACAAAACTCTCTCGATACCTCAACTTCTATGTCGAACTTTACGGCCAAGGTGAGCCCCTCTTCGACACTCAACGAAGTTTAGCAGGCCGGTAGTCAGCAATCCAATCTCGGCAAGTGTCCTATGGACGTCAAGTTGTAGGGGAATTCACGTAAACCAAAGAAGAAAAAACCATCTGGTTCCTCTAAGCACAAGAGGTCGAAAACATATGATCCTTCGTCTGCCACCTTCGCTAGTTTGTCTCGGGAAGACTATGAGACGTTCCAATCCGAGCCCTACAATCTGGTAGTGAAGCTCGGCCATCTCGACAACAAACAGATGAAGCAGATTAAAGTCGACACCGCCTTGCGAGAAAGATGTGATGATCTCTATGCTTCTTTGTATTGGGTTGAGGGGGAATTGGACGATCGTCAGGAGAAACCCGGTAGAAGGCCAAGTCTGAGTTGGGGTCGTAAGTTGAGAAACCTGGGGGAATTGGATGTCATTATTCCAGAGCTGAGAGAAGAATGTTCCTAGGCTCGGGAGGAGAAGGAGGCCGTCCAAAAGAGTCTGAATTCGACCTAAGACAAATTGAAGTCGTCAGAGGAAACCCGGTAGAAGGCCAAGTTTGAGTTGGGGTCGCTTTGATCTGAGAAGGAGAAGGAGGAGGAAACAAGGTCGAAGGTTGAGAAGACGACGTCCGGGATGGAGGAGAAGGCGGAGGAGCTAGAGCACATAGCTGAAACCGTTGAGAACATTCAAATCAAACTTAAGGCGGCGAAGGTCGGTCGTGAGAAAGCGTTGGCCAGGAGGAAGGAACTTGTTCAAATGGTGGAGCGGGTTGCTAAGGACTCATTTACGAATTCCTTTGCCCAAGTTCAATGCCTGAACCCTTGGGCCGACTTGCTCTTGGATCGCCTTGACAAAAAGTGTGAATTCCACAATGGCATGCTGCTGATGTTTTCAAAGGACCGATCCACCTTTGAAGTCCGAGCTCAACCCCGCCTTTAGATACTTGTCTTTTGAAATTCCTTTTTTGTTTGTGGCCGAACTCGAGGTCCTGGACGAAATCCGATTTTATTATATTGACTTGATGCTTCTACTACTTATGTCATGCGTTTTCTTTTTCTTTGCAATTTCCGCAAGTATCGTATCTAGTCGTATCCTGCTATTGGGGTTATCCTCCCCCCAAACAGGGGAGGTCTGAGTGAATCCTCCCTCAGCCAGCTTATGGGTCGCGACCCAGATCGAGCTCAGCTGAAGAGGAGCTCATCCACGGAAGGGCCCTGTGTACCTCATCCGTGCATGCTTACGAGTCACGACCCGAAAGCACTTCAACCTGTTTATTGAATTACAAACATACAACAGTTAACAATTTTACAATTTTTATGTTCGAAATGAAAATACATTTTATTCATAGTGCCAATGGGGAATAGAACTCAGGTCTTGGGCTTTTATCCTTCCTTCCTAGTTCATTTTTTGTTGCAGACTTTCTTGGAGCCGTTGTACTACTCTTCTGACTTCAAAGAGAGGAAATGGCATCGCTTTGCCGAGGCTAGGTCACCGTTGATCGTGATTACTTCATTTTCAGTGGGGTAAAACTTCATTTTAAAGTGCACTGCAGATGCGACGACTCCTAGCTGACCAAGAGTAGGGTGGCCGACGATGTAGTTGTAAATTGATTTGCAGG
Organism: Astragalus membranaceus; assembly: GCA_039519185.1. Lineage (NCBI taxonomy): Eukaryota > Viridiplantae > Streptophyta > Magnoliopsida > Fabales > Fabaceae > Astragalus > Astragalus membranaceus. The sequence goes on along the minus strand of CM076851.1, from coordinate 60,018,618 downwards.
GCATCGAAAAGAAGGGGTTTTCACAGTCTGTGACTTTCCTGGATGGTCGAAACCATAGGTTACCACCAGGTCGAGGTACCCATTGGCTTTGTGTTCGAGCCATTGAAACTCAAAAAGTCCATACCTCGGTACGTGGAGAGGTCCTCCTAAGAAATTCTCAGATTTTCTAGCAGGTCAGCAAATAAGATGTCAGCGAATAAGAGTCTATGAAGGTCGAGGGAGGTCATTGCACGGCCGACTTGTGGAAGCGACTGTCAAAATTCTTAAAATATCTTTTTACCATCTCTTGATTGTTTTCATGGTTTCCATACCTTTGTCGAGGAAGCCACCAGAAATGACCATGGACACCGGTCTTGAGCTCGGCTTCCGTGTCTCCTTCTCATTTTTGGAGTCGGACTCTTCTGGATCTAAGGGATTGGTGACCTCGTTAACCACCGACTTACCCTTGTGGGGGGACCTCTTGGGTTCCTTCTCGATGTCGTCCCTCAAGGTATAACACTTGTGGGTATTGTGGCTGGTGCTCCTGTGGTACCTGAAATAAAATTTGGAGCCCAAGCCTTCCTTTGGCGGAAGGGGGCGAGGTCGTCTTATGTCACAGAACTCGGTGTTCGCTCACTTAACCATAATATTTGCTCGTGTTATGTTGAACTTCGTGTGCTCGATGAAACGATTTCCCTTAGGTTGAGCTTGGGGTGTTCTTTCTTGGGCTTCTAGGCTACTTTGTCAGAGGTCGTCTTGGATATAGGTTGGTCCGTCAAATCGTCTTCCTTATAATCAATGTATTTCTGCGATTTATGTAAGAAGTCAATTAGGTCCCCTTTTGCACGCCGTCTTTCATGAAGAAGAGTCAGATTTTTTCCTCTAGTCTGCTCACATTGAGCCCTTCTTTATTGAACCGCTCGTTGTACTCTCGAAGTGTCTCACATTTGCCCTGCCTTATTGCCTCGAAGACATTCTCCGATTTGGGCTTTAGTCGGGATCCCATAAACCTGGAGACGAAAAGTTTGCACAGCTGCGTCTAGGATGAGACCGAATTTGGCTGAAGTTCCTTGAACCATGCCAGGGCGGCCTTGGAAAGAGTCAAGAGAAAAAATCTTGCACATGACTGCTTCGTTGGCACTTCAGTATTGGAGCACTAGTTTGAAGTAGTCTAGGTGATCATCGGGGTCGCCGACTACGTCACACATGTTCAACGTGGGTGGTTTTTCCAAGGACCGAGGAATCAAACAATCGTTAATTCGTCAGGTGAAAGGACCCCGACGAACCTCTCTGTGCTTGGTGCTTTCCGAGATTTATTGTCTGTGTTTTTCCAATGTCGAGATGATGTTAGCGGTGGTGTGAACTTTCCCGTGGGGACCTACTACAATGCCGAGGTAGAAGTGAAATATGGGAAGGGGGATTGTTTAGAGAGAGAGAGAGAGAGAGAGAGACAGAGAGGGGCAGTTTGAGAGACGGGGAGAGAGAGGAGCGAGGGCAGAAGTTAATTTTATGGTGGTGGTGAAATATCGGGAGAGGGTTTGTGTAGAGAGAGAGAGAGAAAAAAAAAGAGTGAGGATCAGAGGAGCAATGATGTTTTAGTGGTGGTGGAATCGTGGTGAAGGGTGGGTTCGGGTAGAGAGAGAGAAGAGTAAGGGAGAAAGAGAGTGAAGCATGAGAAATGGAGAAGTGTGGTTTAGGGAGGAAGAGAGAAGAGAGAATAAGAGGAAATGAAAATGGTTTGGATAAATAAGAATGGTTTGATTGGATATAAAAAAAACTTAAAACTGGCAAGGGAATTTTCCTTCGCTAATTCCCTCGCTAATTATCTCGTAATCCATGTTTTTTTTTAAAATCCCGCTTATAGTTAGAGAGGGAATTTCCGTCGCAAAACCCATAAAAATTTGTCGTTAACTGTAGTTGAAAGTACAATCCATATTCTGTCGCTAAATTCGTCGCTACCAACTATTTTAGCAACTGAATATGATTTTGTCGCTAATGATCCTTTCTTTTGTAGTGAGACTGTCGTGGTCTCACGTCTTGTAGGGTTTGAGTTTGCGCGGCGGCTATTTCTCCCTCGATCTGAGTTACACGATCTTTCTGGTGAGCGAAGCTCCGAGCTTGGTTGTTGAGGGCGTCGAGTATCTGCTGAATGGCGCCCGTCAATGCTTGAGTGGGTTGTGCCTGTGTTTGAGCCGGAAATGGGACTTGGCCGACCTCCACCGGAATTAAAGGAGGTTGATTTAGAAATTTTACAATGTTGGGGATCTGAGACCTCAGCTGAGGTTTTCCTCGTGGCAGCATAGCACCGTTAGGTTCGTCGATCTAAGGCTCAGATGAAAGATGTGGGAGTTGGGATCCCACTGTAATGTCCTGGTGTAGGACCCGAGGTGAGGTTGAGATGGGCTGGATCGACGTACCGTCCGAGCTATGAGCTGATGACCGACGTGGGTGTGGTACCTACACACACTCTGATGGCTAAGTCAGTATGGTGAATTATATGGTGAGATGAATTATGCGATTGTACATGGGGCGTGAAGATGGGTGGGTATATATAATAGCTCAAATTTACTTATCTTTTAAATAACATATTAACCATCAAAATAAAGTAGTGCGATGAGGTGTCAATCAATTTTTGATTTATATGAAATTTGATAAACATGATCGCAATGAAAATATCATTTAATTCAATGGTCAGATTGATAAACTTTATTTTCTTTACGAAGTTATTACTTGGTGTAAGTCTCAAAGTTTGAGACCTTGTATCAAATATCCATATGTCCTGGCTAGGGATCAAACTCATGACCAAATAATTAAGGGACCCAAGTATCTACCATATGTGACATATTATGTTGGTAAAAAAGATAAGTTTTAATTATAAGCTATAGATTAAAATTAACGGTTCAAATCAACTCATAAGTTACAAGAATTCTAGCAATCTCTTGAGAGAGTTCAACCACGTAAACGGATCTCCTTGCTCGTATGAGATACATTTTTTCTAGTCTACTTAGATGAAATGGTAAATAAACATCACGCACACACACTACAACTGCTCCCATCCAGGTTCAAACTCGTGAGCCGACGTCCTCATGTCACTGAAGTTACTAAGGCGGTCAACAGTAAGGTACTGCACGTAGGATATACCTTGGATTATAAACAAAAATCATAATAAAAGTTCCTATTCTCATACTAAAAAAGTTCTCATGTGATTATATATATATATATATATATATATATATATATATATATATATATATATATATATATATATATATTGTATTTTATCTTTTTTCAGAACATAGACTGTTTTATCATTTTTCGAAACACCAAAATCTAGTTGTACTTCTTTTAGCCCGGCCACTAAAACAATCAACTTTTTACCCGTTTACATTTATATATAACAATATTTGATTTTAAATATAAAAACTTATTACATTTTGTAACATAATTTGGGATATGATCTTTTTGATCAATAAGAAATAAAAAAGTAGCAGAAACAACCAAATTAGGGTCTTAATCTAGCAGTTTCTAAAGCATCTATCTACAAGCAGAGACGAAGAAATCGCTTGTTCAGTACCTTGGTGTCTTTCCGAGTTGATCCGCGACTGCAGTTGGTAGTGCTCCTGTCGGGTCGGATCTCCATGAGTTTTGAGCGAGAGGGGGGGGGGGAGGAGATACGTGCGATGACACTCCGACGCTCAAGTCAGTAGAGAATCGTGGAGTATGTAGGCTAGAGGGTAATGCGTACCTTTTGTGGCTATGCGAGTCTGTATTTATAAAGATACGTGCTAGCTCTGAGCCATTGGATTGTTAGGGTGAACCGGAGCTGTCGAGGCTTGATGGATTGGGCTTTGGATGTGGATCCAAGAAATTGGGCTTGTCTATGTCCAATTAGGCGCATGGACCTCATGGCCCAATATGAAATGCAAGGTCATGGACATGGATCCTTGACACTGGGATGACCCGGGTTCAGTTCGCTTAGTGGGCCTCGTGGCCCAGTCCAGAACATCGCTGATATTATTCCACAAATGAACTCCATGTTCCATAGAAGAGCCTTGTTTTGCCAAAAAATTTGCACAAGAGTTCCCCTCCCAGAGGGAATGTTTAAAGGTGAGCTGCCAACCACGATCCATAAAGGATCGAATATGATCAATTATTGGTGCATGAGGATGAGAACTAGGAACTCCATCGTTAATGAACTTAAGAGTAGTCATCGAATCAGATTCACAAATCAACATATGGTATCCTTTTTGGTGAGCGATATTGAGTCCTTGAACAATGCTCTGCAATTCAGCATTAATGTTATTTTGTATAGCCACAACCACTTGAGAACAAAATAGCCCTCCATAGCTGATAAGTCTAATTTAGTGTTTGTTTTAAGTAATATAATTGGTACTTTAGTTCTCTTTTAGAGCTATTTTACAACAATTTGTTATGTTTTGATTTACAGGTCAAGTCATGAGCAAGAGAAGGAAATTAAGAGCTAAAAAGCATGGTGGTGATGTCCCAAGGCTAGAGGTGAAGTTTGAAGCGAATTAAGGCAGTCTACTCTGCAACAAAATTCTTACAGTACCAGAGATCTCATTTTGCATTAAACTTCCACCGGTGAAAGTTGCACTTAAAATAGCAGCAGTTGCATTTTGCACGGGTTTTCCACCAGTGGAAGTTGCCTTTTAAAAATTGTCTGCTTTTCTATCAGCAGAGTTGTGTGCAGAAGGCCAAAAGTCTTCATCTTTCATATTCTGTAACTGCTATAACTGTTGTGTATTTGAATGGTTATGACCCTTTATGACTCTAGGCCTATAAACAACATTATATTCTGAGTATGAGGATCACGATTCCACACTTGTAATTCCTTGCTCAAAGTTATAGAATTTCTACTTCATCTTTATATTCTTGTTCTTTATTTTTCTGCACTTTTACATTTCTGTCTTTATTTTTCTGCACCTTTATTCTTCAGTCATTTACATTCCAGCAATTTATTTTCATGTAATTTAATCTTATGGCAATTTATATTATGAATATGAGTGAGTAGATACAAAATCTTGGGTTATTGGGAGTAATCCAATGATAGGTTTCTAGTAATTCCCAAGACTATTCTCCACTCCAAATTGTTTTATATTTCAATCTAATTTTATTGTCCTTCAAATCTTATTTTAAACATCAAACGAAGAACTGAAAGGTGAAGTATTGATGTTGGAACTATGAAATTAGACAAGGGAATCAAAACATGAGAATAGTTTTGAAACTCTTGAGACATTATAAAGGTGTTATGCTTACTGGGTTTTGGTGACAATAAACCATAAGAATAGGCTTGATTGTTAGTTCAAAACACGTTCTTGTACTCTGAAAGGAGACATTTGTTATATTCGCTGCCTTGTGTTTGAAATACATTACTCTTATAATTTGGTGAATGGTCTAAAGAATTATTTTGGTTCCTCATAGTTGTGATGAAACTATAACCCGAGATTGTCTTTATTTCTGAATGTTAAATCAAACAATCACTCCTTCTACTAAAATCATTCCTTTTAGCTAATCACCACTGAAAAAGAAATTGGTAATCACAAAAGTATATGTGAGATCGATACTTTTTATTACGCGATAGAACCGTGCACTTGCGGCCTATCAATAGCCCGAGCAGCCAGGGTTGCCAAAGAAGCTACCATCAACATTGTGTTTGATAAAGTTTGCCGGGGGTGGCGTCCAAGTGACGAGGCGTGTTTCTTTGTGAGAGGAAGTATTAGGGAAAGCATTAGAAGTTGCATCCAACAGCGAACTAATATAACTAACCACTCGCTAGTTTTCCCATCTGGTATCACAGAAAATTTCCTCATTCCTTAACCTCCATAGCATCCCACAAATAATGATAAATATAATCTCGTTGTTGCCCGTTGGATTTGATACGAACCATAGAGAAGGATCGTCAGAGTTGAACTCTTGTGAATTAGCAAAGCCAAGGGTTCGGCAAATAGGATGGGACTGGTTGCAATCCCTCAAAGTGTGAAGAATGCTCTCATTCATAACGCCACACCTATGACATGATTGATCTTGGGTCATGTGTCTCCTAACCCTAAAGGAGTTTGTAAGGAGGCTATTATGCATAATTATCCAAGCAAAATGTTTGACATTCTGTGGAACTTTTAACTTCCAAATCCATTTCCAAGATTTTCCTAAGCTGGGTACCTGCTGATTATTAACGCCGGATAAGCCTGTGAGCCAAAAATAAGTATTTTTGGATGAATACTGACCTGTTGGGGATGGGCTATAGAAAATAGTATCTTCAGCATTTGGATTGATAAATACACTTTGCATCTCGAGTTTGATATCCTCAAGGATGTATGTGTAAGGAAGGTAAGTTCCACGAGCTGTTATTAAAAATGTCTTTAACTTGGATGTCCAGGTCGTGAATATCAACATAAGGGATTCTATCACATATACAACCCTTATGGAGCCATTTCTCACACAACAAAGATAGGTCACCAGCACCCACCCGAGTAATATAACTAGCCTTGAGGATCTCATCAGCCCGAGTAATAGATTTCCAAGTGTACGATGCTCCTTTGTGTAACATCCCCAATTTTTAGCTAAAGTGATTTAATTAATTAGCAAAAGGTTATGTTGAATGATTAGAATAATTAATTGAAATTATGAGATGATGCCATGGTTAAGGATCTAAATGGTATGTTAGTTGTTAATTATTTTAAAGCTTGAGGATTATTGGAGGGTTGAGTTAGTCTAGATGAGTATTAGTGAAGAAGGGTAGTTTTGTCTTTTCACCCCTTTAATGAGCCCCCAGCTGAAAGCACCTCCTCACAACTCACCAACACAGCTCATTTCAGAAATTTCAGAAGATAGAGGTTGAGAGGAGAGTGAGAACCGTGAGAGTGAGAGAAGAAATGAGAGGAGAGAAATCTTTGGATTCTTGATGCATGTGAGAAACTTCACCACCATACTCTCCCATTTTTCCTCCTCTATCTTATGACACTAAAATCACCAGTTGATTCCCCCCAATCTCCATCCACCATTTTCGAGTAGAAGAAGGGTGGAGCTGGAAAACAAGCTAGAGGTTGAAGATACAAGCTTAGGCAGAAATCCTGTGTGAAACCCGGATGACACACCTTCAGTATTTCCATCGTATCTCCTTGTACAGACCTCCGTTTTAAATCATTGTTGTTTCTTTAGAAACTAGACATAAAATTCTTCGGTTTAGACTCAAGAATCGTCAGATTTCATTAGGTGTGGAGGGACATATCTTGTCCTCAAATTTCACTTATGAACTAGTCACAGTTTTTACCCAGTTTCAGTGTTTTCGTTATAGTTCCGAGTACTGGTTGCATGCGTTTGAAAGTTCCACCCTCAGAAACTAGATAAAATTACCTTCACAATAGGCACCTGTTTTTCTAAGTTTGGTTGAGAATTGACTGAGTTATGTCTGTTGCAAAATGTCACATGGTTGCTGGAAACAGCAGGAGCATTTCGGGTAGCTGAGTTCAAAGTTGAAAAGGGTTCAAAGTAGTTCGGGTTGATTCGAGATGCATTCAAGGATGCTTCAGTAACTGGTCAAGTTTGAGGATTCACACGGGATTGATTTCATGTGCGTTGGAGCGGATTCGGAGAGTTCGTGTGTTACGGTTCGTTCGTGTTCACGGAGTTCCGGTGTTGTGTGCGATTTTCATCGCCAAAGGTGAGTTCTATAATCGCTTAGGGATTTAATTTTGGTGTCAATACTGAGTGTGACTGAAATATGTGTTGGATTAATTTGGTGTTTGCTTGGTGTTAATTATGTTGGTTGATTTCACTGTTTTTGGATGTTCTGGAGTAGGTTCAGTACTTAAGTTACTGGGAACGAATTACTGATTAGAAAATCATGTGGTCTATCATTTTAGAAACAAGACTGAAGGCTCGTTAATTTGGCTCTGATTTGGTGGAATTTGGAATTGTGTAGCTCAAGTTATAGGCTCCACAAGTTAGGGTAAAACTCTGGGGACATTCTGGACATAGGGTCAGTGTTCTGGGATTTGTGGTTGCAATTGAGCTCCTTTCTGAATGATTTTGATTTCAATGAAAACTAGACTTAAGTTACTAGTTTTTAGGCTCAAGTTTCAGGTTAATTGAGTATGTTTTGATCACTTTAGGAAGATTGCAATCTAGGTCACAGTTGCTGCCCCATTTTCTAGACCTACTGCCTTGTTTGCGAAAATTGTACTATTTGACTCATCGCTATGAAATTATAAAAATACAGCCAGAGACTAGACTTCATAAGCTTTCCGTAGAGAGGTCGTTCGCTAAATTTCGATGTCGTCTGGTTTGGTCTTTCGATTGTGAAAACCGGTGTCAGGTCGCTTTGTGAGAATACGCTTTGGATGTTGAGTTATGTGATAATTTAATTGAGATTGTGATTGATTATTATGAATGTTATTATGATTATGCTGAGTGTGGTTGATGTAATTATGTTTGGATTGAATGATGAATAATTATGAGTTAAGTCAAGAACTTTAGAAATCACGAGTGAGATCACGTTATGATAAGATAAGACGGACTAAAGGCCCTAAGGTTAAGAATAAGACTAAGTTATGTTTATGTCAAGTTAGTATTATGTTATGTTCATGTTCAGGTATATTGAAATATATACATCAGTTCAGTCTAGGGTGATGACCCTATTTCAGTTTAGTGTGTTAGGGGAGGGGAAGTCATGAGCCCTATGAACCTAGGCCACATGAGGTTTGCCCACTAGTGATTAGTGGATTGGGTTCACCGGGAGTTTATTTTGCCAAATGACCGGTGACATGCTAAAAGTCATGTGTTAGTGTCATACCCTAATTTTGTCCGGCTTAGGTCAAAACCCTAATTTTCCATAAAAAATAAATAAATTGAAGAATGAAGAGCATCATGCATTGCATTTTGGGTCCTAGAAGTCATTCCAAGGTCTTTAAAATCATTTTTAGGGTTGGAATGCACATTTTAGGCAAATTAGGGTTTTAGGGTCAAAAAGGACATTTTGGTTATTTTTTGCAAAAAGATGATTTTCTCGCCAAAAATGCACATCCACAAAAAGTACATTTTTATTCTATCAAGGATAATTTTTGTATAATTTTTTAGAAAGAAAACCCTAGTCAAAAATAATTAAAAATGTATTTTTCCATTTTTAGTGCATAGAAAAATAAAAAAGGACCATTAAATATTCCTCAATTCTTAAGTGACAATTTTTATTGTCATGGGTGACTAGAGGGAATATTTTATATATGGTGCCCAAAAACATGTAACACATTTTCAATAGTTGCATGCCCATTATCTTCCATGCCCAAAATTCAAAAAAACTCAAAAAAAAAGGAAGTGTCCTCAATAAGACAAAAGACCAAAAACAAGTTTTTTTTTCCACTCTCTCTCTCTCTCTCTCTTCCCCCCACAATTTCGAAATTCTCTCTCTCTCTCTCTCCCCCCCACAATTTCGAAATCCCCTCTCTCTCTCTCCCTCTCACAAAATTCTTCCACACTCTTCTATTGTACTATTATTCATTATCTTGAAGGAATATGCCTTGTACCATCCTTAAACCTTCTCCTTTGGTGCATATCACCAATTCTCACTCACTCTCATGAAGATTCATGCCCTCTTTGGTAAATAACCCCACCCTCCCACACTCACCTCTTCATAAGAAAACACAAATTTTCCTCTTTGAGAACAATCCATCTCAATAATACCCCTAACCCTACCACACATGAGAATTCCATTCCCAAAATAAATAAAAGTTCATTTTTTTTCTTTTATTTTCTCTCCATATGCGACACCTCTCCCTCTCCCATACTCTCACCTTTTGTGTTTTCTCAATACCGTCAATCCAAGTGACCTTTAATCCTAACCCTCCATTTAATTTTAAAACTCAATCCTAGAGCACTTAGTAAGGCCAATGACCCAATTGCCCCTAAACCTAAAATAACTCTATAAATACTCCCTCATTCCCACACCTAAGGATCCTTTGGCCTCTCATTCTCCTACACTCTCATTTTTTACCCTAGCACACCAAAAACTTCTCCCTCTTCCTCTCTTCCACGAAATCTCTCTCACTCCCTCACTTCATTCTTTTCATCTTTTACCATCAAATCTTCCATTTCTTGCTAGATCATCATCATTCCTTCCATTCTCTTCAAGGTTGCATCATCAAATTGCTAAGAGCTAGCAATCTTTGTGTTCATATCATCTCCTTCTTCATTTCTTTGTGATTTTGAGGTAAGCTTTGAAACTTTGCATCTCATATTTAGTTCTTCTTGCATAATCTCTCTTCTACTCCCAACTCCTTCTTGATTGCTTGTTGTTGTTGCTTTGAGGATCCATTTCATACATTTTGACAAGGACTTAGGGAGCCTTGGGTGTTTGAGATGGGTCCTTGGCCTTGAAGGAGTTGTTCTTGTGCTTGAATGATTTCCCTTGCATCTCTAAACATTTTGCACTAAATTTCATGAAATAAGAGTTGTTTTATGGCATTGTTCATTTCGCATGCTTGTAGAAAACTTAGGGTTCATGTGAGTTTTATGCCATCTTTTGCTTAATCATGTGAATCCTTTGCAAAAATGGATCTATGTTGCTTTGTGTTAATTTTGGTTTTTTCTTATTAAATAAAATGTGGATCTATGTTTCCTTTGGTTCGCATACTTATAGATCTAAAAATATTTCCAAGTTGATTTTGTTGTTGTTCTTTGCTTGATGATGTTTAATCTTGTTGTTAGTATTTTATTTTAGTGTTAGATGTTATTTTTTGTTGTTGGTTGATGATCTAGCAATATGATTCCCACTAGTGCCTAGTGCACCTTGACCTAAGTGGTGAAGATTGCTAAAAATGACTCAACTTAGTTTGTGTGTCCACTTATTCTTGTGTCTTAGTTTGCTTATTGTAAATTGTGTATGATAGGCAAGTTGATTCTCACTAGTGCCTAGTGCACTTTTCTCAAAGTGAGAGGATTGCTCTATGTGATTCAACTTGGTTTTAGTGTTTATTTACTTTTTACCATTTTACTTTACCATTCATTAACTTTTTACCAAAACATAAAAATATTTTACTACTTTTGTTTTTACCACTTCATTAATTTTTTACTAAAACATAAAAAGATTTTACCACTTCCCATTTACCTCATGCATTTTTACTTTACCATATCATTAAATAATTACCATTTACCTCATGCATTTTTACTTTACCATCTCATTAAATAATTACCATTTACTTCATGCATTTTTACTTTACCTTTCACTAACTTCTTACTTAAAGTTTTACAACTTATCAACTTGCAAAAATACCCAAAACATTTTCACATTCATGCATCTTCATTCATACTTAGTTTATGTGACACTCTCATGCATCCTCATATGCTTATATCTCTTGCATCCTCTTATGCATCCTTGTATGCCATCCATTCATAAATAAAGTGCTATGCATCCATTCCTTGTACACTCATGCACTTACATGCTTACCTAATCATGCATCCTTGCTTACATATTCAATCATTTAACTTAGAATACTCTATGTTTATAATCAATTGTATTCGCTTGTTCTTGATGTCATGTAAATGTCTTGACTTGATTGTGTGCCCTCCTCTCCACTTGTATGACCTCCTAATGGAGACGTAAGTCTACATGCATGTTGTAGCATAGAGCCATTAGGGTAAATACAATCCTTCTTGCACACACACAATTACTTTGAGAACTTTGTTTTGCATCTTTAATAATTGAATCCTTTGATTGTATGGGCATGTTTAATCTTGGTTAGTGAGTCATATGTTCATGTTTGCTTGAGTATTATTCATTCATTTGCATTTGGTTATGGATTTAGAATTGACTTGAAATGTTCTACTCCTTTTCTAAAACCCATTTCCTAAAATCATTTCAAAACAAAAAGAAACTTTTACTTTCAAAACAAAAATGAATCAATCGTCATTAAACACCAATCGCGCCGTTGCCGATTAGGTTGTTAATGATGATATTGTTTTCAAAAGGAGTTAGAAGCGAGACCATTCTAACCGTTGTTGTTCGGTCTTCGCAAAAGCCCTATCCCATTTTCGAAAACTTATTCATTTCTCAAAAATAAACCAATTGTCATTAAACACCAATCGCGCCGTTGCCGATTAGGTCATTAATGATGATTTCATTTTCAAAGGAGTTAGTAGCGAGACCATTCTAACCGTTGTTGTTCGGTCTTCGCGAAAGCTCAATCCTTTTTCAAAACCAAAAGCCGAGAACTACGAAGCTTTGATCCCTCTTCCGGTGAGGGTACGTAGGAGCGGGGTCCTGTCCCGTCAAGCACACTTTAAAAAAAAACTTTGTTTTGTTACCGAGAACTACGTAGCTTTGAATTCTCCATCGCACCGGGAGATACGTAGGAGCGGGGTCCTATCCCGTCAAGCACACTTTTAAAAAATCTTTGTTTTGTCCTGATTTTCAAAGATAACCAAAAATATTCTTCTTCCCTCCTGTTTTCAATAAAACAAACCTTAAATAAAAGAAAAGAAAAGAAGTAGAATAAACCGCTTTCAAACTCAAACTTTTGTCTAAACCACACATCAAGTTAATGGTTCCTTTTCGGTAGAAAGGAGGTGCGGGGTGCTAATACCTTCCCCGTACCTAACCGACCCCCGAACCTACATCTCTAGTTTTCAAAAGCCCATCTGCCTTGTTCAAAAGACCTTTTTTCAATGTTTTGGTCTTAAAATTAAAATATTGGTGGCGGCTCCAAACTTTTTCCACGTTGTCAAACGAAAAGTCCCAAACCGGATTTTTCGGGCGCAACAGTTAGTGTTGCCTCTCGTAGCCGGCTTAAGGGTTATGAGGACAACATTAGAATTAGCCACATAGTCAACTATTAGGACTATGAGTTATGAATCAAGCATAATGAATCGAGAGAGCTAGTAAGGGGTCTCGATAGAACTCGCTGAGACAAGGTGTCTCACCAAATCATTGTTGTTGTTTTTTTCCAGAGATGCAGGATAAATTGAAGATGATGAGGCATGGGCCTGGAGCTACTTGAGGAGTGCCGACGCTTTTAGTTATTCTGTCATGTATTTTCCTTTCAGTATCTTAGACTGTTTGATTGTATGACTTACGTTTGTAAAAGTTGTAAATCGCTTCCGCAAACTTATTATTTTGGTATTGAACACTAAGTTGAGTGATGTAAGGAAAGAATTTCAATTGTCCTACTTAAGTTATGTTCAGTTATGTAAGTGCACTTGATGTGTTTTACATCAGTGTTTTGTTTGTGTTCAATATCTTAAAAAGGAAGTTACTCTGATATAGGCCAGTAGTGCATTTCGGTAATTTCTACAAGTTAGAAATTATCGGGGTGTTACAACTGGTATCAGAGAAGTTCGACCTAGTCGGACTTAGGAGAGTGGAAACGAGTAGTGACTGGCAATTGGACCGTTGTCCTTCCGACTCTCACGAAAGTTTCACCCAGAGTATGCTCTCTCACGAGGCCTCACACCAGATGGCGTTCCATCGTTGTGGGTGCTATTGTGAGAAAGAATTAGCTCTGGTAACCTGGTGAGGAAGTGACTAGAACCCGCATGGGAGGAACATTTGAGTTGTCCTAGAACTTAGGTCCCCACCTTCGTAGGACACAAGGGGCATACCAAATTGTGTGTTGCATGGTAATATAGACATGTTTTCAAAAAAGAGTAGGAGGTTTTTCAAATAAAAAGTAGAGAAAGAGCTGCCGTTGTAGCCTTTCTTCTGCCGGCCCGTACGAAGCGACATATGGCCCACTCTTTTCAAAAAAGAGAGAACGAGCCGCCGTTGTAGCCTTTCTCTTACTTGGTCCATATGAAACCACGTACGGCCCGCATTCTTCAAAAAAAAAAGAAAAAAAACTTGAACTAATGCCAATAAAGGTTTTGCCCTAATCTGCATATGCATAAAACATCATCATCATTTTGCATGCATCCTCGCATTGCATCCAACATAAGCTTTTACAGCTCATGCATGCATCCTTGCATTTCATCAAAGTTTGTTTGCCGAGAATCACAAAGTAATATCTTGTCATAGGCACGGTGTGGAATCAAAAGTGAAACAACGTACACTCCGATGTGTTTGTTTAAGTTTGAATGCATGGAATGTGCTTTGTTTCGCTTATTGATTCTAACCTTGTTGTGTTTCAAAGAAAAAATAATCAAAATCCACCGTTAAATCTATGGCAAGACATAGTACACCGTGATTCACGGCATAAGACAAACTAAAACCAACACTCATCTGCATTGCACGCATTGCATTCATTAATTTGCTCCTTCACTTAATAAAAATGTTCTACCAATAGAAGCGAGAGGCAAGCTGGTTCGCCGCCACCGATACTTCACCCGATTACAAGCAAAGCTGATGGCTGATCCTCAAGGGCATCCAGAGATTGAAACTGAAAGTAATCCAGAACATGAAGATTTGGGCGTACAAATTTTGAATCCTGAGCAGCTGGCTCAAGAGAACCAAGTGCTTAAGGATAAGGTTGGGGCAATGGAGGCCCAGATGCATGAGATGATGGTCATGCTGCAAAGTTTAAAGAGTGGGACAGCTGCTGAAGGTGTCGCCGTCGCGGGACAGCTGCTGAAGGTGTCGCCGTCGCGGGTCTAGATGGAGTCACTTCTTTCGTTCCTCCTCCAATATCAGCAACAGTTCCTCCGGGATCCGAGGTCAGTCATCCCGTCTTTGCTTCAGGAATGAATGGGCCGAATCAATACACTTCACAAAGATATCCTTGGGGTATGCCTGCTGGGTACATACCGCGAACTGTTGGACCTATCCACGTCAGTATGGTTGCGCCTAATCAGGTCACTGCCGCCGTGTCCGGGGGGGCTGCCGGAGGACCGCAAATCCAAACTCCTAGTCCTCATGTTGTGCCCAGTCCTACTCCGGGGCTTGCAGCACACCCTCACAATGTTCTTCAGCCTGGAGGGTATTATTACAGTATGGGGAGTCACCCCCAAGGACATATGTTTGAGGGATCACAGCCAAATGACCCGATTCGTGCACTTGAAGAAAGAGTAAAGGCAATGGAGGGTGTTGGTGTCAGAGCCAATGAAGCTCGTGAGCTGTGTTTAGTCCCAGATTTGGTTTTGCCACCAAAGTTCAAAGCTCCCGAAGTGGACAAATACAGAGGAACAGGTTGTCCGGAGAGCCATGTTACGATGTTTGTCCGAAAAATGGGTCCTTACGCCAATGATGACAAACTGCTGATTTACTGCTTTCAAAACAGTTTGGCTAGAGCTCCTCTAGATTGGTACATGAAACTGCAATCCTCTAAAATTCGTTGTTGGAAAGATTTGTGTGAAGCATTCATGAGACAATATAAGTATAACATGGACATGGCTCCGGACAGGTCGCAATTGCAACACATGAGTAAGGGCGAAAGGGAGACTTTCAAAGAATATGCCCAGAAATGGCGAAGCCTAGCCGCCAAGGTCCAACCTCCTTTGACTGAAAAAGAAATGGTGTACACGTTCTTGGAAACTCTGCCAGCAATTTACTATGACCGGCTGATTACAAGTGTTTCAACTAGCTTCTCCGATATGATAGTCTTCGAGGAAAGACTTGAGCATGGTCTCCGAAGTGGGAAGATTTCGAATCACCTCAGTAATGCAAGAAGCTCTGGTGGTTCAAGCAATCAGAAGAAGCCTCACTCCCATTTCCCGAAGAAGAAGGAAGGGGAAACAAATGTAATCTCGGGAGGAAGTTCATCCTTTGGTACCCCTCCACCACAAACTGTTCCATTTTCTGCTCCTATGCCATCCCAGCAAGGCAGTGACAGTCACAGGGCTCAGGGTTATCAGTACAAGAAACGGATCAGTTTTGATCCAATACCAATGACATACACTGAATTGTTTGATCACTTGACTTCCAAGAACTTGATCAACACTCGGCCAATGAAGGCCCTGCAGCCGCCATTTCCCAGAAGTTACAACGCTAATGCTACCTGCAGTTTCCACGAAAACGGGGTCGGTCATACTGTGGAGGAATGTAAAGCCTTCAAGCATGTGGTGCAAGACCTAGTAGATGCTGGGTGGATCTCGTTCAAGCAGAGCAGCCCGAATACAACAACTAATCCATTGCCAGGTCATCAGAGGCCAGCTACCAATGCTATAGAAAGTTCCGTTGGGCAATTGGTAAAGGATGTGCAGAAGATCAAGACCCCGTTGGGTGTTATCTACTCTGAGTTATGCCATGTTGGGGTGGTTAAGAAGGGGTGTTGCCATGAAGAGGGTTGTGCTGACTCCACGTGCGTGGGGAATTGTGAAAGCTTTGAGACGATCCTGCAGGACCTGATGGATCGGTGTGTGGCCCAGATAGGAACCCATGATAAGCCATCAGAATTCAAATATGTGGAAGCTGCCGAAGAGTCTTTCGAAACAGCCTTTCAGTCTTTGGAGATCGCCAATGTAGTATTTGAGAGGACCAAGGAGGAGGAGATGGTTGCTAAGATCATGTTAGCCCAAGGATATAAGGTTGGTTCGGGCTTGGGAAAGTTTGGTCAGGGAATTCTAGCTCCCATTCAACTGAAGGAAAACAAGGACCGTTGCGGGCTGGGATACACCCCAAGTGAGGAAGAAAGAAGAAAAATGGCAGATGAACGAAGGGGCAGATGGTTGGCCAAGTCCAAAGGCCAGGATCCATGGCCCCAGAGGATTCCAATTTGCGACATCAGTCAAAGTTTTGTGAGTGCTGGTTTGTTGGATCCCAATCAAGTTGTTGTCATCAAGGATGGTTCTGAGTCTGAAGAGGGTGGTGCAAGTTTGGTTCGACGCTGCGGTGCCAGTGAAAAATTAAAGAATTGGAAGGCTGCTGATCTTCCTGTGACTTTTAATTTAAAGTAATCATTTGTAATGCAACCCTGTGGCTCTGCCCAAGGCCATAGGACAAGTTGTTAGGGGCAAGCATGTTTTTATTTTCAGAATCATCATCATTAATAAAAACGTTGTTTTTGAATTTCAATCAATAAAAATCAATCCTTTTCATTTCATGTGTCTTTTACTCGCTTTATTATTGTTTGCTTGCTTGTCTCGCCTTTCATTCTGCTTTTTCGCTTCGGCAAAATGCAGATCCACAGCAATTGTCTCCCAAAATAACAGTGCCAACAGTCCATATTTTGTCTTTGATCACCCTATTAATCAAGATGAGGGGGATGTTGAGGAAGACTGGGAAGCTCCTCCAGAACTCATGAGGTTAATGAAACAGGAAGAAAGGGTAATTCAGCCACACGGAGAATCTACTGAAGTGATCAACTTGGGTACAGTTGAGAGCAAGAAAGAGGTCAAAGTGGGTACCGCCATGAATGACGAGGATCGCATGAAGTTGGTTCAGCTGTTGCACGATTATATGGATGTGTTTGTATGGTCCTACCAAGATATGCCTGGGTTGGATACTGACATTGTGATGCATAAGTTGCCAGTCAAACCTGAATGCCCGCCTGTGAAGCAGAAACTAAGAAGGATGAAGCCGGCCAAGTGCACGTTAAACCCGGAAAGTTAAACCCGGCCAAGTGCATGTTTGGGGTGAGATCAGGGAAGTTGTTAGGCTTCATTGTCAGCCAGAAGGGAATCGAGGTGGATCCAGACAAAGTAAAAGCCATCCTCGAGATGCCGGTGCCCAAAACAGAGAAAGAAGTCTGTGGTTTCCTCGAAAGGTTGAACTACATCTCCCGATTCATCTTCCAGTTGACTGCTACTTGTGAGCCGATCTTCAAACTGCTGTGCAAAAATCAAGAGTTGAAGTGGAATGACCAGTGTCAAGCTACCTTTGAGAAAATCAAGGTGTACTTGCAGAATCCACCAGTCTTAATGCCACCTGTGTCAGGCCGGCCTCTCATCTTATACCTTACAGTGCTAGATAATTCAATGGGCTGTGTGTTGGGGCAGCATGATGAATCCGGGAAAAAGGAGCATGTCATATACTATCTTAGCAAAAAGTTCACCGATTGTGAAACAAGATATTCTATGCTGGAAAAGAGTTGTTGTTCTCTAGTTTGGGCTGCTCACCGTTTAAGGCAGTACATGCTGAGTCACACCACTTGGTTGGTGTCAAAAATGGATCCAATCAAGTACATATTTGAGAAGCCAGCTCTTACAGGACGAATTGCCCGTTGGCAGATGCAATTATCAGAATATGATATCCTGTATGTCACACAAAAAGCAGTTAAAGGTAGTGCACTTGCTGAGTATTTGGCATGTCAGCCGATTCCAGACTACCAACCAATGCAGCATGATTTTCCTGATGAAGATATCATGGCACTGTTTGATGAGGGGAAGTCCCAAGAAAGTGAAAGGTGGAGAATGATCTTCGACGGTGCGTCAAATGTATGGGGGCATGGGGCAGGTTCTGTGTTAATATCTCCTGACAATCGCTTCGTTCCTGTCACTGCAAGGTTGAGCTTCTATGTCACAAACAACATAGCAGAGTATGAAGCGTGCATCTTGGGTATTCAAGCAGCCCTAGAATGGAAAGTTAAAAGGCTAGATGTGTATGGAGATTCAACCCTGGTTATTCATCAAGTAAGAGGCGATTGGGAGACCAGAGATCCCAAACTGATTCCTTATTGTGTTTACGTGCAAGAGTTGATGGAGTCTTTTGACGAAATCACTTTCAAACACATCCCTCGAAGCGAAAACCAGCTGGCTGATGCATTGGCAACTTTATCATCCATGTTCAATATCAATTGTGATAAAAACTTGACTCATGTCACAATCCAGCACCGGAGTCTACCTGCGCATCACTACTGCACAGCCATAGATGAAGAGCCGGATGACAAGCCTTGGTATCATGATATCAAGCAGTACATCATCAGCAGAGAATACCCTCCTGGGGCATCTGAAAATGACAAGAGAACTCTTCGGCGACTGTCAAGGAATTTCTTCCTCAGCGGTGAGGTTCTCTGCAAAAGGAATTATGACATGGTCCTCTTAAGGTGTGTTGCTAAAGAAGAAGCTGAGAGAATCATGAAAGATGTACACGAGGGCTCATTCGGAACTCATTCCATTGCGCATACTATGGCTAGACAGATTTTAAGGGCGGGCTATTACTTGTTGCAGATGGAAGGTGACTGCTACAGCTTTGTCTGAAAGTGCCACAAGTGCCAAATCTACGCTGACCACATTCATGTGCCGCTTGCCAAATTGAATGTTCTTACTGCATCCTGGCCGTTTTCAATGTGGGGCATGGGCGTCATTGGTCCTATTGAACCCAAAGCATCAAACGAGCATCGCTTTATCCTGGTCGCCATTGATTACTTCACGAAGTGGGTTGAAGCTTCCTCATACTCCAGTGTAACCGGTTCAGTGGTTGCCAAATTTGTGAAGAAGGATCTGATTTGCCGTTATGGTCTTCCTAACAAGATCATCACTGATAACGGCAGCAATCTGAATAGCAAAATGATGAAGGACCTGTGCGCAGAGTTCAAAATTCAGCATCATAATTCTTCCCCCTATCGGCCCAAGATGAATGGAGCAGTGGAGGCAGCTAACAAGAACATCGAAAAGATTGTGCAAAAAATGGTGGTCACATACAAGGATTGGCATGAAATGCTTCCCTTTGCTTTGCATGGCTATCGTACTTCAGTGCGTACCTCAACTGGGGCAACTCCTTTCTCTCTGGTATACGGGTCAGAGGCGGTCCTCCCAATCGAGGTTGAGATACCATCCCTACGGGTACTCATGGAAGCTAAACTGGAAGAAGCAGAGTGGGTGCAGGCTCGTCTGGATTAGCTAAACCTCATTGAGGAAAAAAGAATTGCAGCTTTGTGTCATGGGCAGCTGTACCAACAGAGAATGAGAACAGCTTTTGACAAGAAAGTCCGGCACCGTGAATTCAAGCAGGGAGATTTGGTGCTTAAGAAGATCTTGCCCATCCAGACTGATCCCCGAGGGAAATGGACACCCACTTATGACGGCCCGTATGTGGTCAAGAAAGCCTTTTCTGGAGGAGCACTGATACTCACGAACATGGATGGAGAGGATTTAAGGAACCCAGTCAATTCCGATCAAGTGAAGAAGTATTATGCCTGAAAGAAATAGACGAAAAAAGAGAAAGACAAGCCAAGTAAGAGTAAGCTCGCTAGGTTGAAAACCCGAAAGGGCGGCCTAGGCAAAATCAGAGCGACCCGGTGGATTGAAAACCCGCAAAGGGCGATCCAGGCAAAAATTAGGGTCAGAAAACTTGGGCATGAAAAGTAAAGAAAGGCATACAACTCCTCTGAAGACTTGGATGAGGGAGTGATCAAGGTCAAGGACATAAATGTTTAGCACTGTTCCACAGAGACGGACAGTCAGAATTTGACTTCTCTCTTTTTTCGTGTCTTTTTATAGTTTAAACTTTCAAGTGTAATAAACAATCGGCGTAACTTCTTGTGCGACCGGTTTCCACATTAATAAAGTTCAGCTTTCTCATATCTGTTCACTCTTTTATTTTCTGCTTTTTTTTTGCTCAAAATAAACGTTTTATAATGATGGTGATGATGACCTGTAAAACATGTGCATAAATCATGGAGCATTAGAATTATTGCAAAGTCCCTAAAGGTCGCGGAAAAAAGCAATTCCCCAAAATCAGTTAATCATGCAAGAGAAAGCGATTGCACTCACGATTGCTTCAAACGGCAAAGTCAAAGCCAACATGTACTCGGCCCATGAGCCCCGCAATTCCAGTGGGTTCCTCAGTCTCGTGCCATGAGTGTCGCGGGTTGGCTGAACCAGCAAAAATAAGCCAAAAGAGCAAAAGAGCAAAAGAAAAAACAAACAAGAAGAAAAAAGAAAGCTGCTCAAAAGAAAAACAAATAGTCAAAAAAAAGAAAGCTGACAAAAGAAACGAAGAATCAAGAATAGCATCCCATTGCATTCATCATTCCACTAAATCATCACATCGCATGCACTCACATGACATGCATTCGCATAACGGACTTTGCATAGCATGCATTCATATTCCATGCACCATGTCTTGCATCTGCTAACGTGTGCAGGTGTCCTGGATCAGTGCAATGGCAATGATCATCAATCAGAGCAAGCTGAAGAAAGGTCCGCTAGCCTGAGCAGACATCCTGGATCAGTGCAATGGCATTGATCATCAATCAGAGCAAGCTGAAGAAAGGTGCGCTAACCTGAGCAGACATCCTGGATCAGTGCAATGGCATTGATCATCAATCAGAGCAAGCTGAAGAAAGGTCCGCTAACCTGAGCAGACATCCTGGATCAGTGCAATGGCATTGATCATCAATCAGAGCAAGCTGAAGAAAGGTCCGCTAACCTGAGCAGACATCCTGGATCAGTGCAATGGCGTTGATCATCAATCAGAGCAAGCTGAAGAAAGGTCCGCTAACCTGAGCAGACATCCTGGATCAGTGCAATGGCACTGATCATCAATCAGAGCAAGCTGAAGAAATGTCCACTAGCCTGAGCAGACATCCTGGATCAGTGCAATGGTATTGATCATCAATCAAGAGAAAGCTGAAGAAAAGTCCGCTAACCTGAGCAGGCATCCTGGATCGGTGTGGAAGCATTGACCGAATAAAGGAAACCAACTGGATTTTGGAATCCCCTCTGGACCCACGTGTCCCCAGCAAGCTTGACTTCACCTTGTATTCGAGCTGCAGGTAAGTCCCCCTGACCTCAATAGGTCCAGTCAAAGAGGATAGCTGTGTTAGCCTAAAACATGGCGCAGTCCTAGGGAAATATCGAGATCCAGACTTGATATAGTACCCTCCCCTGGTTGTTCGCAAGACCACCCCTTTGGAGCCCACGTACTCCCAGGCCCAAGTGCAAGCTCGGATCATTCGCGATTCGGTAAAAGGCTTTAGGCAGCCTCCGTCGCCGGCTTAGCGAGGGCCGGCACCCTTTTTGCTTCCCTTTTTATTGCTTTCTTTATTGCTTTCCGCTAGCATATTGAGGGTTGGCACCATTTAGTTTCCTGCTTACTGAGAGTTGACGATTCATCCATTGCATTCACCTCGGGCTAACACCCAATAAAAATAGAAAAAGAAAAAAAAAGGAAAATTCGGGTTTCCCTAAGTAGACAAAATCGGTATAATTTCTGAATTCTTTATCTTCATTTTGCCTTGGAATATGTTTCGGCCAATTCATATTCCTCGTTAAAGTTCAGATAAAGAGGGGCAGCTGTCATACCCTAATTTTGTCCGGCTTAGGTCAAAACCCTAATTTTCCACAAAAAATAAATAAATTGAAGAATGAAGAGCATCATGCATTGCATTTTGGGTCCTAGAAGTCATTCCAAGGTCTTTAAAATCATTTTTAGGGTTGGAATGCACTTTTTAGGCAAATTAGGGTTTTAGGGTCAAAAAAGACATTTTGGTCATTATCTTCCATGCCCAAAATTCAAAAAAACTCAAAAAAAAAAAAGGAAGTGTCCTCAATAAGACAAAAGACCAAAAACAAGTTTTTTTTCCTCTCTCTCTCTCTCTCTTCCCCCCACAATTTCGAAATTCTCTCTCTCTCTCTCCCCCCCCCCACAATTTCGAAATCCCCTATCTCTCTCTCCCTCTCACAAAATTCTTCCACACTCTTCTATTGTACTATTATTCATTATCTTGAAGGAATATGCCTTGTACCATCCTTAAACCTTTTCCTTTGGTGCGTATCACCAATTCTCACTCACTCTCATGAAGATTCATGCCCTCTTTGGTAAATAACCCCACCCTCTCACACTCACCTCTTCATAAGAAAACACAAATTTTCCTCTTTGAGAACAATCCATCTCAATAATACCCCTAACCCTACCACACATGAGAATTCCATTCCCAAAATAAAGAAAAGTTCATTTTTTTCTTTTATTTTCTCTCCATATGCGACACCTCTCCCTCTCCCATACTCTCACCTTTTGTGTTTTCTCAATACCGTCAATCCAAGTGACCTTTAATCCTAACCCTCCATGTAATTTTAAAACTCAATCCTAGAGCACTTAGTAAGGCCAATGACCCAATTGCCCCTAAACCTAAAATAACTCTATAAATACTCCCTCATTCCCACACCTAAGGATCCTTTGGCCTCTCATTCTCCTACACTCTCATTTTTTACCCTAGCACACCAAAAACTTCTCCCTCTTCCTCTCTTCCACGAAGTCTCTCTCACTCCCACACTTCATTCTTTTCATCTTTCACCATCAAATCTTCCATTTCTTGCTAGATCATCATCATTCCTTCCATTCTCTTCAAGGTTGCATCATCAAATTGCTAAGAGCTAGCAATCTTTGTGTTCATATCATCTCCTTCTTCATTTCTTTGTGATTTTGAGGTAAGCTTTGAAACTTTGCATCTCATATTTAGTTCTTCTTGCATAATCTCTCTTCTACTCCCAACTCCTTCTTGATTGCTTGTTGTTGTTGCTTTGAGGATCCATTTCAAACATTTTGACAAGGACTTAGGGAGCCTTGGGTGTTTGAGATGGGTCATTGGCCTTGAAGGAGTTGTTCTTGTGCTTGAATGATTTCCCTTGCATCTCTAAACATTTTGCACTAAATTTCATGAAATAAGAGTTGTTTTATGGCATTGTTCATTTCGCATGCTTGTAGAAAACTTAGGGTTCATGTGAGTTTTATGCCATCTTTTGCTTAATCATGTGAATCCTTTGCAAAAATGGATCTATGTTGCTTTGTGTTAATTTTGGTTTTTTCTTATTAAATAAAATGTGGATCTATGTTTCCTTTGGTTCACATGCTTATAGATCTAAAAATATTTCCAAGTTGATTTTGTTGTTGTTCTTTGCTTGATGATGTTTAATCTTGTTGTTAGTATTTTATTTTAGTGTTAGGTGTTATTTTTTGTTGTTGGTTGATGATATAGCAATATGATTCCCACTAGTGGCTAGTGCACCTTGACCTAAGTGGTGAAGATTGCTAGAAATGACTCAATTTAGTTTGTGTGTCCACTTATTCTTGTGTCTTAGTTTGCTTATTGTAAATTGTTGCTGATAGGCAAGTCGATTCTCACTAGTGCCTAGTGCACTTTTCTCAAAGTGAGAGGATTGCTCTATGTGATTCAACTTGGTTTTAGTGTTTATTTACTTTTTACCATTTTACTTTACCATTCATTAACTTTTTACCAAAACATAAAAATATTTTACTACTTTGGTTTTTACCACTTCATTAATTTTTTACTAAAACATAAAAAGATTTTACCACTTCCCATTTACCTCATGCATTTTTACTTTACCATATCATTAAATAATTACCATTTACCTCATGCATTTTTACTTTAGCATCTCATTAAATAATTACCATTTACTTCATGCATTTTTACTTTACCTTTCACTAACTTCTTACTTAAAGTTTTACAACTTATCAACTTGCAAAAATACCCAAAACATTTTCACATTCATGCATCTTCATTCATACTTAGTTTATGTGACACTCTCATGCATCCTCATATGCTTATATCTCTTGCATCCTCTTATGCATCCTTGTATGCCATCCATTCATAAATAAAGTGCTATGCATCCATTCCTTGTACACTCATGCACTTACATGCTTACCTAATCATGCATCCTTGCTTACATATTCAATCATTTAACTTAGAATACTCTATGTTTACAATCAATTGTATTCGCTTGTTCTTGATGTCATGTAAATGTCTTGACTTGATTGTGTGCCCTCCTCTCCACTTGTATGACCTCCTAATGGAGACGTAAGTCTACATGCATGTTGTAGCATAGAGCCATTAGGGTAAATACAATCCTTCTTGCACACACACAATTACTTTGAGAACTTTGTTTTGCATCTTTAATAATTGAATCCTTTGATTGTATGGGCATGTTTAATCTTGGTTAGTGAGTGATATGTTCATGTTTGCTTGAGTATTATTCAGTCATTTGCATTTGGTTATGGATTTAGAATTGACTTGAAATGTTCTACTCCTTTTCTAAAACCCATTTCCTAAAATCATTTCAAAACAAAAAGAAACTTTTACTTTCAAAACAAAAATAAATCAATCGTCATTAAACACCAATCGCGCCGTTGCCGATTAGGTTGTTAATGATGATATTGTTTTCAAAAGGAGTTAGAAGCGAGACCATTCTAACCGTTGTTGTTCACTCTTCGCAAAAGCTCTATCCCATTTTCGAAAACTTATTCATTTCTCAAAAATAAACCAATTGTCATTAAACACCAATCGCGCCGTTGCCGATTAGGTCATTAATGATGATTTCATTTTCAAAGGAGTTAGTAGCGAGACCATTCTAACCGTTGTTGTTCGGTCTTCGCGAAAGCTCAATCCTTTTTCAAAACCAAAAGCCGAGAACTACGAAGCTTTGATCCCTCTTCCGGTGAGGGTACGTAGGAGCGGGGTCCTGTTCCGTCAAGCACACTTTAAAAAAAAACTTTTTTTGGTAACCTATATTTAAAAATTTTCTATCTCCTAGCTTCTCCAGTTTCCGCTATCCGCAAGCTTCTTCAGTATCTGCTATCCGCAATACTCCTATCCGTTATGCGTTATCCACCCATCCGCTATCCACCACTTTTTACCAAACAAGGCCTACAATTTTAACGATAATCTAATTAATATAATTAGATATGTTTGTAATTTGTTTCTCTATTAGAAACAAATTCCAATCGTTTAGTAACTTTATCTAGATATGTAAATTTATAGATATGTATTATGTTATAATGGACTTTATGACTCTTGGACTTTAGTCAGGTCGAAAATATTATGTGTTATCTCTAATTATCATTTGAGTGACATTCATAATGTTTAATGACGATTAAAATTTAGGGATCTTACAATTATAGTGTCTAAAATTTTAATTGATCAAATTGAGTACTTTATAGGTATCACTATTGTGCGGTTTTGATTCCTTCATTCAATATTTGTTTATTTTTTTTGGTAAACCAAGGTATGCCCTGCGCGCGCAACTGCATAGACTAATCTCCGAGGTACTGAGATCCATTTAAGAGGTTGACCTCTCCCACCAGGTATTTTTCCATACGTACCGGCCAGTTTACTATTGTGCGGTTTTGATTCCTTCATTCAATGTTTGTTTAACATATACATGAAAGTGATCTTGTAATATTTTAATTTTAAATCATAGTAAAATGCCAATAAGACTTATTTATGTGTAGATTTTTATCATACAAGATACACAAGTATTTTTGATAGTAGATGAAACTAGCGGGTGAAGTACACGCATGTTTGGTAAGCACTAGAATTTAGTATTTTTCGGGTAGCGTTTAGCGTTTTTTCAGACGCTACTCCGGGTAGCGTTTTTTCAAACGCTATTGGATAGCGGATAGAGTCTCATTTTTATTAAATTTTTTCCCTTTTTATTTTTCTTTATCCCTTTTTATTTTTCTTAAATTACTTCTCCTTCCTCATTAAAATTTTCGTCATTATTAAGAAATTTAATCATTAATTAAATATCATTTTATGTCATTTTACATTTATCAGTTATTTTAACCGCTAGTTTTACTAAACACATCATTTGCTATCAGCTAGCTTATTCACTCTCTGCTATCCGCTAGCTCCTCCGTTATCCACTATCTGTTTTGCAGGTCTCATCGGGTAGTAGAGAGTCTATTTGACTAGTAAATTTGACTAGCAGATGATAACAGACTGTTAGGCAAGCACTTGCGTTTAGTGTTTTTAAGGGACGTTTAACGTTTTTAAGCGTTTTTTCAAACGCTATTTCAACTAGCATTTTTTTAAATGCCAGAACGTCTAACTTTTTGGTCATTTTTCTCTCATTATTCTTCTTGAAATCCTTCTCTTTCCTCTTAAAATTAAACTAAACAATTTTAAAATCTCTATTTTTTATGTCATTTTACATTTATTAATTACTTTTACTGCTAACTTTTTAAATTTTTACCAAACACATGATTTGCAATCCGCTAACTTTTTCGCTATCTGCTTCTTATTAATTATATTTATTAAAATGCATATCTTACTATTCTCTTAATAAACTGCAATGAGTTTGTTTTAGTCAAAAAGGACAAGACAAAATAAAAGCAAGAGTTGTTGCCTAGTCAACTCTTAGCTTATAAATTAAGGCTGGTGTATTCAACTTAGATTATCAAATTAAAATTAACATACACACAAGGATAGTGAGTATTTTTAAAGAGAAGAAATATGAGAAAGAGTGACATGAAAAAAATTGTTTCAGTTATAGTGATGATTCTGTTTGTTTTTGCGCAAGCTGATGATTTGCCTCCACCTTCAACAGACTCTTTAATCGGTAAAGCTATTTGTATTGGCAAGTGTTCCCTAGGTTGTAGAAGTTCCCCCATCACTAGTGTACTTTGTGTTGCTGGTTGTGTAGGAAAATGTCGTAACAAGTTGTCAATGTTGTCGAAATGCAGATAGACAGATGCAGTCGTATCAACTCTGTTGAGACAGGTGCTGTCGAAATGCAGAGACAGATGCTGTCGAATTGTAGAGACAAATGCTATCTAATGATGCTGTCGAATGATGCTGTCGAATTGTAGAGACAGATGTTATCGAATGATGCTGTAAGCAAAACCTGCGAACAAAGAAAACGTTAGATAAACAATCAGAGGCGCCTTGCGACTGCCCTGAAGAATTTATTCGCCTCTACAGCGCAAATTCCCCGAGGTACAACCGGTCTCTTCTCAATCGTAGTAGCGAAGGAGGACTCCGAACTGGCAAGAACAATTTCGACACTACAGGAGACAAACCCAGGACTCTTTCGTATTTCTCAGAGGAAATCAGTATTTTCTTTTTGATGTATCTCAAATAGCAGCTGAGAACGTTTATATAGGCTTATGAATTTGGCCGTTTGAAACATACGCTCCAGCGGTTTAATTCTCATTCATCAGCCGTTACAAAATAATTGTAATAAATCAGAAAACCGTTTGTAAAGAATTCAGGAGTTACGAAATAATTGTAATTTAAAATGCCCGTTGGAAAGTAATTCAGGAGTTTCGAAATAAATCAAATTAAGCTCTCATTAAGGAGGAGGGGGGGGGGGAATCGGAAGATTTGCACTGAACCAAGTCATGTTGGTCCCTGCTTGTGCGCGCGGGGGAGTCCCTTCTTCTTTTTTGTTTACAAGCTCTCATTAAGCTTTAATATTTAAAGACTTTGGTGAGTCCAAGGCCAAGCAATGTGGGACTTTCCACTTTTGAAATATCCTTTGTTTTTCCAATAAAACTAACAGTCAACAACTCTATATGATTGTGCAACTAGTTGTGCCTTGTCTAAGTCTATTACTATCAATGCAGATATTAATTCTAGTTACTCTTACCTATTTTATTTTTTATTGGTATAATGCTTCTATCAATTATGACTATATTTTTTACATGAATTTATCGTTTTTTTTCTTCACATATTCATGGTTTTGGTGCCTTCGTGGATTCTTGCTTGGAAGACTGCAAAAAGTAATAGCATTTATTAAAAGTCAAAAGGATTATGTTTCACGGTAGGGCCTAACTATCAATTCTGAATTTGGTGCTATTATTTTTTATTGTAATTCTTTTATTTCAAGTCATTCTAGCTTTCAGGTTAGCTATGTTAGGAGACAAGCAAATCTTGCCGTTCATACGCTTGTGAGGGCAACAATATTATATGCTAGCTCTATTATTTTTGATTTGATTCAAACCTGTATTGAGACTACTATTTATAATAAAATACAATGAGTTTGTTTTAGTCAAAATGGACAAGAGAAAATAAAAGCAAATCTTGCCGCTCTTACGCTTGCGACAAACATTGATGTTAGAACCATCTCCAGTCTTCCATCTAGCTCCAAATTTAACCACTACCTTGTGAAGTATGGATACTATGCCAAGAATAACTGGGATTATGGCTCAAGCGAGCCCCCGTAATGTCCACATTCGGGAAGTATTTAGCTTTGAAGACACGAGTAGCATATTGGTTGGTGCACAAACGCCACCCTTGCTTCCCTAGCGTGACTAAATTAAAACCGTCGAAATGTCGAAAGCCCATCCCACCAAACTCCTTCCGCATAGTCAACTTATCCCAATTGAGCCAGTTGATACCTCTCCTAGTTCCACGATTATAACCCCACCAAAATGAATCAATCATTCATTCCATTTCTTCCCCAAGTGACGTGGGAATTAAAAAGTGCTCATACAATATGCAGAAATAGTGATAAACTCCGATTAAGTGTAGTCTTAGAGATGTTTTTGAGTCACTTTTGAGAGCAACTATTAACAATTGTATAAATCATTGACTTAAATTTGCTCTTTATTTTGTAAAAAAGAAGAGAATATGAAAAAGAGTAAATATTCAATTTAATGCCACTCAAATCATCAATTATATATATATATATATATATATATATATATATATATATATATATATATATATATATATATATACATATACATATACACACACACTAGCAGCGAAGAGGATTCTCGATTGAAAGAAATAAGCACATATGGCCCATGCTTCAATCAAAATAGACAACAAGCCCAAGTGTTGGGCATGATGGAAGCCGCACATCAATACAAAAACCTATTAAAGGAGTGCAACATCAAAAGTGGGAAGGAAGCCGCACATCAATACAAAAAGCCGTCAAATACTAGTGCCGCACAATACAAAAGAACACACTCACAGTAACGGCAACGCAAAAGAGGGAGAGAGCGGAGAGAGTCTACAGTTTTTGGCACTGTGAGAGAGCTTTGGAGCGGAAAAAGGAGGCTGGAGACTCACGATAAGAATTTCTCTATTTTTTGGTTTATTTTTATCTCTGTAATTCATGACTCTAATTTCTATTTTATTGTTCTTTATGATTTTAGATAGTTAAATCCTCTTCTAGCCGTACATCAATACAAAAAGTCGTCAAAGGACCAATACAAAAAGCTTCCTTCCCTTGTGATGAAGAAGCATAACATTATCCAAAATAGACTTGTTAGCAAAAAAATGTTGTTTGCTCTGATGATACACACTTGTGGAGCACATTTCTCAATCTATTAGGAAGAACTTTAGAAATAATTTTGTATATAATGTTGCAAAGGGAAATAGGACGTAAATCTCTCATAGTCATAGGATTATCTACCATCAGTATCAACACAATATGCCCATCACTTGGAGAAAACTTAGCACAATTCATCCAAGACACACCGGAATGGAATAATTCAGATCCACATAAGTTCCAACAATTCTTGAAAAATGGGAGATTCAAACCATCTAGTCCAGGAGCCTTATCTAAATGCATTTGAAAGAGAGCCGCTTTAAACCCCCCAATTTCAAATATGGCCAACAAAAGATCATTGTCCACATCACTAACCCTCAAAATCAAGCAATCAATGATCGAATCATATTAACCACTAACCTCCTCAAACAAGCACGTAAAGTATTCGTTTGCCACCCCTCCCAAGGCCACTTGGGAATCGGCCACCGACCCATTGTCCCTAGTCAAAGAGGAGATAGCACTGCGTCGTCGTCTCGCACTAGCCATGGCATGAAAGAACTTTAAATTTGTGCCGACATCCCGTAACCAGTGCAGTTTCGCTCGTTGGTTCCAAAAAGCTTCCTCTTGTGCCAAGAGTTAACTTAGACTAGTATTGACTTTCTTGTATTGTAGAATAGCGTCCACATCCATAGATCCTCTCAACACTTCTAGTTCCTCTCTACACTTCTGAATATTCAAAGGATGCCGTGATCTTAGCTTCCTACCCCACATATCACTAGCCACTGTACAATTCACTACCCTTCACAAAAAGTCATACCCCCCGATACTAGACCAGTTGTAACTTACAATTATCGGAAGATCTGCCTCTTGAAGCCAAGCATTCACGAACTGGAATATGCGAGTAGCCCCTCCACGACGTCTTTCCCATAATTTCAACCATAATGGCGTATGATCGTATTTATCCGCCACACCATGAATAAGACAACGAGATCTATCCAGTCTATCCAGTCTCTCTTCTTTGAAGTTCGGCGTAAATTTGTTCATATAGATTATCACGGAGGAAAGCGATCTTCACATCTATCTACTCTAAATTCATGCCTCGACTGGCTACCAAGGCTAACACTGCCCTAATAGACGTGTATCTATCCACCAGAGAAAAAAAACTCATCATATTCAATCCCGTTATGATGTGAGTACCCCTTTGTTACGAGATGAGCTTTGAACTTTTCCCCTTCTTTTTCTGTTACTGTTGGTTTCCTCTTGTACACCCACTTGAGATCGATAGCATTTTTTTCCTTAGGAAGCTGAACAAGATCCCATGTCTCATTTTTCTTCAAGGACTCTATCTCCTCCACCATAGCACCTATCCACTTATCTTTCCCCTACCTAGCTATAGCCTCTCAAAAAGTGGGCGGATGTCCTGAACTAGTAAGAAGTGTTTAAGCTGCCAAGTCTTCATACCCATATCTATCTGGTGGCTTGACGGCGTTGTCTGTCACGTACTAGAGAAAAATCATGAACTCCACCCGAATGTCCAGGTCCATGTTCAATTTAAGTATTAAAGGATGATTCGGCTTGTGGTTCAGGTATCAGCTGCATATCTTTCACTGGTGACGGCTCAATATGCTCCAGAATCATCTCATTGTTGGAAGTTTCCCCTTTAGATGGTGACACATATGTTGCAATTGACTGTATAAACATAGACTACTCATCAAACACAACATCTCTACTGAGTACCGTCTTCTTTGAAACTGGATCCCATAACTTGAACCCCTTTACACCTTTTGAGTAACCGATGAAGACACACTCCTTCGACTTTGGATCAAGTTTGGATCAATCTTCACTAGATACAGACACAAAAACTGGACACCCAAAAATTCTTAAATTGTCAAGATCAATAGGATTACCTGTCCATACCTCCTCTGCAAACTTCCCGCCCAATGAAGCCTGTGGTGATCTGTTGATAAGATAACATGCAATGTTAATTTCCTCTGCCCAGAAACCCTTTGAAAATCCAACATCCAACCGGAGACATTTTTCCCTTTCAGTTAGCGTCCTGTTCATTCTTTTTACCACACCATTTTTACTGTGGTGTCTTTCGAACTGAAAAACACCTCAGAAAACCATGTTTTGCACAAAGTTTCTGGAAATTTGACTTATTGTGCTCAGTCCCCATTATGTGACCTAAATACTTGATTTTTCTTCCCGTTTGATTCTCTACTTCAGCCTTCCACAACTTAAACTTGTGAAATACCTTAGATTTATGCTTTAGAAAATACACCCAAACCTTGCAAGAGAAATCATTTGTAAAAGTCACAAAATACCTGGCACCACCCATGGAGGGCTCTTTGCTAGGCCCCCACACCTAAGAATGCACATAGTTAAGGTTTCCTTTTGTTTTGTGTTTCCCGTTGTTAAAACGAACACGACACTATTTTCTCAGAACACAATACTTACACAGACCAACCTTACAACTGCGAACACCCTTTAATAGACTTCTCTTATGAAGTTCCATCATCCCACACACACTCAGATGACCCAGATGCATGGTTGGAGTTTAGTTGCATGATTATCAGACTCAACTAACCAAGATCACCTACAATAGTACACCCAATGGTTTGTAGATGTTACCTGTAGTCCTCTTTGCTCTCATCACTGCCAGTGCACCCTTGCTGACCTTCATGATGTCCCTATCTCCTTCAGACCTGTAGGAAAAATCATTTTCCTGTAGAGTACCTAAAGAAATGAAATTCTTTTTCAACTCTGAGATATATCTGATATCGTTCAAGAATCGCACGCTACCACTACAAGAAAAGTTGGTTTGTTCGGCGGGCAAAATCCGTCGAAATTTGGACTTTCCGGTGGATTTTTCGCACCGGTAGCCAGCTCAAGCAAACGGTTTCCGGCGGATTATCCGTCGGCAATTTCCGACGGATTTTGTGGCGCCGAAAAATCTGCCAGAAATTTCTGGCGGATAATCCACCGGAAACTCTAAAAAAAATCGCATAACATTGCCGGCGGAATATCCGCCGGAAAAAACCTTTTTTTTATTTAAAAAAAATCCGCCTGAAAATTTTTTTGTTTTAAAAACTTTGAAATCCGCCGGAAATTAATTTTCGTTTTATTTAAAAAACTAATATTATTTTATTAAAAACTTTAATTATTGATAAAAAATAAAAGTTAATAATTAATTTAATTATTAATTAATTTACTAATTAAAAAAATAAAAATTAGGAATGAAAATTAATAATATCCATACAACAAAATAAAACAATCCGCCGGTAATTAATTTTAAATATCCATGCAACAAAATAAAACAATCCAAAGCTACTGGGGTGGCTGTTGGTCTGACTCATCACCATGATAATAGGTATCATCTGATGCAAGAAAAGCATTAATCGCATCGATGTTTGAGTTGGGCTGCTGGGGTGACTGCTGCTGGGGTTGCTGGTATGGCTGGTATGGCTGCTGCTGGCAGTGCTGAACCTACTGTGGTGGATACTGCTGAGAATACTGGGGTGCATACTGCTGGGAATACTGGGGCTGAGGCCACGGCTGAAATGCACCGCCGAAAGGCTGCTGCGGCAAGTAGGATGGCATATGTGATGATGATGTTCTGGAGTGTTGAGACATCAGCTGATCGTGCAAAAGCTTAAAGCGCTCCTCATTTATCCTAGCCTGCTCCGCCGCTATCCTAGCCTGCTCCGCAGCTATCCTAGCCTGCTCCTCCATGTGCTCCTCAGCTATCCTAGCTTTCTCCCGAACCGCCTGCACTTCCCGTTCATTTTGCTCCTGCCGCTCGGCAAACTGACGATGGGCCTCACTCAGTTGCTGGGTCAATTGCGTAACAATATTCAACTCACTAGAAATAGGAACATCAGAGAGACTAGTACTCTCTGATCCAGAATGTGAAGATAGACTCGGAATAATGCTTCTTCTGAAAGCAGCTGGTCCAATACCACCAGATCCTACCATACGATTACTCTTTTGGGGACCAACTACTCTCTCCCAAATATCACGAGCTACTCTAGCCTCCTCCACAGGATCGATATCTGTCCCACTGCTCAGCTGAAACTCATGGTACTCAGCTAGCCCATCCTTGAAGCTCTCCTAAAAAAAATAACCCAACAAAGAAATAAATAACTAACTATTAATTATAATGTATAATATACTAAAAACAATATATATATATATATAAAGATAAATATAAATAATAAACATTAACATATAATTGTAAAAGTAGTTTTACCTGAATATTACTCGCCCGATCTGTAGCAAACTCACCAGTGTCCTCTCGCATATGAAGTTAGCGATGCAACTCAGGCAAAGTGATTGTCCTTTGATGCATCGCCTCCTATATATACATATAGTGTTATTAATTAATAGACATGAAAATGACTAGTTAATTATAAATAATTAATTAATCAAGTAACAAAGTAATAAATTTACCAAACGCTTGTGATGGGTTGCAGTATTAACACTCCCCCCTGTGTGTATGCAGCCACCTTTTTCAGAAGCACGGTTCTTCTTGGCTTTCTCACAATAATTCTTAAGTTCTGGTGTCTCCCAATACTCTCTGAACGGAGCCCAAGTTGAGTCTCCCATATAAGATGGCTTCACATTCATATTGCGCACATCCCGCAGTAATTTAGAATAACGATGGGAACATCTCTTATGGAACACTCTCTCAAATTCTTTTTGCTGCTCTGGTAACCACGTACATTTTTCCTTTTTAAGAAATTTACAATAATGTTGTTAATAAGACAAATTAATTAATCAAGTCAATAAGATAATACACCAAATTAATTATTTCGTAGAACAACTTACCAAGAATGATTTTAACATCCTCGCAATCGCCTCTTTATCTATTCTAACAGCCGTCCAATTCTTCCAGCTGCCAGTGAAATTCTCATTAATTGTTTTTGTGATGGCGGTAGCTGTAGCCTTCGAAGGAAGAAACTTGTATTACATTAAAAAAAGATGAATTTTATTACACCAAATTATATAAGTTATATAAAAGGCAACAAAAATAAATTAATAAATAATAATATATAATACTTACGAATAGCCAGCAGTCTCCAATATGATACGACCATTAGCTGTATACCTCACCACCTCCTGGTTAACAGTAAATGTGCGTATCCCATCTGCATCAACATCTATCGGGGCTAAGCCCTCAGTACCATCAAGAATCACTGGCTGCCCTGTAGTACTACTACTAGCACCCTCAAACCAAGGTGGTGGCAAATATCTGCCACCAAAAACAACAACACGAGCAGGATGACGATGACGTCCTAGGCGAGTAGAAGTTTTCCTCTTGCTAGTGCTGGCGCCATCACCCGTGACAGGTGGAGGAACATATGTGTCGTCATGATCGGATCCTGAGTGAGACGATGCCATGGCCGTATCTAGACATATACATTTAAACAAACAAACATATACTAAACAAGGTTAACATAAAATACTAAACAAAAATATATAAACATACTAATTAAACAAACATAAATTACATCCTTGTTTAAAAATAGGTGAATATATATTGTTGAAACATAAAATAACTAATTGAAATCCCATTCATTCTAAAAATCATCATCATCAGAGGAGTGAATTCTTGATACACCAATGTGGTCTGTTGCATTTTCATCAGCATCTTGTTCGTCATCAACTTCATCGCCGGTGTTTGGCTCATAACATAAACGAGTAATGGGTTCAACTTGAACCACTTCATTTACATTAGACATCTCTTCCATTTGATATGGCACATCTTCCACCGTGTCATCATTTGTCTCAATGCGACCTCTTGGTTTTCTTTTAATTGCGACACACCAACCACGCCTATCAGTCCGCGTTGATGGATAAATGATATAATAGACTTGTCTCACATTTTGTGCAA
Source organism: Astragalus membranaceus (assembly GCA_039519185.1). NCBI lineage: Eukaryota > Viridiplantae > Streptophyta > Magnoliopsida > Fabales > Fabaceae > Astragalus > Astragalus membranaceus. The sequence goes on along the minus strand of CM076851.1, from coordinate 59,982,911 downwards.
TGACGAACGGATCATACAGTCGATATCTGCTTTTCATTTTAATGTCCACTGTATTTGACTTTGGATTCACCTTTGTTCCTCGAGCAGACAGATCAAACCAATTTCAATAAAAAACCACTACCTTCTGACTAAAATCTAGATGGGGGTACGAAAGTTCATATATGTTTTGAACCACACCATAAAAATAATCTTCACCTCCTCCAATGACACCCTTCATGCAAACACCACTATTGACTGTTTCTCTGCCCTGTGTCCATTCATTGGTGTGAAATTTGTATCCATTGACAAAGTATGTGTGCCATTCTTTAACACATCTTCGAGGACCGTCTGATATGTTCCTCAAGTGTTGATTGGTAGGAGTTGGTGGGAGGGCATAAACATGTTGCCTAAACCACGTTGGAAAATATGCATTAATATGAGCAGAAGATTGTTGCTCACTTACGTCCTCTGATGACAAGAATTCCCTAAAAAGAAATAATTAATTGTTACACATTTGTCTACTTTATATTAACTAATTAAGATCGATAGTTTATGTTGAGGAACATACTCAATGATGTCTATATGAACATGTGCTGAACTTAACTCTTCATCTGTTAGCTAGTGAATTGACTCCTTTCCAGATGGACGACCGGGTAGACAAAAGACAGACAAAGCTAAATGATGTCTAGGACATTCAGTATCCATTTCATTTTGACTACTTCCAGGAGCAAACTCATTCTTGAAATAATAAGAACAAAAATGGGTTGTTTCACGGTGTAAGTAAGAAGAACATATCGATCCTTCAACTCTAGCTTTGTTTTTCACCGATCTTTTTGAATCACCCATGAACCTAGAGAAAATGATATTAATTAACATAATAATCATATATTTTAAACTTGTTTCTTGTATTATAAAAATTAACCGACCTTTCAAACGGATACATCCATCTGTATTGGATAGGTCCGCCAAGTTGAACTTCATATGCGAGATGCACCGGTAGATGCTCCATAGAATCAAAGAAACCAGGCGGAAATACTCTCTCCAACTTGCATAAGATAAGTGGGATGTCTTGTTCCATTTTTGAAAGATCATCAGCTTTTAGCATTGCAGAACACAAATTCTTAAAGTATTGACTTATTTCAATGAGCGGATTCAAAACGTGTGTTGGCAACGAACTAAAAGCGATAGGAAGTAAGCACTCCATGAATACATGACAATCATGGCTCTTCATCCCATGCAACCTCCCATTATCCACATCCGCACATCTAGATAAATTGGAAGAATAACCATCTGGCATTTTCAACTCTTTTATCCACTGATAAACTGCTTTCGCTTGTTTGGTAGATAAAGTATAATTGGCTTTGGGTTTAGAAGCCCTAGTACCTTGCTCAACCAACAACAAATCCTTTCGTTTACAGTAATGATCTATATCCTGCCTAGCTTTCTCAGTGTCTTTTGTTTTGCCTTTTACGTTCATGACAGTGTTAAATATGTTGTCAAAAAAATTCTTCTCTATATGCATTACATCGGGATTGTGTCTCAATAGATTATATTTCCAATAGGGAAGTTCCCAAAAAATACTTTTTTTTGTCCAATTGTGCCATTGTCCATAGCCATCTGGACGAGAAACAACACCCGCTACGACTTCCACAGGAGGGATATCCTTAAAACTATTCCAAACTTCCTCTGGTTTCAACCTACAAGGAGGTCCAACTGTTTCAACATTTCCCTTGATGAACGCATATTTCTGCTTTCTAAATGGGTGATCCATAGGAAAAAACCTACGGTGCGAGTCAAACCATGAAGTTTTTCCTTCGTATTTAAGAGTAAAAGCCTTTGTGTCAACTATGAAAATCGGACACGCCATCTTACCATGTGTCCCCCATCCAGACAACATTCCATAGGCAGGGAAGTCATTAATGGTTCACATCAAAGCCGCCCTCATCACAAAATTTTGTTTGCGTGCTCCATCATAAGTTAAAACACCATTCCACAACCTTTTTAGGTCATCAATCAAAGGTTGCAAATATATGTCAATACCAGATGTTGGATTACTTGGCCCTGGAATAATTGAATTTAAAAACATGTTTGGTTTAGACATACACATTTCTGGAGGAAGATTGTATGGGGTAACAATAACTGGCCAACATGAATACGGTGTTGCCGAGGCTTGAATATATGGTGTGAAACAATCAGAGCATAAACCAAGCCGAACATTGCGTGGATCACTGGAAAAATTTGGATGAACACGATCAAAATGCTTCCAAGCTTCACCATCAGATGGTTGACGTAATTCACCAGAATTATTTCTATTTTGATGGTGCCACGTCATTTTACCCGTGGTCTCCATTGAAGTAAACATCCTCTGTCGCCTTGGTATAAGTGGCAGATAGAACATTGCTTTTCGTGGAACCGGTTCGCCTCTGCTCATCCCTTTCCTACTGACACGATAGCGTGGCTCTCCACACAACTTGCATTCCGACAACTCTCCATCATTTATGCCAAACTCATTGTTATACTAGAGCATGCAACCAGACACACAATAATCAATTCTTTTAGATTTTAAGCAAAGCTTCGATACCAGTCTTTTAGCATCATAATAACTCTGCGGCAAAAGCCCTCTAATAGGGGTTGCATCCAACATCATTTTGGTCATATATTTCATGCACAACTCAGCAACAATAAATTGAGACTAAAGACCCAACAAACGACCACACATTGATAATTTTGAGTCTTTAGATCCTTCAAATAATGGTTTATTTGTCTCACTCAAATACATGTAAAACCTTTGAGCTTCCTCATTTAGAACTTCTTCAGCATCATATTCTGGTTCTTCAAAATCCAAATTTACTACAACAACGTCAGATATCATTCCCTGATAAACATCTAACGGTTGTATAATTTGGCCTCCAGATGTCGTAGTCGCTGGATAACTACTTGATGTGGGAGCTACTACTTCAACCGAAACATTAACCGCAGGAACTGCAGCTACCCCTGGTCCTACTTCCCCGTGACGACTCCATATCCAATAATTTGGCCTAAACCCATTATTGTACAAATCAACTCTAACTTCTTCTTCATTTTTTATAAATCGAAATTAACATTTCAAGCACGAGCATCTAATTCCGCCTTGTCAAGCAAATTCTTCATGAAGCTTAGCACAAAAAATAAACTCTTCTACTCCTTCTTCAAAACGTCGCTTTAAACCGAATCTTCCAAGAAACAATCGATCATACATCCAACTACGATCCATAATTTCAGGATCTATGTACTACACTACAATAAATGTTATCATTATCATAATTTAGGAAACCTCAAACAATGCCTAAACAAACAACACCACAATTAGTAATATATTATTATATTTCGTATTTATTTATAAACTAATATATTATAATATTAATATATTATAATATTTGATATTTACTTAATAAAGAAATCCAAACTAATAAAATCAAATAACATTTTATGACAACTAATAACTTTGATAACTAACCGTAGTGAAGAGAAGGCTCTAACTTGATGCGAATCCCCAACTCAAACAAAGAGGAACACCAAGGAAACCAAACTCAAACAATACCTAAACAAACAACACCACAATTAGTAACTAACTCATATTATAAAATAATTCATAAACTAAAACTATTAACTCATGCTACAAACATACCTTAGATTGAAGAAATTTGGCAAAGAGAGGAAGATATTTAGTAGAGAGAAGAAGAGAGTTCGTAGAAAGGAACAAAGGAATTACAAGAAGAAAATTTAGGTGGGAAGAAGAAATGTGGAGAAGAAATTTGAAGAAGTTATATATAGAGGAAGAGGGGTACAACGGATACACTGACAAATCCGCCGCTAAAACAACGTTCTGGCGGAATAAATTTTTTTTCGGCGATCTTAGTACCTTTCTGGCGGATTTTCAAAATTTAAATTTTCCTGTATTTTTCAAAAAATTCGCCAGTAATGACGTTTCCGGCAGATTTTCAAATTTTAAAAGTACAGTTTTTTTAAAAAATCCGCCGGTAATACCATTTCCGTCGGATTTTGTCGGGGACAAACTTTTTCAGTGGACTGAGTTGAATTTCCGGCGGATTTAAATAAATTTTTAACAAATCCGCCGGTAACCCCGTTTCCGGCAGATTTTTTTTAAAAAAAAAAATTATATTTTGACCAAATAAATCCGCCGGAAAATTACCGGAGGAACAAAATCCGCCGGTAATGACCTTCCCGACGGATTTTCAAATTTTGAAAATACGGCTTTTTTAAGAAATATGTCGGTAATACCATTTCCGGCAGATTTGGTGGGGAACGGACTTTTTTGGCGGATTGAGTTGTATTTTCGGCGGATTTAAATAATTTTTTAATTTCCGAATTTTTTAATAAATCCGCCGGTAATCCCGTTTCCGGCGGATTTCTTTTTAAAATAAAAATTATATTTTGACCAAATAAATCTGCCGGAAATCCCCTTAAATCCACCGGAAAATTACCGGAGGAACAAAATCCGCCGGAAAGTCCCAGATATCCGCCGGTAATTTTCCTCCGGCGGATATTAATCCGCCGGAAAGTCCTGGCCGGAAAATCCCATTATTCTTGTAGTGCACCATCATCCATAGAAATTTTGATTTGGACCTTCTCCTTCCAGAACCTGCTTTACCCTTGTTCTGGCCACGGTCTTGACTCCCCTTCACATACATACTCTCACCTTGACTTCCTTCCTCTACACTTTGTTTCCTTTGAGAATGAGACAAGGGTATAGTAGTAATTCTATCGAGGTTGATAGTGTCTTTCCCGTAGGTAAGAGTAATCACCAAGTGGTTGTAAGAACCCGGTAACGAGCAAGACAGAATTATTGCCTTGAAGGTATTTACGGTATTGACGTGTTGTTGCAAATCAGTGATTATGCTATTGAAGGTACTGACGTGTTGTTGCAAATCAGATCCTTCCTACATATTCAAGCTCTATAGTCGCTGTTTTGCGAACAGTCTGTATATCAGCATTTTCAACATATATTGACTCTCCATTTTATCCCAAACCTCCTTCGGAGTCGTTAGGTTCAGGATATGATACATATCTTCATCTGAAACACATAGACATATCAATCCCGCAGGCTTCTTCTTCATCTCTGCCCAATCATCTTCCTCAATGTCTGCCTGTTTCATCTAATGCAATGCCTTCTGTAAACTTTGTTGAGCCAACAAATCCTTAACACTCTTTTGCCATAATCAAAAATTGCATGCCGTGTCGAACCTTGCCACTTCAAATTTTCACCAAAGTTAGACATCTTTTGATACCAATTGGTGTAACAGCAACAGTAAACGAAAAATAAAAATAGGAGACATGATATTTGTCATGCAGTTCGGCCAATCTTTTCCTCCGTCAGCGGCAACAGATTAGCTGTAGTTCCGCCTTGTTGCTTGAATCAATTAGGGTTTCATTATTGGATTTTTAATCAACAAGATAGATTGGTGAGGGTTTGAAATCCATCAAAAGAGCCCTAATGTATATCATTCTTGAAACCAATATTGGTTTAGAAAAATAACTTAAGTTAGTCTATACAATGATTTTCGTTTTGATTACCTTCCAATAACTTGTGGGACTCATCACATTGCAAATTTTACTCTTGCATAGTAAAGTGCTTGATCAAAAGAGACTGTGCTTTGATACCAATTGAATGTATTGGAAACACAAGAAAGGGGGGTTTGAATTCTATTTAACCTTTTGAGAAAACTTTTCTTTAAGTTCAAAGAGTATTTTATTCCAAAGCATTTAACCTTAGTTTAAACCAGATTCGCAAATAAAGATGTTAAACGGTAGAGAACACGCACTCTAAAGAGAGGAAGAAGAACAAGAATATGTAATGAACCCCAACGGTAACAATTGTAGAAAGGAGGGTGATTCAGCAAATGGAGGGCAGAATGGTACTTTTGCAGCTGAAAATGGAATCCAAGGAAAATCTAGTGAATAAGGACGTGGTAAGAGAGAGAAGATACGCAACTCACGTTTTAGAGATTTCATTACGAATTGAAGATACAAATAGTTAAGGGAAGGGAAATATTGGGTATGCTTGTACGGGGTAGATTTCCATTCTCTCTCTCTTTCTCTCTGTATTGGCATCACCTATTTGTACTCAGTCCTCTTTGCATTTATGCAAGAGTTGATTTCCCGTACTTGTTTATAGCAATAAAACGAGTACAACTTTATTCACTGAGTGTTATTCTCTACAGTTGTTTCACTTTCCTTTAGATCCACTACACTGGTGCTTTCATCAAGTTCGTGATGGCTGAAAACACGCGAATGAAAGAACTCAGCTCCGAGGTGAAGAAGAACGCCGACGAGATCGCGAGACTGGCGAAGCAGATGAATGAGAGAATGGATCGTATGGAAGCAGCAAATAGTTCGAAATTAGACGATCTTCGCGTCGCTCAACAAACCACAGACACAACACTGCTGCAAATTAGCGACTCCATCAAAATGTTGCTGAAGCAAGTTCCGATTCCGATCCCTCAGAGCTCATCGGCCGCCGGGAAAGCTCCGTTTCAGGTACGAAATGTTAAGCTGGATTTTCCTAGATTCGATGGCAAAAATGTGTTAGAATGGATTTTTCAAGCTGAGCAGTTTTTCGATTATCACGGGACACCTGATATAGATCGTCTCACCATTAGCGCAGTACATCTAGATCAAGATGTAGTTCCCTGGTACCAAATGCTGCAGAAAAATAGTCCTGTAAAATCATGGGCAGAGTTTACAAAGGCCCTGGAACTTGATTATGGTCCATCCATATATGAATGTCCAAGAGCGACATTGTTTAAGCTTGCACAAACAGGAACAGTTACTGAGTATTATCTGCAATTCACAGCATTAGCTAACAGAGTCTATGGACTGAGCAAGGATGCTATGCTTGATTGTTTTATTAGTGGCCTTAACCCAGAGATCCAGCGTGATGTATTGATTCATGGACCCAGTGATATTGTTAAAGCGGAAAACCACAAACACTACCCACCATAACCCACAAAGAGCCTCCTTCAATCCAAACAAACCAGAAAATAGCCAGAAAACCACAAACACACCACTACTCCCAACACCACCAACAAGACCTATCCACCCAAACCAAACAAACCCCAATATCAGAAGAATTACACCTGCTGAGATGCAGCTCAGAAAAGATAAAGGGCTATGTTACTGGTGTGATGACAAATGGTCTTTTACACACAAGTGTCCAAACAAGCATATGTTGATGATGTGGTGTGATGACAATGAGGAAGACACCAATACTACTCAAGAGGACAAGCCACCAGATACAGAAACCAGTGAAAAAAACGTGGAAGGAGAACATCATTTATCATTAAATGCACTCAAAGGGTCCAGCTGTTCAAACACCTTGAGATTCCAAGGGAAGATTGGCAACATAATAGTGCAGATATTAGTTGATGGTGGAAGTTCAGATAATTTTTTACAACCTCGTATTGCTCAATTTTTGAAACTTACCATTGAACCAGCTCCTTGTTTCAAAGTATTGGTAGGTAATGGCCAATACATGGTAGCTGAAGGACAGATTAAACAACTACCAGTCATGGTACAGGGACATGAACTTGTAGTACCAGTACATCTCCTCCCAGTAGCAGGAGCAGATTTGGTGCTAGGCACCACTTGGCTTGCAACTCTAGGAGCTCATGTAGCTGACTATTCAAACATGAGCTTGAGATTTCTTCATCAAGGGAAATTCATCACACTTCAAGGAGAGAGAAACACAGCTCCAAGAGAAGCACAACTGCATCATCTCAGAAGAATGCACAATACTTGTGCTATTCAGGAATGTTTTACTGTTCAGTTGCTACAACCCACCACACCAGATGATGAGTTGAAAGAGCTGCCAGCAGATATTGATCCAGAGCTAGCATTGATCATCCATGCTTACAGGGAAGTGTTCCAAACTCCAGTGGGTCTTCCTCCTCAAAGGGAACAGGATCATGCTATCCCTCTCCAAGATGGGACTGCACCAGTTAAGGTAAGGCCATATAGATACCCTCATAGTCAGAAAAATCAAATTGAAATGATGGTTGATGATATGTTGAAACAAGGTATAATACAACCTAGTAATAGTCCTTTCTCATCTCCTATACTGCTAGTTAAAAAGAAAGATGGAAGTTGGAGATTTTGTACTGATTATAGAGCTTTAAATGCTCTAACAATTAAGGATAGTTTCCCTATGCCCACTGTGGATGAATTACTAGATGAATTATATGGTGCAAAATTTTTCTCAAAATTGGACTTGATGTCAGGGTATCACCAGATCTTAGTAAAACCTGCGGATAGACACAAAACAGCTTTCAGAACACACCATGGCCATTACGAGTGGTTAGTCATGCCCTTTGGGCTAACCAATGCTCCAGCTACCTTTCAATGTTTAATGAATCATATTTTTCAACATGTCCTCAGAAAATATGTATTAGTTTTCTTTGATGACATACTAGTATATAGTACTAGTTGGCAAGCACATCTGAAACATCTGGAAGAAGTATTGAAAGTAATCAGGGAACACAAATTGTTTGTGAAACTATCCAAATGCTCTTTTGGTCTGCTAGAAATAGAGTATCTTGGTCATGTAGTTTCAGGTACAGGGGTGTCCATGGAAGAATCCAAAGTACAGGCAGTAAAAAATTGGCCAAGGCCCACAAAATGTCAAACAATTGAGAGGCTTCCTAGGTCTTACAGGGTATTACAGAAGATTTATCAAGTCATATGCTAAATTTGCATCTCCTTTGACTGATTTACTTCGTAAAGAAGCATTCCCATGGCAAGATGAAGCAGAGACAGCATTCATTAAACTTAAGGAAGCAATGACAGTGGCACCAGTCTTAGCATTGCCAGACTTCAACAAACATTTTGTTCTAGAGACTGATGCTTCAGGGACAGGCATTGGTGCTGTGCTGCACCAAGAAGGGAATCCTATAGCTTTTTTCTCTAAGAAGCTAGTTCCAAGGATGCATACGAAGTCTGCTTATTTCTGAGAAATGTTAGCTATTGCTGAAGCAATTGCAAAATTTAGACACTACCTGTTGGGGCATAGATTTATTATCAGAATTGACCAGAAGAGCCTGAGAAATTTACTTGACCAAAATTTACAAACACCAGAGCAACAAGAGTGGTTGCACAGGTTCCTTGGTTATGATTTTGTAATTGAGTACAAGCCTGGTAAAGACAATGTAGCTGCTGATTCTTTATCCAGGGTACTTATGATGGCTTGGTCAGAATCTAAGAATGAATTTGTGCAGAAGCTGGAAGCTGCAACAAACTCTAATGATGAGTTACAGAATCTGGTACAACAGTGCAATAAGAACACAGATATCAACCCAAATTATACTGCAAAGGGAGGGTTGCTGTTCTGGAAAGGAAGAGTAGTAGTTCCCAAACAACCTGAGTTGATAAATGAAATATTGCAGGAATATCACAGTTCTCCTATTGGAGGACATTCAGGAACAACTAGAACAAAGGCTAGAGTCACTAGCCAGTTTTATTGGCCAGATATGAAGAAAGACATTCAACAGTTTGTCAGTAACTGTACAATTTGTCAGCAAGCTAAATCATCAAATACTCTGCCTGCAGGTCTCTTACAACCATTACCAATTCCGTCACAAGTGTGGGAGGACATAGCTATGGATTTCATCACTGGACTTCCCAATTCTTTTGGCTATACTGTTATTATGGTAGTGGTGGACAGGTTATCTAAATTTGCCCATTTCATGGCTCTCAAGACCGATTACACTAGCAGATCAGTAGCTGAATATTTTATGAATCATGTTGTTAAGCTTCATGGCATGTCAAGATCAATAATCTCTGACAGGGACAAAGTGTTGACAAGCAGTTTCTGGAAGCATCTCTTTCAATTACAAGGCATTACCCTTGCTATGAGCTCGGCATACCATCCTGAAACTGATGGCCAATCAGAGGTGGTTAACAAGTGTGTGGAAATGTTTTTAAGGTGTTTTACCTTCAACAATCCGAAGTCTTGGTACAAAGTTTTGGCATGGTCTGAATACTGGTACAATACATCTCATCACACTAGCATTGGCATGACACCATTCAAAGCTCTATATGGGAGAGACCCCCCTGTGTTGGTAAAGTATACTCCAGAAGTTTCTGATCCTCCTGCTGTGCAAGAATTACTGGTGCACAGAAATGATATATTACAACAGCTGAAGCTTAATTTGGAAAGAGCCCAACAATATATGAAAGGACAGGCAGATAAAAAGAGGATTGATGTGAATCTAGAGGTTGGTGAATTGGTGCTAGTCAAGCTACAGCCCTATAGACAACAGTCAGCAGCCCTAAGGAAGAATCAGAAATTGGGAATGAGATATTTTGGTCCTTTCCCTATACTGGCCAAAATAGGGAATGTAGCTTATAAGCTACAACTACCTGAAGCTGCCAAAATCCACTCAGTCTTTCATGTGTCACAATTGAAAACATTCAAAGGAAATGGACATGATCAGTACATCCCAATGCCACTAACTACTTCTGATGTTGGTCCTGTGTTACAACCAAAAGCTGTCGTAGACACCAGGACAGTGTTGATCAATGCTAAACCAGTGGAACAAGTGCTGATACAGTGGGAAAACACTGATGAAAGTGATGCAACTTGGGAGAATGCTGCTAAGATGAGTGAAAATTTTACTGAACTCAACCTTGGGGACAAGGTTGTGCTTAAAGGGGATGGTAATGTAATGAACCCCAACGGTAACAATTGTAGAAAGGAGGGTGATTCAGCAAATGGAGGGCAGAATGGTACTTTTGCAGCTGAAAATGGAATCCAAGGAAAATCTAGTGAAGAAGGACGTGGCAAGAGAGAGAAGATACGCAACTCACGTTTCAGAGATTTCATTACGAATTGAAGATACAAATAGTTAAGGGAAGGGAAATATTGGGTATGCTTGTACGGGGTAGATTTCCACTCTCTCTCTCTTTCTCTCTGTATTGGCATCACCTATTTGTACTCAGTCCTCTTTGCATTTATGCAAGAGTTGATTTCCCGTACTTGTTTATAGCAATAAAACGAGTACAACTTTATTCACTGAGTGTTATTCTCTACAGTTGTTTCACTTTCCTTTAGATCCACTACAGAATATACACAAGTATTTTTATCTTAGCTCACAATAATTGTTGCTACGTCTAGTCATGCCCTCTCTAGGCATTGTTAGTAAATTTTTTTGAGCTCTCCAGGCTACACAACTTGAAAGTTCTAGTCTTCTCAACCTTCTGGCAACTGCGGTTGAGGAACTAAGTGTCCTCCAGTCTCTCCAGAGTTTCTTCAAAAGAAGTTTGCCACTATTGGATCGATTACAATAAGGTGATCATCTGAGTGATACAAAGTCTTTCTAAAATTCAACTATCAGTGAGAGGACATTACAAGTATTTGAGACGATAAACATTTGACCTTCAAATGTTTGGCTTTTTCTGATTATTTTTTTTTTCTCAAATCTTGCCTTTTTTGCTTTGCCTTTCTTTTCTCATTTCCATTGATGTTCAAGCGAACAATCTCATGGTCACTGAAGTCGTATGATATTTCTATAATTAGACTTAATTATTTTTCTTTCATGGATTTCGTGGTCATCGCCACTTTGGTTTTGTTGCCGACAACCTCTTCAATTCAAATGAACTTCTTTAAATACTGAAGATGTTATATCGTTGGAGTTCAGAATATCGTACATTGAGAGAGAGAGAGAGAGAGAGAGAGAGAGGAACTAGTTGTTGGCATATCTTTTGTCTTGATCTCCAAAGGCTAGGCTTCTAGAGAATGTTGAGTCATTAAATTGATCATGATACTTGATGACATATTCTCTTTGGCAAGTCACAATGGTCAGATGATTTAATTTTTCAGATGCTTCAACCATGAAATGACATGACATTCTCCTTCTTCAAGTGGATGCATTTTGTAAATGCAACTAAGTGCTTCGGCAGATGCTTGATCTTTGTCTTCAACAAAATTATCTAGAATATTCACAAGCTTTTACATTCCTGAAAACATAAGAAGATAACTTCATACATAAATGCTGGCTTTATATTCCACACATAATGTATGATATCATAAGTCAATTTTTTTTTCATTTTTCATATTGAGAAATCAAAAAACCTTCCTCATGTTTGAACTAGGTAACTCGGTGCAATCCGACTTATAACAAAAGAGATTAACTAAAATAACTACAAAACGCTGAAGCCGGGAATAGTCTCATTGTTGATAACTTAACCACGTGCCTCTGAAACAATGAGAAAACATCGGATTTGAATCCCAGTAAACTTGTTCACACGAGTAAACTCATTTTATATAATACATACGCAATTCTAAGTTATCAAACATATCATAAGTACTAGTGAATAACCCTTAAGAAAATTAGCTACTCATGTTCAAAGGATTAAAATATAAGATAAAAGAGACATTACCCAAAGATGAATACATTGAATACTTCAACGCCTTGTCCCCGTGGGTGGAAAAGCTCCAAAAATACCCTTTTCATCTGCTCCCCTGGTATTTGCCTTGCACTCAAGATGAAACGCCTTAATTTTTCTCTATTTTTGGTTTAAATGCTGTCAAAACTACAGTCCATCGCAAGGCCATGGGACAGATTTTTCCTTGATCACGAAGCAATGCAACATGGTCACAAGGCGAAACTATGCAGAAACTTTTCCTTTTTTTCTTGTTGCACTTGCAACGCAAGCTGTCTAGTTTGCTAGCCGACGAAACATCAAATTGAAGGTTTTGTCCTACAAAAATCTCTAGAAAAGAGGGTAACAACTTACAAATCGTTCCTAATGACATCTGCTGTGATCTAAGGTATTTCTGTGAGGAAACTACCTAAAAAAACAAGAAAATGCTACCATTATGACTGTAAAACAGAGTAACAATATGCATCTGATGATGAGTCGGTCTTAAGGTATTTCTGGGAGGAAACTACCTGGAAACACAAGAAAATGCTTCCATTATGGCTACATCTGATGATGAGTCGGTCTATAGGTCCAATTGATGTAGTCCATGAATACACTGGAGTATTAGTCAAACTGAAAGGCATAATAAAATCTTATAATGACCAAACTAGTATTAAAAGATGATTTTTAGGACATCTTCAATCTTAATCCAAAATTTGAATATAGGTAAACCTTAAAACAATCTTAGATAAAATCGAGGGTAAGTTCATCTAAAAGATCATCTTTTCTGGGTAGTGGATATTTGTTTTAGGTGGTGACTTTATTCGATGGATAGTAGTAAATGCATATTCGCATTGAATCGTCTTTCATCTTGACAACCAAGGACCGGTGCCACCACGGTGATGCATTTGGATGGATGATGTGTTTTGCAATCAAATCCTCTAATAGAGATTTCAATTCCTTGAGATCTAACTCTAACATCCGGTAGGGCGCAATAGAGATTGGAGACCTGCTCAAAACTAATTCATTTACAAACTCTACTTCTCTTTTTGGAGGTAAGTTGGTTCAAGGTTGTCAAACTCAGGAGTCTATGTAAACTGGTGGAGAATAGGTTGACTCGACTCGCAAAGTCGTAAGAGTCTACCTACTCTCAAGGAAACCTATAAATTTACATATATATATATATATATATATATATATATATATATATAGATGATATAATATAGGTTAACACAAAAATAAATCAACATTCCAACTCCACGTACAATAAAGCAAAACAGCAAGCCACAATATTAATGTGTGTTAGCACATTATTACTAGGACCTAATCTCAGATTGCTATCCTTCATCCACTTGGGTCTTTCTCCTTAAGGTTTTCTTTTGCTCAGTCATTCTTCCTATAAGTAATATCTATCAGTCAAAATAAAAATAAACATTTGCAATGTTGAAAATCTTTAAATGTCAAAAAAGGCACATCAACCTTGACACCATGCCAGATATGAGCGGAGGTAATAAACTTTAAGATGCATTCAATGCATGAAATTTATACTAATTTTTGTAATAATAACTATTGAGCAAAGTGAATATTATGATGCAAAAGGCCTTCTAAATTTGGATGAATGATAGGAAACAGAAGAGAGAATGAAATGAAAATGGTTAGAATTGCACTCACTTGACAGCATTTGTTATGACTCCATAAGGGTCTGTTCCAACCTCAATCAACACCGGATGACTCCCATCAAATTCCTCCATATCAGGACAACCTGAAAATCCAATCAATACATACATATATGGCTTTTATTTTATTTGTTGTTAAGAGCAAAACACATACCACTTTTAAAACAGATTTTAATTTCATTTTGATTATTCCCCTTAACAAATGCCCCAAAATCTCCTTCTAAAAGAGGTAACAAAAGATCGGAGGCGGAACCTACTTGTTTTTCACCCTCGTGTGTTTCAATAATCAAGAACTGCATCTTAATGGGGACTTGTTGACCACAACTTCCCATTCTTTATGTCATCCACCACATTCTGAACCGGAAAAGGGAGTGTTGTTGCTGCAAAATCACAACAGCACAAACATTAAAAACCCTAAAATTGAAAAAATTGCAAGATACAACCAACCCAGCCCTTCCATGTATGAGATTAGAAACAAACAGTGCGAGAAAAGAGAAGAGTGGAGGCAACGCAAGTATACCTTGAAAAGAGAGGAGTGAAAACAGATCCAATGACTCAAAAAATAAAACTGAAAAAAAATCCCTCTTTTTTTTTGCAGAAACCCTAGGTCACTCAGATAAACCCTTCTTCTCAAGTGAAATTGAAAAAATTTGATGTAGAGGAACAACTTACCAACAACAATAGGTGGATGGGAGTGAGAGAAAATTCTACGGCACCAACAATGAGACTGACAGGATGTTATGAAAACACAAACAAATCACAAATTAGTAAAACAATTAAGAAAGGATTTCAAACTGAAATAGAGAAGAGAGTTAGAGAAATCAAACCGAATCTGACACAGGAAGAGTTCTGGGTTATGAGGAGCGGTGGAGGACGCGTGAGGAGCAGCGGAGGACGCGTGAGGAGAGCAAAAGGTCGAGGGAGAAGAAATAGGTTCCTGGCGGTGAAATGACGAGAGAGCGACGGTGGAGGAAGTTGGAGGACGGTGGATGTTCAGGGAGAGCGAGAGTGAGGGTTTAGGGTGAGAGTTGCTGAAAGAATGAGAAGTGAGTGTGAGGTCGAGTGCGAGTTGTATTTTGGTTTAAGTGAAAAAAGTTTCCCACGGATATGTTAGCGTTTGTGACGAAATGTCCGTCAGAACGTAGCGACCATTTCAAATTTCATCGCAAATGTGAGGGGAAAGAGCCTTAAAACTTAGTGACGGGTGATTTCGTCGGAAACTCCGTCGGAAACTTTTGCATTAGTGATGAAAATAAATTTTGTCGAAAATTTGGTAGCTAAATAAGGTTATTCTTGTAGTGATTTTCTCTATATTTGTTAGGTTTTTCCTAGAGACTTTAGGCCATTTAGTGATTCTTCCTCACTTAGAGTGAACATTTATGAATCATGAACTAGAATGCCAGTTTTTTCTTCATTTATCTGATCAGTTTCTTCATCAGCAATTTATATTGTGTCCCATATTTCCGTTGCAGTTTCCTTGCCAACAACTTTGTCATACTCATTTCTACATAAAGAACGAAAAAATATAATACTTTCTTTGGAGTTTAACAGGGCTAGGAGTTTGTCTTCAATAGTCCATGAAGCTTTAGGCTTATCAGTAGCACTGCCACCAGCATTTGTTATTTTTTGAACATATGGATTATTTAGCAATTATATGAGTATCTTGGGATTACATATATAGCTTCATTTGATTCTTCGAGTAATAATAGTGTTATCCATTGAACTCAGGGGGTCTTTTGATGAAGCTCATGTAACAGAACTTCTTCTTTCCATGACTTTTTCCAAGATCTTTCCTTTGACACCAGAAGGGGGGTTTAATTTTGACCCTTTTTAAAGTTAATTTATGACAACCAAATTAGCTAAGAAGATATAGCTTAGTGTTCCAAGAAGATATAAACTTAAGAAGCTACTTGCATCTTGTATCTTTTTAGAAGCTACACTGTGTAAGAAAACAATTGAAAGATCAATGTGTAAAACGTTTTTCTTTCTTCTTACACCGGTAATGATGTTTAAAAATATGTGTGTTGTTGAGAAGAGTTAAAACATATGTGTTTTTGTGAGAGATAGTGTAAAGAGATATACTCATAGAAGCTATTATGCTTCTTGAAAAACTATCTTCTAACAATAGTGCAGAGAATATTTTCTCTTAAAAACCAAGTGTGGATTTAATAATATAGGAATTATAGTGGTTCACTCCAACCAGGGCTTCGTCCACTCCTCAAACCCAGTGAGTGTTTCCACTAGTTTCCAAATAGTTACACTTACAAGCCAACTTAGGCCAAAACACTTCATTTTGTTCAACATCTCTATCTACTGCAACACTAGTTTTCTTACACAGTTCTAGCACTTGAAAAACACTAAGAACCTACTTAGGAAACTTCTCTAACAATACAGCAAACTAATGCCTTGTAAAAAGGTAGTTGTATACAAAGTAAAGTTTAGGATGGGAATACAATAGCTCTTGTAAAATAATTAATTCAATTGACAAAAATCTATGAGCACACTCAAAAAATTTCATATAGAAATGTTGTGTGCACTGAGTGTGTGAGAGAAGGTATGTACTTTAGAAGCTTCTAAGAAGCTACTTTAGCATATAGGACATTTTGTGTATATTCTCACTCGACTTGAATAGGTATTCGTTGGTGTATTTAGAGTTTAGAACCCAATAGAGTTGTTGGATGTGGCCCCAAGAGTCTATTGAAACAAAATCCCTATGATAAGTTTTTATTGAAACAATCGATGGTGTATTTAGAGTTTAAAACCCAATAGAGTTGTTGGATGTGAACTCAATAGGTATTCTATGATTCACTATGGTTCTAATGAAAATATTCTAGAGTGATCTAAGCACATGATCTATTCAATCAATTGTCAAGAAGATAGTATGCGAAGAAAGCACCACATGAGAAGACATATTGAAGCCTTAGAAGGAAAGAATGAAGGTCAAGAGTTCATAAGAATATAGATAAAGCAAGATAACTATGGTGGCTTCTCAAGATGAGAAGATTTTTCTTTTGTTTTTTGCAAACGAAAGGGATATGGAGCCTCATTAAAATCTTCTGATGCAAAACCCTCCTTAGGTAAAACAGATCAAAAACGAAAAAGAGTACTCCCCTTAAATTTTATTGATAAAAAAGGGAAAATAAACAAAAAATGGGGGGACTATACCAAAACCCATGAGCATAAACAATATTACAACAATAAGGAAATATATAAAAACAACCCTATAAAGGAAATAAAATCTCTACTATGATTCTTGCCACATGTAGAACACGATGGGAACCTTGTCTGTCTCCAATACTGTGACTGCTTCGCTTTGTTCTAGTTTGGTTCCCTTTAGATTCTTGCCGTTCACTATGCAACTGTTTAATGATGGTTTAATGCTAAGTTTCGATGATGTAGCATGCATGTTTAAACAAGAATTATCAAGGTATCCTTTAATAACTATATTCATATTGATCCTTGAAGTAAGCTTACAAAGTCTTTCAATATTTATAAACATGTACTTATTTTAGTTGGTTAATCCAAAAACATGTTTGGAAAAATTAACACACAAGGATTAAATATACTAGAGCATAAACATCACATTAAAACCATTAAAAATCAATAACATAGTGTTGACACCTGTTTTCGCCGAGGGCTACTCGACTGGCGTAGAATCAGCTAGCCGAGGGCCGAAGGCTGATTTCCGTCGGTAAAAATAGAAATTTTAGCTGCTTGGGGTCTAAATTGACCATACATGACCACATGGCTAAGATAAACAGCTGAGGTGCCTACTTGGCTGACGCTTGATTGGTCGAGGTAAGACTCGGCCGAGACAAATCGGCTTGACGTGGCTACTGAGTTTATATAGACTTGGAGGCTAATACTTGGTCTTAATGTGTTCATATAATTATTTATTAAATAATGGGTTAAATATGTTTTTGGTCCCTATAAAATTTTTCTTTTTAGTTTTTAGTCCCTAAAAATATTTTCACCAACTTTTGGTCCCTATAATATTTGAGTTTTTTGCTTTTTAGTCTCTCATGACTTTTAATAGCGCTTCAAAACTTTAAATAGCACTTATAAATGGTCAACAAAGCACTATTAAAAGTTTTGAAGCGCTATTAAAAGTCATGAGAGACTAAAAGCAAAAACTCCAAATTTTATAGGGACAAAAAGTTGGTGAAATTATTTTGAAGCCAAATTTTGTAGGTACCAAAAACATATTTATCCCTTAAATAATTATATGATTTATTAAAGTAAATATAATGGAGAAAGGCCAAGTCAGGCTACGGTAACCACCTTCTTAAATTTATGGGAAGTGGGCATGAGGAGTTGGCTGAGGTAAACGAGCTTGCTTTGGGAGCAAGCATTCAACGCACGTGGACACATTTGGACGTTGGAGCGGTTAAGACAACGTGGAGAAGCCCTGTAGAAGTGAAAGAGAAGAAATTTTGACCCCACTACCCGTGCTAGTGGAAGAGTGCTTCCTAGTTTTTAGGGCCTGGATGTAATGTAGTGCGTTGATTTTGATTAATCCAACGGTAGGCAAATGTTGGTTGTGTTTGTGGCCGACAAGGGCCTTTGTATATAAATAGGAGCGTAATTGTACATAATAGACACACATCAGTCAATCAAAATTTCTACGTTTATTTTATCTATATTCTTTATCGCATTTTTATCTTTATTTTTATGCATTAGCCAGTAGAAAAATCCAAACCTCGCAGTCCCCCTCACCCAACCTGGCCCTTTCTAGAGGAGTCAGGTTAACCACAGTCAAGGAGCAGAGCTCCCTCCTTGGTGAAATTTCTTGAAGAACAGAGGAATCAAAACACTTGTTCAAACCTCTGGCCGAACCCACGACTAGGACCTAAGAGTTTGACACGGGACAACAAATTGGCACGCCCGGTGGGACTAGAACGGGTGAACAGACCATTGTGTTTGATTCGCCTGGACTAGCTTATCATTGGCGTATGCACTTACGCTCTGGTAAGAACTTAAGCATGGAGTCACCTTCTGCATCAAAGAAGGCATTTGCTGCCAAGGGAAAAACAATGGAGCCAGTAGGTGCTTCGGGGAATAATACTATTGCAACGGTTACTGCTGAATCAAATGAACCACCCCAAAAAAGGGGAAGAGCCCGTGGTCATGACTTCATCATTCATTTGGCAACAGATAGATATGGGGATACACGATATAATGTACCAAGTGTCCCAACAATTGGCTGACATAGTTAAACCTATGGTGCACAATGAGGTGCAACAGGCCAAGTAATTGGAACAAAGGCATGCAACGCAAGGTAGCAGCACTACTAACCCCATTTCCCGGGCCAATCATAGGGAGGCACGCATCTATCCCTGCCATACACCAACCCTGTTGGACCTCAGCAGGCATCCTCCTATACTTCTATGGGAGGCATGCATCAGTGTTCATCGAGTGGGAATTTGACTGGGCCTCAACAAGTGTTCTCTCATTAGGTATGTCCTACTCCTGTAATTCCTCAGCCTGGTACTTTTGCCATTGCCAACACTGGGGGGCAGTTTTTGGCGAATGTCACTAATACGACTCCTCTTCAGCAGGGACAAGTGCAATTGGCCAAAAGGCCACCCGAGGCAGTAGGCTCAGTGGGTTTCCCGCAAGGACCATCATATGGATGTTTTGCCACGGCTAAATACCCGGCCTACGCAGGGGGGAAGCCTTCACCCCGGAATCAGGGAATGGCAGGATCAGTGGGTATTGCCCGAGTCAGCAACCATGGGCCCAGACCCCACCTGGCTCGACAAGCCTACCTCCTAGTCAGCTGTACCCCTGAGCACTCAGTACCTACCCGACGGGATCCTATATACAGACGCAGAAGGGTGTTGCCCCGGCCGAGCAGCCATGGAATCAACTTCCACCTCACCGAGGCATGCAAGCATCTGTACCAGGAACTGGCCTTGTTAACCTGGCCCAAGTAGTGTGTGGGCAGCCATGGACAGACGCTCCACCTCAGGTACCACCACATCCAAGGGTTCATGGTCCCCAGATACACTGTGGCGACCAACGCCTCCACTTGAAAGACCATCGGGGGCCCAACTCCTGGACCCTAATTTCATAGCTGACACCATCAAGAGGTTTTTTGGTGTTCAGTTGAAACTGCTCGACCGGCCAGTGTACAGGAAGCCTTACCCCGAAAGGGTGGACAGATTGGTGCCTCTGTCTAGAGGATTTAATACCCTTGACTTTGCCACATTCTCCGTGTAACACCCCAGTATTTCTAACTTGTGGAAATACCAAAATGCACAGCATGGCATGCATCCGAGTTGACTTGTATGCCTGGAATATTGAACACAACTAAAAACTTCGATAAATGATTATCAAACGGTTCCATGAACCTCATTAACTTAACATAAAGTACTTAAGTCTCATGACTTAAAACTTATACAACCTGGTGTTCAATATCCAAAACATAAATAGCAGAAGCGATTTACAACTGTTAGCGAGTAATAGTTATACAATCGATAATACAAAGACGACAAAAGGGAAAAAGGCATAATCATAAAACTGGTTCTTCAATAACTCTATGAGTCACACCGGCTAAACAGGCTTCTTCACCTTTGGTTTTCCCTGTTCTTCTGTATAAACCACAATAATAAAGGGTGAGATAACATTATCTCAGTGAGTCCTATCGAGATCCCTTACTAACACTAACAGTTCATTATGCATCATTTTAAGCCGTAGCCCAAGTCTGGATAGCTATGTGTAACATGTCATACTAACACAACATCGAGGACCCGCAGTTTCAGTTCCCCGATGAACCCAATCCACTAATCCTTTCATTAGTGGGAAAACGTAGAAGGAGCCTAGATTATGGGCTCATGACTTCCCTCCCCTAGTGTGCTATCATAGAGGTCGTCACCCCAATTAATGTCTTTTACATTAATTATCATACCTTGAATTATATCAAGTAGTTCTTTATCATAAATTATCATACCTTGTATTATATCAAGTAATTCTAGTGGTTACAAAAACCTCAATGAACCTTTAGTCCATTGTATTAACATATACATGTGTTTTCTCACTCGTAACCCTAATCGGTTATCGTACATTTACATACTTGGACAATTTCCAATATCTCATTCATACCTACGCTTATTTATGCAAATTACGGTTTATTTGTCAATACATAGGGTTGGGGAAGAGATTAGAATGGACTTGGAACCAATTGGAATGGCCTAAAACAAGTTTTGAAATAGGGTAACAGAAGCTGACACACCGTCCGTGCACTAAGGCGCACGACCCGTGCATGTTTTTAAAAATCTTGGCACATAGAGACCGAACAGGGCGCACGGTTTGTGCACTAAGGCGCACGACCCGGTCGTGTTTTAAAAGTGTTTTGCGTAGCACGCGCACGGTCCGGGCGTATGCATCAGTGCCCAGAAAATGCTGTTTTCGTGAAACATTACCATCCCGTTTGATTCCAATATTCATCCCGATCGATTCGCGAACATAACAACACATTAACTTGGCACCAAACAGTAATCATAATCGATCCATTCAACCACACAAAATCATCACATAATCATTCGACCCTATAATTCATCGTTCAACACGTACTTTTCATAAAAGCGATTTTGGACTCGAAAACTTAATGAAACGAAAATCAAACGTAATTTCAGTGACATGCAGAGTTTGACACAAATATTAAATCCCTAAGCGAGTATAGAACTCACCGTCTTGTGATGAAAATCACAAAACCGAAATGCGAAGTCACTCGAACGAAGTTCAACGATCACCGAATCATGTTCTCACTCGATCCCAAGCTACCCAACGGCCTAGAACTCACACTCAGCAACTGAAATCCTTCCTAAACTGCTCCAATTCGCAATGTAGCTACTGTAGGTGCTCTAATAGGGTTGTTGAACTTCAAGGGTTGCTTATGGAGCTTCAATGGTGACATGCAAGGTCTTAACCTCCCAAAGCTTCACTTTGATTTTCAAGGTTTCAGAAATGGCAAGTTTGAAAAGAAGATGATTCAGCTAAGGTAATTGGTATCATGGGAAAGGAAATCGTAAATGGAGAAGAATGGTGTGTAGAACACTTACATGCACCAAAGTTTCAGAATTCCCCTCCTCTCCTTCTCTTCCTCTCTCTCGCGACCCCTCCCCCCTTTCTCTCTATTTCTATTTCTGAAAATACTGAAAATGGTGGTTTCTAGAAGTGAGTGGGTTTTGTTTCAGAATAAGGAGCTGAGGGTTAAAGTGGCATGGAAATGACCAAAACACCATTGGTTTACTAATTACTCCTTAAACTCTATTTAATTCATTTCTAATTACATAATCAAACAATAATCAAATAAAGCATATGGGTGTGTTTTGTGAAAGATGGGTCAGCTGAAAGTCACTTTTGGGTGGAAAAGATGAAAATATCCCTGTGCTCCTATTCTCACTTAAAATCCCAATTAACTCACCAATCAATCAACAATTCAAGTACTTAATATATTTTAGCGCACAAGCACAACATAATTCACTTAATCATTGACACCATATCATAATTAATTAAGGCTTAAAGGTACTTTTAGTCCCTGCAAATGTCACAATAATCCAGTTTAGTCCCTGCAATTCCAAAACTTTTAAAATAGACCCTGCAATTACTAAACGTTACTACTTTTAGTCCCTGCTGTTAGTTAAGGGTTAACACTGTTATCTTTTGATGATGTGGCACACCCCCCCACCCCCCACCCCCACCCCACCCCCACCCCACCCCCACCCTTCTTCTTCCTCGTGAACCCCCCCACCCCACCGACCCCACCCCACCCCCATCCCACCCCACCCCAGCCCCTCCCCCTCCCCTTCGCCTCTCCTCCCCTTCGCCCCTCCCCCTCCCCTTCGCCCCTCCTCCCCTTCGCCCCCCTCCCCTTCGCCCCCCCTCCCCTTCGCACCTCCCCCTCCCCTTCGCCTCTCCTCCCCTTCGCCCCTCCCCCTCCCCTTCGCCCCTCCTCCCCTTCGCCCCCCTCCCCTTCGCCCCCCCTCCCCTTCGCACCTCCCCCTCCCCTTCGCCCCTCCCCCTCCCCTTCGCCCCTCCTCCCCACCCCAACCCCACTGTTCCCCCTCTTCCCCCCCACCCCACCGTGACCCCTCCCCCACCCCCAGAGTTCGCAGAGAGAGAGAGAGAGAGAGAGAGAGAGAGAGACGCAGAGAGAGAACGGAGAGCGAACGACGAGCGGAGAACGACGAGCGAGAGCGAGCGGAGAACGACGAGCGAGAGCGATCGGTGAGGAGGGGGGAGGTGCGAAGGGGAGGGGGGCGAAGGGGAGGGGGGCGAAGGGGAGGGGGGCGAAGGGGAGGAGAGGCGAAGGGGAGGGGGAGGGGCTGGGGTGGGGTGGGATGGGGGTGGGGTGGGGTCGGTGGGGGGGGGGGGGTTCACGAGGAAGAAGAAGGGTGGGGGTGGGGGGGTGGGGTGGGGGGGGTGGGGGGTGGGGGGTGTGCCACATCATCAAAAGATAACAGTGTTAACCCTTAACTAACAGCAGGGACTAAAAGTAGTAACGTTTAGTAATTGCAGAGTCTATTTTAAAAGTTTTGGAATTGCAGGGACTAAACTGGATTATTGTGACATTTGCAGGGACTAAAAGTACCTTTAAGCCATTAATTAATTATGCTAATTAATTACCTTGTGACCTCTTGCTAATTTTAATAAATAAAATTAGCTAAATTGGGGATGTTACACTCCGGGGATGATGGTAAGTCTACTATGGAGCACATCGGTCGATTCACGGCCCAATGTGAAGAAGGAAACCAGAATGGATTCCATAAGTTGCAGCTGTTCCCTTGTCTTTGACAGGGACTGCCTTCTCATGGTATTCTTCTCTCCCACCAGATTCTATACAGACCTGGGCAGACATGGAAAAGGTGCTTCCATGACCGATTTTATTGGCCACAGCCTGAAGTTACCGCAGCCGATCTCATGAATTTACGACAGAAGGTGGATGAGGTTGTGACCGACTTCATTGAAAGATTTTGAAAGATGGCCGGAAAGTGCTCAGTACCTTTCCCAGAATCTCAACTTACTTCCATGGCCATCTCTGGAATGCACCCTTAATTGAAGGAGAAGCTTGTGGGACAAGCTTGCAGTAACCTTAGTGGCTTGGCTTCCGAGGCAGTTCTGATTGAACAATTCATTCATGAGAAGAAGGAAGAAGGATTTGACAGTGAAATAATCCCTCTGGATGATTATGATGTGTCTGAAGATGCATCAGATTACCATAGTGATGAGGCAGCCAACTGACATGGCAGCTGAGACCTCGTCAACTAACAAGGGTGGCTACACTTTTTGACTATGGTTTTGGCGCACGGCTTACCATTTCCTCCAACAAAGGGAAACTGGAAGTAGCCGATTCAATGGAAACGGAATACCAATCCAACAAGACAAATTGTGACGATACTTAGTAGTGCCACATCGGCAACGTAAGACTACTATCTGCAAACGCGGCGTCTTACTTACGTTGGTGTTTCCTTAATCGACTGGAACACACAATACCGGGGGGCACCTTGCAGTGTCACTTTGACATTATGAGTCTATTGTCTGCAATCCCAATTGTACACAACTGGGGCGCACCTAGTAGTGTTACTTTGACATTATGAGTCTACTGCCTGCAATCCCAGTCAGACATAACTTGGGAGCACCTAGCAGTGTCACTTTGACATTATGAGCCTACTGTCTGCAATCCCAATTGTGCAACACTGGGGGGAACCTAGCAGTGTCATTGTGATATTGTGAGTCTACTATCTGCAACCTCAGTTATTCCAAAAGATTAAGTTTCCATATGCACTAGAACCATAGTTGCCAAGTATAAGGATTTGGCAGAGAAGAAATCGGCAGACATAATACATCCTTCAGCTTCCTCTTAAGGTCCTTTAGCTAAAGGATGCAGGGGGGCATTTGTTGACACCCGTTTTCGCTGAGGGTTACTTGGCTGGCGTATAATCGACTAGCCGAGGGCCGAAGGCTGATTCCCGTCGGCAAAAATAGAAGACTCACAAATCGGCAGACACCTGATAGGCCGAGGTAAGACTAGGCCGAGACAAATCGACTTGATGTGGCTACTAAGTTTATATAGACTTGGAGGCTAATACTTGGTCTTAATGCGTTCATATAATTATTTATTAAATAATTATATGATTTATTAAAGTAAATATAATGGAGAAATGTCAAGCCAAGCTACGGTAAACACCTTCCTAAATTTTTGGGAAGTGGGCATCAGGAGTTGGCCGAGGCAAAGGAGCTTGCTTTGGAAGAAAGCATTCAACGCATGTGGACACATTTATACGTTGGGGCGGTTAAGACAACGTGGAGAAGCGCCGTAGAAGTGGAAGCGGAGATATTTTGACCCCACTACCCGTGCTAGTGGAAGAGTGGAAGAGTGCTTCCTAGTTTTTAGGGCCTGGATGTAATGTAGTGCGTTGATCTTGATTAATCCAACGGTAGGTAAATGTTGGCTGTGTTTGTCGGTGACGAGGGCCTATGTATATAAATAGGAGAGTAATTGTACAGAATAGACACACATCAATCAATCAAAAACTCTACGTTTATTTTATCTATCTTCTTTATCGTATTTTTATCTTTATTTTTATGTATTAGCCAGTAGTATAATCCAAACCTCGCCGACCCCCTCACCCAACCTGGCCCTTTCTAGAGGAGTCAGGATACCCACGTTCAAGGAGCAGAGTTCCCTCCTTGGCGAAATTGCTTGAAGAACAGAGGAATCAAAACACTTGTTCAAACCTCTGGCCAAACCCATGGCTAGGACCTAAGAGTTTGACACAGGACAACACATAGCTAATAGCGTTCCAACTATAAGATGTTTAGCTCATAGTGAGCAACAAATACAAGGAAAGCATGCATACCGAATCTAATGTCATGGCATTGAAATTATAAAAAAGATGAATTGCTAAAAGAGAGTATTATGGTTAATGCTCCAAATGCGCCAACAAGAGAAGTGAAAATGCTTTCTTTAAGCAGCAAAACTCCAAGAATGGCAGCTTCAATAGTGTTGTAGCACCGCCCTCAGCATTATTGTGCAGAATTTCCCTTTTTATGAATAAAGTGGCTGGAAAATCAAAAAGCTAAAGAAAGTTATGTCTAACATTCACTACAAGAATTTCGCCCATTTCCGGTGGGCATTTCCGGCGGATTAAATCCGCCAGTAAATTACCGGCGGATTTTGGGCGTTACTGGCAGATTTAATCCCCCGGTAAATTACCGGCGGATTTTGAGCGTTACCGGCGGATTTTGAGCGTTACCCGCAGAATTGTTTTGCGTAAAAAACATATATTTTTTTAAAATAATCCGCCGGAAATGGCTATTACCGGCGGATTTTTAAAATTTTTTGTTATTATTTTTTTAAAAAAATCCGTCGGTAATGCACATTACCAGCGGATTTATCCGCCGGTGATTACCAGCGGATCAATCCGCCAGTAATGAACATTACCGGCGTATTTTTTAAAAAAAAATAATAATAAAAAATTCAAAAAATCCGCCGGTAATAGCCATTTCCGGCGGATTATTCAAAACATTATTTATTTAATTTTTTTACACTCTTCTCATTTCCTATAAATACAACTTTCTCCTACACTCTTCTCATTATCTCATTTCACTCTTTATTTCCTTCTAATACTCTCCAATCTCCATAAATTTCTCTACATATCTCTCTTTCATATTTCTCTCAAATCTTTATTTCCTCTTTCTTCTTCCTTCTCATTCAATCTCTTATCAAATCTTCTCACATACATACACTTCATTTTTCTCAATCTCTTCTCAAAATCTTCACACATTTATACACTTTATTCTCAATCTCTTCTCAAAATCTTCACACATTTATACATTTATACACTTTCTTTCTTCTCAATCTCACATACATACACTTTATTTTTCTCAATCTCTTCACATAAATAATTAAATAATTAAAATAATATTAATTTTTTAAATAAACGAATTTTAAAAAAGAAATAAATTAAATAATAAATAAATAAATTAAAATAAACGAATTTAAAAAAAGAAATAAATTTAAAAAAACAAAAAAATTAAATAATATTAATTTTTTAAATTAACGTATTTAAAAGATATTTTTTAAAAAAAAATTAAATAATTATCGGCGGATTTTGGGTGATTACCGGGGGATTTTTTAAAATTATTTTTTTTAAAAAAAGAATTACCGGCGGATTTTGGGTGATTACCGGCGGAAAATCCACCGGAAACCGTTACCTGCGGATGAATTTCTGGCGGAAAAAATCCGCCGGTAATGTCGTCGATTTTGGCCATTCCGGTGGATTTTGGCCATTACCGGTGGATTTTGGCCATTACCGGCGGATTTTGGCTGCCAGAAATTTACGAAATTCTTGTAGTGATTCTCTCTTTCGTCGGATCCACCTCTCTCTCTCTCTCTCTCTCTCTCTCTCTCTCTCTCTCTCTCTCTCTCTCTCTCTCTCTCTCTCTCTCTCTCTCTCGCACCGCGAGTGCGTTGTGTTCTGTGTGAGAACTCCAGAACCATAAAAAATAAGTCCTTATCTTTTAGTGGGCCCATAAGTACATTTTCTTTTTTGCCAAAGAGAGAATATTCGCTGGTCCCCAATCCTTACGCGATCTGTCTTATTGTAACGCGATTTTGTCCAATTTTGACGAGCAACAGGCGCCGTTTTCCTGCAGGAATTGTCTCCAACATTTTCTCTCTCATCTAACGCAGGAACAAAAATAATGCTATAGCACTTGAAAGCTGCAACATGCTGAAACACACATTTAAGCACGAAAATAGATCATCAAAGTGCCCATGGGGACTTATATCTCTAGGAAGTGGATATATTGATTTTTATTTCTCCTTGGTACAGGTTATGTGAAGTGTCAGGTCTGTAAATTCATGGAACCTTAAACCTGGTTTTTTTAATCGTTTTCCTTGGACTCTAGATTTTAACCTGGAATTCCAAAATCAAACCAATGTTCAATGTTGGGTGAGAATTACATGCCTTCCCCAAGAATATTGGTGGCCAAGGGTTCTATTTTCTATAGCTAGTAGTCTTGGTAATCCTTTTTTGGCTACATGCTTCCACTAGTAAACTTGCAGAACATCGTTCTTTTGTTCATTTTCCAAGAGTTCTGGTGGAAATCGATCTTAAAGGTAAATTCTATAACCATATTTTGGTAGAAAGAGAAACATTTGCTTTTTTTGTATCTATAGTATATGAGAGGCTACTAGAATTTTGCAGTAGTTGCCAAAACAATGGACATAACATTGGATCTTGCAAAGCCATGGGCTATTCTAATGTTCCTAGACAATCAAACCAGTGAAGGTGTCAAGGCAGGTATATGTGCCTAAACCTCAGCAAAATCAAGACTCATCAAATGATTCAGACCCTGACAACAAGGATCGTAGAAATAAAGACTGAGGCTCCAAGGCCTATGCCATTGATCATAGTGACCAACACTCCCCCCCCCCCCCACAATAAAAACAGATTCGGAGGTGAAGACTGAGGCTCAGAGAATTCAGATTGATGCCACCAGATCTTCTCCAAAGCAAGGTCACGTGATGGTAGAGGCTAAAAACACTCCATGTAAAATTATCGGATCCTACTTATAGCCAGGAAAGTTTGGTCCTTCATAATGTTCAAAGGCAAAAAAAGTCGTGCAATGGACCTAGCACACAATCCAGGTCAAGTGACCACTATTATTGGCGCTATTAATCAGGGAGTTACAACTGATCGAACTCTGAACATGCAAAAAATTTCAGATGATATAATTTCTACTCCTACTAGTCAATCTCTTAGTTGTAATAATGCTAAATTCATTCATGATTTGCAGGTTCGAAAAACTCAAGGGAAATTTTGGGATGATGAGCATATGGAGGAGGAAGAGGATCTTCAGAATATCAAGGACTCTTTTAAACCCATTTTAACAAAAATCTCAAAAGTGGAAATTAAGACAAAAGAAAAATGAAGTTTTTTATTGAAATATTAGGGGAATTGTTAATTCTCCATCCAGATAAGTTTTAAATTTTTGTTATCTTACTTATAGACCTAGTTTGGTTTATATTGCAGAATTTTGGATGGAGTTTCAGGTTTTGTCTCACAAATTTTGGAATAGCCTTCATATGAAATTATTTGTTCGTAATGCCATGGATAGTCTAGAAGGCTCTCTTGTTGTTTACTCCATCCGTCTCAATTTAATTGTCCTCTTTGTTGAACCAAGGGTAAACACTCCTTTATTTTGTATGATAACAAATTACATCATATCTACTAATGTTTCAAGATGAGCAAAGTGCAGGACTTAATTTAAAGAGAAGAAGACACAAAAGAAGAGAAGCTTGAAGAAGAAGCAACATATGAAGTTCAAAACCCTAAATTGTGTCTAAGCCTTTTAGGACACTTTGTAAAGGTCCTATCACCTAAAGTGTGTGGCACTTTAGCTATTGAGAGAGATGACTTTTCAAAACATGCATGATGCATAAAAATAGTTTTGAAAAAATATTTCACAAAATTGCATGCATGCATAAGGTGGCAGGTTGAAAAAAAATATTTTTAGGAAAGCTTGGAATCGATTTCCAACCCATTTCATAGGCCTTGGAATCGATTCTCAGGACCTCCTATATGGCCTGAAAATCGATTACCTCATGTTTCCAAAGGGCCATGAATCGATTCCCATGCCTTCCAAAAAGAAAAGAAAAATCGATTCCCTTTATTTCTACATGGATAAGAATCGATTCTCAGGACCTCCATATGGCCTGAAAATCGATTCATGCCTTTCTACATAAGCATTGTAATCGATTCCCTCATTTTCCAAACATCAATGAATCGATTCCTCTCTTATTTCAACTAAACAAACAATCGATTCTTTTATTTTTTAAAGGCAATGAATCGATTCATCAACATTTTAACTTGATCAATGAATCGATTCTTCACTTATATTAAATGTTTTTCAAAAATTTCAACGGTGCCTAAGCCTATAAATACATGGGTTGAGCTTCACCTTGAAACGAACCACTGCTCACAATTTCTCTCTATTCTACTCTCTCTTGCGAAATTCTTAGATCTAATATTGTTCTTCATAATTTTCATATTATTTTGAATGCTCTTCATTTTATTATAGATCTAAGAATATAGTGCTTCATTGTTTTGAATCTTGTTCAAAAGCTGTGTTTTTGAAAATCATATTTATCTTCATAAAAGCTTTTTTGCAAATCTAAGCTCTCATTGTCATATCAATTGTGAAGCTTTTGCAAAAGCAAGATCATATTCCATATCATATTTTTTAGAGCATCTAAAATCCTAATATCACTCATCTCTCTCAGTTTCTCAACTGACACATTACTAAGAAGTGATTGGATCCATAGATCTCAACTGTGTAATTCTTATTTTGTTTTAGTGGTCATTTTGAAATCCTGGGAAGTTTTACTTGGGTCTCTCAATCAGGGTGATTGAGTTGGTTTTGAAATCCTTAGCGGGTGCTTGGGTTCTCAGTTCGGGGAATTGAGATTCACTATTGTTGAAGTCGACTGTTTGTAATAACTCTCTTCAATATAGTGGTTGCTAAGTCCAAGGGTTGAAAAGCCTAAGGCCGAGGACGTAGGGTTTTATCCTGAACCTCGCTAAACATCTGTGTCCCTCTATCCCTTCTCTCTTTATATTTTGCACTATTATTATAACTGTTTATTATTAATATTACTGTGCTTAAATTATCAATACTCATCAATCATCTTCTACTCCTCTTCTCTAAGATATACTATATCCCTTATAATATCTTTATTGGAAATATTGAATACAATTTAAACAACTCTTGCTTGTTTTTGTATCCAAAAGTTCAAATCACATTTTCCGCATTCGATTTGAAAAAGAATATAATCATCATTTGCGAAAAGAATCCATATTTACGCATAACCTTATTCACCCCCCCCCCTCTAAGGTTATACTATAAGTCTAACAAGTGGTATCAGTAGCTAGGAATTGCATATTAGAGCTTTACATCTTGCAATTTATCCTTTACATATCTGTAATTATGGGTTCTTTCATGAAAGAAGGAATGTCCTCTAATAGGCCTCCTCTATTTGATGGTACTAACTACGATTACTGGAGTAGTCGTATGAAATGTCATGTGCAGGCAATTGACTTCACTCTATGGAGAATCATAGTGGATGGTCCTCTAATCCCGATGAAGATCAAGATCACAAAACCAGGTAATACTGATGGTGACACTTCAAAAATTCAAGCCACCGGCAAAGCTGAAGAAGTACCGGTGGAAGACATCTACACCATCGACCTGAGTGAGTTAAGAAAATCTGAGCTTGACAAGATATCCCTAAATGCAAAGGCCATGAATATCCTTCATCTATCACTCTGTGAAGAAGAATATGGTAGAGTAAAAGGGTGTCAAAGTGCAAAGGAAATCTGGGACTGCCTACAAGCCACTCATGTCGGGACAAGCCAGGTAAAAGATACTAAAATTAGAATTCTCACCTCTGAATATGAAAGTTTTAAAATGAAAGAAGGTGAGTCTGTCGCAGCAATGCATCAGAGATTAAATTTAATTGTAAACAACTTGAGGGCCTTAGGAAAGAAATACACCAACAAGGATTTGAATGGAAAGATCCTTGAATCCTTAACTGGTGATTTCTTCCCTAAGACTTGTGCTATAACCGAAGCCAAAGACATTGGCACTTTACCTCAAGAAGACCTTATTGGATCATTGCTAGCATTTGAGGTAGTTCTGGCTGCCAAAAAGAACCAAGAAAAAGAAACTGTAAAAGAAAAGAAATCTCTTGTCCTTGCTGCTAAAACTACTAAAGTAGTAAGAAAAGAGGTTGAATCTGAAGAAGATACTGATGATGAAGATATGGCTATGCTTGCCAAGAACTTCAAAAGATTTATGAAATACAACAAACATGGTAAGGGTGATTCTTCAAAGAAGTTTGGATACAACAAAGATGAAAAGTATGAGAAGAGAGATGAACAACCAAGATGTTTCGAATGCAACAAACCCGGTCACATCAAAGCAAACTGTTACAAGCTGAAATCTAAGCAAAAGAAAGCAATGAAAGCAACATGGGACAATACAGACACTGAAAGTGAGACCGAAGAAGAAGAAGTTGCAAATGCTGTCTGCCTCATGGCAAAGAACACACCTGAAGCAACATGGGACAATCTCAGCATTGATGGTGAATCACAAGAAGATGAGCAGACCGACAATGCTGTCTGCAGCATGGCAAATGATACATCAAAGGTAAGCCTTAACTTTTCTAGTCCCTCTACCTCCTCTATGCATGATGATATGATTGATAATGACTATAGTAGTCACGATCTGAGTGAAGCTTTTGAGGCTCTATATTTCGAACACGAAAAACTTTTGTTAAAATCCAAGAAACTAACAAAGAGCAACAAAAGCCTATCCACTCAAATCGAGACTCTTGAAAGTGAAGTCACTAGATTAAAGAATGAACTACACAAATCAGTCAACCTTGAATTTCGAGAACTAAAACAAAATTTTGAAAAAGTCAAGGTTGAAAATGAATTTTTGAAAGAATCTTTGAAAAAGTTTGAGGTTGGTGAAAAGACCTTGACTCAGTTGCTTCACTCTCAACATCAATATGTTGATAGGAGAGGTATTGGGTACCAAGGAAATTCCACCACCTCCAGCTCAAACAAAAATATCACCTTTGTAGCTTCTACTTCTAGTCATAAACCTACTATCTTCAAATGCACATATTGTCAAAAAGGGAACCATAGCTCTTCTTCATGCCCTATCCGTAAAATATGTGAGCTTGGAACCCTTGTACCTGTTTGGAAGAAACCAAGGTGGATTGTGAAAGCAAACCCCTTGATGACTAACTCCCAAGGACCCAACAAAAAGGGTACCTCGTGCTAGTTGTTAAACAATTCTTTTGCAGGTTGGTCCCTCAGCTAAAAAGAAAAATGTGTGGATGGTTGATAGTGGTTGCTCAAGGCATATGACTGGTGATGCTTCACTGTTTCTAAAACTGAGCAACAAAGCAAGTGGATCTGTAAAGTTTGCCAACAATGAATCTGCTCAAGTAATAGGTAAAGGTTGTGTGGGTAAGGAAAACACAATTAAAATTAAAGATGCTTTATTAGTTGATGGCGTTAAATTTAACTTACTAAGTGTTAGTCAATTATGCGATAATGATTTTGATGTGCACTTTTCTATTGATAAATGTGTTATCACCCATATGACTTCTAAACTCTACATTACTGGCTTTCGAGAAAACAATGTATACTATGTTGATTTTGATAATGTAAGTGATGAGATAGTATGTATGCCTACCTTGATTGATGATGTGGATTTGTGGCATAGACGCTTAGGACATGCTAGTATAGAACATCTATCAAAGTTAAGTAAGAATGAGCATGTTAGAGGTCTACCTAAATTAAAATATGAAAAAGGCCAATTATGTGATGCATGTCAACTTGGTAAAATGCACAAAACCTCTTTTAAATCAAAACCTATTATTTCCACCAAAAATGTGCTTGAACTGCTACATCTTGATTTGTTTGGTAAAATTGATGTCGTAAGTCTAGGAGGGTCTAAGTATGTCTTTGTTATTGTTGATGATTATTCTAGATATACTTGGGTTATCCTACTTGCAAATAAAAGTGATGCTTTTAACGAGTTTGCTAAGTTGTGCAGAAAGCTACAAAATGAGAAAAACTTAGCCATCAAAGAAATTAGAAGCGATCATGGAGGAGAGTACGAAAATTCATCATTCAAGACATGGTGTGAAAAGTATGGCATTCATCATAACTTTTCAGCTCCAAGAACTCCTCAACAAAATGGTGTAGTTGAAAGAAAGAACAGAACTATACAAGAGATGAGCAGGACAATGCTGAATGAGCACAACCTTCCCAAATACTTCTGGGGTCATGCAGTGGATACAGCGTGTCATGTGCTAAATCGTGTATACTTAAGGCCATCTCTCAACAAAACACCATATGAGCTGTGGAATGGTAGAGCTCCAAACATTTCATACTTCAAAGTCTTTGGAAGTAAGTGCTTCGTTCTTAATACAAAGGACAAGTTGGGTAAGTTTGATGCTAAATCAACTGAAGGTATTTTTATGGGTTATTCAAATCATAGTAGAGCTTATATCGTTTACAATAAAATTGATAAAACTATGCAAGAATCTATTCATGTTTCTTTTGATGAAACTAACCCTTTTGATAAGAAAGCTGCTGATGATGAGGATGAAGTGATTGAAGTGATCAAAAATAGATCACCTGAAACTAACAGTGAAAGTGTAGAAGAAGCCGAGGAGGAAGCTGAACCTCAAGAAAAAGTTATAGTGGAACGAGAGCCCCAAGACATTGATGATCATCTCCATGGAAGAACACACGATGATCTGCCCAAAACATGGAAATCAGTTCGAGATCATCCCATGGAGCAAATTATTGGTAGTCCATCAAAGGGGGTAACAACTCGCTCTTCTCTTAATCTTTTATGCTTTCATAGTGCTTACGTCTCTCAAATAGTTCCTAATAATATCAAGGAAGCTTTAAATGATCCAGAATGGGTTTTGTCAATGCAAAAAGAACTTGAACAATTTGAAAGAAATAAAGTTTGGCACTTAGTTGAAAAACCGGTCGATCGGACCATCATAGGAACTAAATGGGTTTTTCGCAACAAACTTGACGAAAATGGAACAATTTTATTAAACAAAAGTCGTCTAGTAGTTCAAGGTTTTAATCAAATCGAAGGGGTGGATTTTGAAGAAACTTTTGCTCCTGTGGCTAGATTGGAGTCCATTAGGATAATTTTGGCATTTGCCTCCTACATGGATTTCAAACTACATCAAATGGATGTCAAAAGTGCCTTCCTAAATGGTTTCTTAGAAGAAGAAGTTTATGTAAAACAACCCCCTGGTTTTGAAGATTTTAAAAATCCCGATCACGTCTTTAAACTTGACAAAGCCCTCTATGGATTGAAACAAGCCCCTAGAGCTTGGTATGAGAGACTAAGCAAACATTTAACTGCCAATGGTTTCAAAAAGGGTAAGATTGATTCTACCTTATTCCTTAAAACCAAGGGCAAACATATCATAGTAGTTCAAATCTATGTTGATGATATTATCTTTGGATCTACTAATGATGATTTGTGCAAGGAATTTTCTGAGATGATGACTAGTGAATTTGAAATGAGTATGATGGGAGAACTTAACTTTTTCTTGGGACTTCAAGTGAAACAATTAAATGAAGGAATCTTCATATCCCAAACAAAGTTCTCAAAGGAATTGCTGAAGAAATATAACATGAATGACGCAAAAGAAATCAGCACTCCTATGGCAACAGCAACTAAACTAGATAAGGATGAGCAAGGTAAACCGGTAAATGAAACTATGTATCGAGGTATGATAGGTAGTCTCTTATACTTAACTGCATCTCGACCTGATATCATGTTTGCTGTATGCCTGTGTGCTCGATTTCAAGCATGCCCAAAAGAATCACATTTAAAAGCTGTAAAACGGATTCTTAGGTATGTTAAAGGAACCATAGACTTTGGTTTGTGGTACCCGAAATCGAGTACGTTTGATTTAGTTGGTTTTTCTGATGCTGATTTTGCAGGTTGCACTCTTGATAGAAAAAGTACTAGTGGAACTTGTCATTTTCTTGGTCCTTGTTTGACCTCCTGGTCTAGTAAGAAGCAGAACAGTGTTGCTTTGTCCACAGCTGAAGCTGAATATGTGGCTGTTGGAAACTGCGTCGCACAAGTTCTGTGGATGAAACAAACTTTGGAAGACTTTGGTCTAATTTTTGAAAGTGTGCCTGTTTTGTGTGATAATACAAGTACTATTAATATTGCTAAGAACCCTATACAACACTCTCGCACTAAACATATTGACATTAGACATCACTTTATTAGAGATCATGTGTCTAGGGGGAGCATTGCATTAAAATTTGTAGGCACGGATGACCAACTAGCGGATATCTTCACAAAACCCCTAGCCGAAGCTCCTTTTTGTAAAATCCGTAGAGAGCTAGGGATGCTTGATTATGCTAGTTTATAAAATGTTTTCTATTTGTTTTTTCACCCCCCCTCCTTTTTGATGAAAACAAAGGGGGAGAAAATATGCAAGTTACTATTATAAGTGGGGAGAAAATAGGAGAAAAT
Organism: Astragalus membranaceus; assembly: GCA_039519185.1. Taxonomy (NCBI): domain Eukaryota; kingdom Viridiplantae; phylum Streptophyta; class Magnoliopsida; order Fabales; family Fabaceae; genus Astragalus; species Astragalus membranaceus. Next base: position 59,946,726 of record CM076851.1, on the reverse strand, counting down.
ATATGCTTATGCTTAGGGGGAGCTTTTTTAAAAGAATTTTCATTATTATCAAACCCTATGCATAATGTAATTTGTTATCATCAAAAAGGGGGAGTTTGTTGAACCAAGGGTAAACACTCCTTTATTTTGTATGATAACAAATTACATCATATCTACTAATGTTTCAAGATGAGCAAAGTGCAGGACTTAATTTAAAGAGAAGAAGACACAAAAGAAGAGAAGCTTGAAGAAGAAGCAACATATGAAGTTCAAAACCCTAAATTGTGTCTAAGCCTTTTAGGACACTTTGTAAAGGTCCTATCACCTAAAGCGGGTGCTTGGGTTCTCAGTTCGGGGAATTGAGATTCACTATTGTTGAAGTCGACTGTTTGTAATAACTCTCTTCAATATAGTGGTTGCTAAGTCCAAGGGTTGAAAAGCCTAAGGCCGAGGACGTAGGGTTTTATCCCGAACCTCGCTAAACATCTGTGTCCCTCTATCCCTTCTCTCTTTATATTTTGCACTATTATTATAACTGTTTATTATTAATATTACTGTGCTTAAATTATCAATACTCATCAATCATCTTCTACTCCTCTTCTCTAAGATATACTATATCCCTTATAATATCTTTATTGGAAATATTGAATACAATTTAAACAACTCTTGCTTGTTTTTGTATCCAAAAGTTCAAATCACATTTTCCGCATTCGATTTGAAAAAGAATATAATCATCATTTGCGAAAAGAATCCATATTTACGCATAACCTTATTCACCCCCTCTAAGGTTATACTCTAAGTCTAACACTCTTTGCCAATTTTATTTGTCTCAAATTATTTGTCACTTTAGAATCCTAATGCAACATTTATTATTTTTTTCCAATAACACCCTAACTTTTATTTGTATTTCCAACGTTTCCATTTCTCTCTGCTCATAATAATATTGGGGTATTTTATTCCTATCATACTTTTTGAACAAAAAAACTGGCATATCTAATCATTTTCTTAAAACCCACGTATAACCTTTAAAGACAATTAAATTGAGACGGAGGGAGTATAGTTCTAATTTGCATATTTACAGAAGTTTAATTTGGAGGGATCTGAATATCCGTCAAATGAAAAACTTGCTTTTGTACTCATTTCTTATAATACCCATGTGTTCTCACCTAAGTCATCCTCTCTCTCTCTCTCTCTCTCTCTCTCTCTCTCTCTCTCTCTCTCTCTCTCTCTCTATATATATATATATATATATATATATATGTATATATATAAATAATCGGGGTGAAAATGAATTTGTTTATAGCCTTGAGAATGACTTTTTTTATAAAGCAACATAGAGGAATGCAATGACATCATTATGGAAAGAAGACATCCCAACCAGGCCGGCAGCTTTGCCCTCACCAATCATCTGAAACATACCTTAAATTTATTAATTAGATAAGAAAAATAAAAATACTAGTTAAATGTAATAACCAATGGATGATATAATTTCCATGGTTTTGATGTTTCCATTCCTCTCTCCTCATAATAATATAGGGGTATTTTAGTCCCATCATACTTTTTGGACATAAAAAGTGGTATGTCTAATCATTTTCTTAAAACCCGTATATAACCTTAAAAGACAATTAAATTGAGATGGAGGGAGTATGGTTCTAGTTTTTATATTTACAGAAGTTTGATTTGGAGGGATCAGAATATCCTTCAAATGAAAAACTTGCTTTTGTACTCATTTCTTATAATACCCATGTGTTCTCACCTAAGCCAGCCTCTATATATATATATATATATATATATATATATATATATATATATATATATATATATATATATATATATATATATATATATATATATATATATATACACACACACACACACACACACATATAATCAGGGTGAAAATGACTTTTTTTATAGCCTTGAGAATGATTTTTTATAAAGCAATAGAGAGGAATGCAATGACATCGTTATGGAAAGAAGACATCCCAACCAGGTCGATGACTCTGCCCTCACCAATCATCTGAAACATACCTTAAATTTTTTTTATCAGAAAAGAAAAATAAGAATACTAGTTAAATGTAATAACCATTGGTTGATATAATTTCAATGGTTTTGATTTAGTGTAAGTTATTTGACGTACCACTACAAAAAAACGCAGGATAAGCGACGGAAATTAGCGAGGGAAACCAAATTCCTTGCTAAAAATTACGTAGCGAGGGAAATTAGCGACGGAAATCAAATCCGTCGCTAAACATGGCGTAGGACCGAGGTACATACTGATCAGTCCCTATAGGATGATCATTCCGACCCCCATGGTCATACTGATTCAGAGCCATTATCATCCGGGTCGGAGGATGAGAAGGTTTGTTAGATCGTAGACTTCTTCATCAGAGATCACTCATGTCATTAAGAAACTCTATTTTGATGAGTACCATGAAAAGGTGACAAAAATCGATAAGAGGAAAAAGAAAGATTTTGTGGACTTGTTTAGGGTATGTATCAATTATGTCATTACCTATATTGATAATTTTAATATATTGTTTAACGTTTAATATAATTACTAATACATATTTTGATTATGTTTAATACAGACCAAAGTGACTTGGAGACCGGAAGATGATGAATTGGTGCATAAAGTTTTTTGGACTAGACTGGCAAAGCAATTGGCAGTCTTGCTCTACAAATTGCGCCGTAAAAATGAAAGAACGAGGTATATCCCTCAAGAAGTCTGGGATCAATACCAGGAAGTTTGGAGAAGTGAGAAATTCAAAAGAAATGCTGGAAAAGCGAAGGAAAATTGAAAATTCAGAAAAGGGTGGCTCGCTTCACACTTGTGGCTCTGTCAACCAAGCTCAGCATGCTATGAGATTGGTAGGTTATTTTAAAAAAAATGTACTATTTTAGTTTAGTTAGGGCGATTAGTTACCAATATTTGAGAATTTGTTTCATTTTTATAGAGTAAGAAGGCCGGACTCCCTCTTACTATTGCTGAGCTGCATAGGGCCACACATGTCAGGAAGGATACCCATACTTATGTTGATGAGCGCTCGAGGACCACTCAGGTAAATATACAACTTGATTTGTATTATATATAATGTTTTCTTAAAATGAAGCGCTTATTATGCTATGTTTTGTGGTTATGCAAAACAAGAGAAACATGCTGAGACGATGTTTGAACCGACTCAGGGGAGCTGGAACCCTGAGTCACTTGGCCCACTGACTCCTGAGATCATGGCTTTGGCTAGCCGCAATTGAGAGAATTTGGTAGGGGGGATGTATAAGAAACGTATGTATGGTACGGGGCCCTTAGCTCCAAATTTGAGATTTGAGGACGATCAGTTTAAGATTTGCTGCTTTGGAATATTATGTTATTGTTGTTTTGGACATGTTTAGGATTTGGATTGTTATTGATGGTTTGAAGTTGTTTAGGATTTGGATATTTGGTATTGTTTGTTAGTTTGAGAATATTTTGGATTGATTTTATTTGAGAATTCTCAAAATTGTGCTGCATTTGAGAAAGCAGGTTTTTTTATAAAAAAATTAAATTAGCGACGGATTTGGCCTCACTAAATTCCGTCGCTAATATTTAGACACTTGTCCTGCAGAATTAATGACGGATTGGGTCTCACTAATTTCCCTCGCTATAATCCCTCGCTAAATTTCCGTCGCTAAATATTAGCGAGGCCCTTTTTAGCGACGAAATTTTTCCCTCGCTAAGACACTTTAACGACGGATTTTTGAGGTTTAGCGACGGAAATTTCCGTCGCCTATCCTATTTTTTTTGTAGTGTACATCTGGTGGTAACGAGTTAATATCTATTTTATTTAAGATAAAATTTTATTATAAAAAGAATAACTCCTCTTTTGGTTCCCATGTACTTTTTTGTGCAATTTTAGTCTCTTGAATTATAATTGAGCGAGTTTGATGCTACATATATCGCGATTGTGTGTTGTTTTGAATCATTGATTCAATTTTTTTTGTAGAAACCGGATATCCTCTAGGTTCGAACCCAGGACTTTGGTTAAGGTGGAAGAAACCCTAACCATCTCATAGTAAAATGGAAATAAGACTGATTTATGTGTAGATTATTTTTATACAAGATACACAAGTATTTTTTATTAAGGCTCTGTTTGGCATGTCCCATCTGCTTGTGAACAGTGGATTTGACTAGAGAATGAGGAGGAACAAACATGCTTAGCAAGCACTAGCGTTTAGCCTCTAAGCGTTTCTCCAAATGCTACGCTAAGTAATACTTTTTTAATTGCTAGCGGATAGCGCCTCATTTATTTTTGTCATTCATAGCCTCATTATTTTTCTGAAAATCGTTCTCTATCCTCTTTAAACAAAACAAAACAATTTTCAAATCTTTATTTTTTATGTCATTTTATAATTATTAATTAGTTTAACAGCCAGTTTTATCAAACACATAAAAATTTGCTATCCGCTAGCTTCTCCAGTATCCGCTATCCGTTAGCTTCTTCAATAGATGATCCCATGCACCATTACATTGTACCTATTGCAAACCAAGCCATTCAAATATTCCTTTCCACAACTTATCCGAGAGTTCGCAATCAAAAAAGAGATGAATCGAATCTTCATCCATTCTAAAACAGAAAACACAGCAAGGACTTGGATGAAAATTAATAATGCCTCTTTGTTGTAACAACGATCTCATAGGAAGCCTATCAAGCAAAAGACGCCATCCGTGAATCAAGAAATTTGACGGAGCTGCTGTCATCCAAAACTTCTTCATATTCCTCTGCTCGTGTTCCGCTAAAACCGACGTTTGGCTGCTGTCATACCTTTAATTCTCTCAACATACAATTGATCATCATAACTGCCGTTGACACCAATTTTCTTTGCAAACGCCCAAATATTTTCTTCCTTAGTTAAACTTTGATTCGGCCACACAGAAAAAGAATTTGAGACAACCAAGTTAGAACTGGAATGATCTCCCTCCCCGCTTGTTAAAAGAGGAGTGTCATTTTGGTTCGTTTCACCTACTTGGAGGGGTTGAGAATCGATTGGAATAACAGGAACCTCGGGAAGAGGAGGTAAATCAACCACCAAAGGGATAGAGGAAAGTATCACAGTAGAAATATCTAAGGAAGAGGCGGAATCTTCAGAATCAGGATTGGAAGAACAAACAGAATCAGGTACCACAGAGGAAAAACAAGGCTCGGGCAAAGGCTGATTGGGAGGAGAGGGATGGTATTGGGCCAAAGCAGGGGTATGGGCTGAAGGGAAAAAACGGTCCACAAGAGAAGGATCGGGAGAAGGCTGAAGGTGTAAAAGAACAAAGGATTGGATTGGGTCATTATGAAGGCTCGAAGGAAAAGAAGGAGAAAAATGGGCTGGATCGGTTTGAGGTCCCAAAGGCATAATAGAGGATTGGGATTTGGGATTTTTTTTTTGTACCCCCATCATCTCCCAGCTACCCCCACCGACCCTGCGAAAAGACGCAATTGCCCTTAACAAAATTTAAAAATCCCGAACGTATCCTGATTTCATTTTTTTTTTTGGAAATCGGATTTAGGTAAATCCGATTTCCACTAAAAATTTTAAAAAATTTAAATTGGATTTAGGTAAATCCGATTTCCACTAAAAATTTTAAAAAATTTAAATCGGATTTATTTAAGATGGGTAGATCCGCTTTTAAAAATAACAAATCGGATTTACCTTAAGTGGGGGTAAATCCGATTTGTTATTTTTAAAAGCAGATCTACCCCATCATATAAGGTAAATCCGCTTTTAAAAATAACCAAAGCGGATTTACCTTATGTGGGGGTAAATCCGCTTTGTTAACCCAATTAATAAATAAATAAATCAGTTAAAATTTTAAAAACAAATTTCGACCGTCTTTTGGTTCTGTTTAGTGTGTAGTTCGTTAACACGTGACGATATTGTACGTCGGGAGAATAATTTAGGCTAAAAAATCAGTTTTCGGGCAACCTACTCAAATTGTAATGAAACCACATTCTTTAAATCCGAAAAATATCAAGGATCAATACTCCTTAAGAAGTGACTTCTTTCAGGACTAGGGACCTCAAAATCCCAAATTCCATCGTTTACTATTTTTTATTAATTTTTTAAATTTTTCATAATCTCCAAAAAATCTGAAAAAATTTGCATAACTTTATTTTGGTTTTATTAGATTTTTAGTGGTGTTTTCATAATTTTTGGATTAGTTTTGGCTGTTTAACGGATTTTTAGTAGTATTTTATAACCTTTTTTAAAAAATTAAATAAAAAACAATTTTTTTAATAACAAAATCGGATTTACCTTAGGTGGGATAAATCCGATTTTCTTTTTTTAGGGAAATCGGATTTACCTTAGGTGGGATAAATCCGATTTTCTCTTTTTTTAGGGAAATCGGATTTATGTACCCACTAGGTAAATCCGATTTCCAAAATAACAAAGCGGATTTACCTCCAGCTAAGGTAAATCCGCTTTGTTATTTTTGAAATCGGATTTACCTATTGGGCACCCCCATATGAGGTAAATCCGACTTTAAAAATAACAAAGCGGATTTACCTCAAATGGAGGTAAATCCGAGCGAATTAAAAATTGGGCAGGGGTATTTTCGGGTTTCACTTTTATGTGGGGGTAAATAGGGAGATGATGGGGGTACATAAAAAAAAACCCTTGGGATTTTTGAATTGATATAGAGAAGTTGGGCTTGAGTTGCACTGATGGGTTGGGTACCTGAAAGTTGAGCGTGGCATTATTATTATCATCCACAGTAACTAATAAACAGTTACTTTTACCCCTTGTATCATTTGTCTTTTCCTTTTCTCCACAATTTAAATTGGCACTGATGTCCACATTCATCATCATTGATTTTTCCTTGAAAATAGGACATAAGTTACCCACCTCCTGATGAAGCGCCGCCTCACTTTTTTCTAGACCAATAGGATTACGTTCAGATAATTGATTGGAGAAAGCTTCGTTTAGTTTCTCTAACCCTTCATCTTCTTCATCAGGATCACCGGAGCCATGGCTGCCTGCGTCGGAACTCTCCTCCAGATCCGAATTTGAGGCTTCATCCTCATCATTTCCATCATCATCATCACTACTATCTGATGCAATCGACTTCTTCACCTTAGTTTCTGTTCTCTTACACCATTGCAATGGTCCATACCAATCCTCAACTACTTTAATGACAAACATTTCTCCATTGATATCAAACTTCACCACAAAATTGATAATATCATGGACTTTAGTCCTGATGAGAATTCTCGCTACATCCATCGTCTTCCTCTTTTCCGTATTTTCATCCACATTCATGAATTCCCCTGTGCCAAAAACTACACATTTGAAAAAATCGCTGGTCCAAGCATGAGCAGGGACACCATAACATCTAACCCAAGTCAGCCTTTCATTATCAATTTCACCTGGACTCCATTTCCTCACATCTTTGAACCAATAACCTAACCATTCATTAGCGTCTTCTAATAAAGCTTCCATCTCCCCTTCCTCCAAGCTTTCTAGTAATACTAAAATGGTCCCCATTGGAGTAGCTCTTACTGAAAAATACCCTTGCTGTATAAACTCCTCTTGTATATTGTAAGACATGCCTGGCTTTCTGACTACTCCCACATATGCCGTTGACAACTTTTTAACTTCTTCCTCATCAGTGGTGAAATATCTATGCGCCCATGCCAGCCTAGGTTTCGGAGGAGGCTTATAGTTTATATTTTGATTAGGGTGGACAACGGTCTCAGGATGGTTTGGTAGGGTAGGCTTGTGACACTGTTTCGGTTTCGCCTCGGTTTGGGTCTCCACACCATCTGCTGGTGTTTCACATAGGGTTTTTGTTTGGGCTTCCATTGTTTCTTGTGATTATTCCCAACGTGGTTCAGTTGGTTCTGGGCAAGAGAGTCATGATATGTACCATCATGGGCCACTATGTAAGAGTCTTCAACAGGAACATTTGTGTGGATGGATTGAGGTTTTGATGTTTCATTCTTTTTTGAGGTTACAGGTTTCGGTTTGTGAGGTAGAGGTTTAGGGTGTTCATAAAGTTCTCTTTGAAACCTAGGCAAGTTCACCATAAGCTTCTCCCTTCCAATGATGATGTTGTCTAATTTTACAACGAAACGTTCAGGTTCCTACACGTTAACTGCCCTTGCAAATCCAAATCTCTTCCCCAACTTATCTCTTTTAGCTGGAATAACCACCTCTTCAAATTCCCCATAACATAAAAACGCTTTAAGCATCTGTTTCGCATAAAAATTTTCCGGAAAATTTGTGAAGAAAAACGTTGTTCTTGGTGCATCCTTTGTGAAATACATATGGCTTTTTGCTACATCAGTCCGCCTGTGGAGTCTTGCTGCTTTCCTGTTCCTAACAACCTGCCATCCAGTGGTATCATGGTGCTCAGTACCCTTTTCGATCTCTCTCTCACTGGTCTCAAACTGCTGCTGCTCGCTCTCTCTCACTCTGACTGTCTCTCGCTGACCCTCTCTCATCTCTCGTTAGATAGTTTTTACCATAGCTTAAAGTGAAACGTATTGCATACGTATCATTTGCATCTATCTTTTTGTTGGATGATTTTAGTTACTGTATCCGTAAGGATCCATGACAATCTTATTGAGTCATTTGAGAAATGAAGCTAGTTTGTAAAGTCCAAAATATCCCGCGTGATCTTTGATTATCATTTGAACGACATTCATAATCTTTAATGATGAGTAAAATTTAGGTATAATACAATTATAGTCCCCAAAATTTTAATTGATCAAATTGGGTACTTTAGGTATCACTATTGAACGGTTCTAATTCCTTCATTCAATTTTTTTTAACATATACATGAAAGTGCCCTTACAAAATTTTAATTTTAAATTATAGTAAAATGCCAATAAAACTTATTTATGTGTAGGTTATTATCGTACAAGATACACATGTATTTTTATTTACGGCTCTGTTTGGCATGTCCTATCTGCTAGTGGACAGTTGATTTGACTAGCAGATTTGACTAGCAGATGATAACAAATTGTTTGTTAAGTACCAGCGTTTTGTGTTTTTAAGGCAGTGTTTAACGTTTTTAAAAGTTTTTTCGAACGCTACTTCAAGCAACATATTTTTAAACGCTAGATGATAGCTTATAACGTCTCACTTTTTTGTCATTTTTCCCTCATTATTTTTCTTGAAATGCTTCTCTATCCTCTTAAAATTTAACAATCTTTTTTTGGCAAACAAATTATTTTTTTTGTCAAACAATATTTTTAAATCTTTATTTTTTAATGTCATTTTACATTTATTAATTAGTTTAACCGCTAACTTTTTAAATTTTTACCAAACACATGAGTTCCTATCCGCCAAATTTTCCAATATCTGCCCATCTGCTATCCGCTATCCGCTACTTTTTACCAAATAGGACCTAAAAATTTAACGAAAATAATTGCAAAATTTGAGAAAATCGAATTATTGAAGAACCTATTTCACGCTAATTGAATATTAGACTCAAGCTGCCCAATCAAAGAAGTTCAATTATTCCAAAATAATTATATATGTTAGCTTAATTATTTTATTCTATCATATTGTCTTTTCATTTTTAAAAATTGTATATAATTAGTAACAATCTTTCCAAAAATCGTTAAGTTATAATTTTATGTTAATTTAATTAACTCTTGTCAAAAAAAATGATAATCTAATTAATGTAATTAGATTTGTTTTAATTTGTTTCTCTTTTAGAAAAAAATTCCGATCCTTTATTAATTATATTTATTAAAATGGATATCTTACTATTCTCTTAACCCATTTATTTCCTATAAACTCTTCCATTTCTAATTTTGTGAGATTTTTGGCCAAGGTATATTCGTTATTTTTTTTACCAAAGGTATATTCCTTATTTGTGTACCACAACATGCATTATTCTTAGCTTATAAATTAAGGCAGGTTTATTCAACATAGATTATCAAATTAAAATTAAGATACACAGAAGGATAGTGAAATTTTAAAGAGAAGAACTATGACAAAGAGTGACATGAAAATTTTTGTTTCAGCCATGGTGATGATTCTGTTTGTCTTAGCGCAAGCTGATGATTTGCCTCCACCTTCAACAGACTCTACAATAGGTAAAGCTCTTTGTATTGCCGAATGTGCCCTAGGCTGTAGACATGGCACCAACGTTGCAACTTGTGTTGTAGAATGTCCAGCAAAATGTAGTAAATCCCCATCAACAACTCTGTATGATTGTGCAACTAGCTGTGCCTTGTCCAAGTCCATTACTATCAATGCAGGTATTAATTCTGGTTACTCTTACCTCATTTATTATTTATTGGTATAAAGCTTCTTATCAATTATGACTTTAAATTAACTGTATTTTTTAAATGAATTTAACGTTTTTTTTGCAGATATTCATGGTTTTGGTGCCTTCGTGGATTCTTGCTTGGAAGATTGCAAGAAGAAATAGCAAGTATTAAAATTCAAAAGGATTATGTTTGACAAGAGAAAATAAAAGGATTATTATTCATGGTTTTAACTGCAAGAAGAAATAAAAGGATTATTACTGCGAGAAGATATTCATGGTTTTGGTGCCTTCGTGGATTTTGTTTGACAAGAGAATATAAAATTCATTCGCATTATATAAATGTATTGTCTTTTAAATATTTTATTCATTTGAGATAATTTATAATAAAATTACAGCTTTTATTAGAATACTTTACCAAAGAACTTTTATTAGGTTTATCGTGTGACGGGTTAGGACAAGTTATTCTCATACTTTAAATAACCTTAAATTTTAAACGAGTAAAAAAATTAGATCCAAAACTTAAATTTGTTTTGGATTGGGTCATGAGACCCACTCCAGTAATTGGACATAAATAAGCCCAATAACTTTGGCCCATTTCCTTGATAAATCAGCCAATTCATGACTATTATGTCTCAATGGCTCAGATTCACTTGATTGATCTGACGGCTCCAAGCTGACACGGATCTCTTTAAATACTGACATGCATTGCCATTAATAGGTAGACTCTCTTTCCTTGCTATACTACTCTATTGTCCTCAATATTGACTTGAGCGTCGGAGTGGTTTCGCAGGTACCCCACCCGGGAACGTTCTGATACTACACATCACCAGCAAGCCCGGTCCCAAACAGGCCTGGTCACCTTAATACTCTGCGATCCAACTCATCCAAGCTTGATCACTCTGCTACCTCCTGGTGTAACACCCCGATATTTCTAGCTTGTAGGAATACCAAAGTGCACTACATGGCATACATCAGAGTAACTTCCTGTTATTGAACATTGAACACAACTAAAATTTTTCGATGAATGATCATCAAACGGTCACTCTGATTTGCATAACTTAACATAATTTAGTTGAATACTTGAATTGCGTGCCTTACAAACTTCTCATGTCCTAGTGTTCAATATCAATAACGAAGGTTGCGGAAGCGACTTACAACTTTTAACAATGTATAAGTCGTACAATCGAAAATATTTGACAATAGAAAATAACATAAGCATATAGAATTGAAACTTCAGCATCTCCTTTAGGTTGCACCGCGTATAACCTTAAAAGACAATTAAATTGAGACGGAGGGAGTATGGTTCGAATTTTTATATTTACAGAAGTTTGATTTGGAGGGATCAGAATATCCTTCAATTGAAAAACTTGCTTTTGTACTCATTTCTTATAATACGCATGTGTTCTCACCTAAGTCAGCCTATATATATATATATATATATATATATATATATATATATATATATATATATATATATATATATTACACACATATATAATCGGGGTGAAAATGACTTTTTTTATAACCTTGAGAATGACTTTTTTTATAAAGCAATAGAGAGGAATGCAATGACATCGTTATGGAAAGAAGACATCCCAACCAGGTCGACAACTCTGCCCTCCCCAATCATCTGAAACATACTACAACAAAAAGTAGTTTAGGCAACGGCTAAAAACCGTGGCTAGAAGTGAATACACTAGCAAATACACTAGATTCAAAATCTTCATTGCATAAATAAATAACTGAATATTAAAATAAGAGAACTGATAGATAGTACAAATTGTTTGAAGAAACGTAAGAATATAACTAGTCTCTTACTAAAATAACACGGAGGGCCACCAGCGAACAGTGTTTTGGCAAACTCGCATCACTTGTTCTTGTCATTCGTTTCGTACTGTTATGTATTGTCCTTAAAATAAATGTCAGATTTATCAAACAACTTCTAGGAGAGGGGAAATACTATAGACTCTAATGATAAACACCAAAACTGCATGTAGGAAGCAGATATATCATTACATTTAAGGAATATTTGAACTAGTTGGTTCTCCAAAACCCCCAGCACCACGACCAAAACCAGGCCTTCCGCCAGGAACCTGCAAATGTGGAGTAAAGCATAAAATACCAATCAGAAAAAGGGAAAATTAAACAAATCCATAATGCTGCAAGGGGTACAGTGGTATCATAGCATCTTGTAAATGAGGACAATTTGTCTCTACTCTAATCACCCAAATACACTTGCAATTTCAAAAGAATACGTAAAAGCAAATAGAATTTTGATCACAACCAAGCTTAATACATGGAACAATACTGGATTATATCATTATTTGAAGAAAGAAGCTAGAGGCAACACAGTACAAACCAATTTCCAACTGGATTATATCATTTTTTGAAGAAAGAAGCTAGAACCACAAGAAGACAGAAAACTAAACTACATTTTGCAAATTTAAAGCGAAGAAGAAAACTAAACAAACTGATATCAATTATGTAGAATGCTTTAAACTTGGTTTTGCTAACAAACAGATATTGTACATTGTCATTTGGTAGTTTGAACATGCGTGAAAAACATACCCATTTGTCTCCCACGAGACCTTGTTTATGTATATAAACTTCAGTTTATCAACAAACAAATTCAACAACCAAGAACGAGTGTGGGTTCGGGAAAAAGGTAGGAAGAAAAGTAAAATGAGCATAAGCTAATCTTGACTTCCTTAAGAAGTTATTGTTAAAAAAATAACATTGTAAAAATAATAAAATGCATTTACTTATCGAGAGTGTAACCCAAAAACTGAGTCCAAGGCAGCTTGACAATGAAAATTAGGCACAAAGCAATAAAAAAACAAAAGCGGGGCATAGGAAAAGTAAACAAACATAGAATCCAAGTAACTAAATACACTAACTAAACAAGGAGAAATACAACATTCAAGTAACTAAATACACTGCACGTACCTTTTGAATGTACCTCGCAGCTTCTTCAGAATCAAATTCCATGCCCACATAAGGCTCTTGAACTACAACTCCATCAAATATACTCGTACTTTCTTCTAGACAGCTATGATCTGCAGCATTTCCCTTGTCTGAATCCAGCACCACAAAATCCATAAAAATCTGCACATTTTTTGTCATAGATCGGAATAAACATTTTTGAATAGTCGTGGACTTTGTATAAAAAAATCAGCTTTTTCAATTAAGTAGATGGTTACTCAATCCACACAAAAAAAACCCAACAAGTTTAGAGGAAAGTAGAGAATCAGCCTCAGAGTAGATACATTTAATGCTTATTGAGTTCAGAAAAGTTGAAATTGAAGTGTCTTCAGAATTTGAGAAATTGACTATCAGCTGAGTCACAGAAAACAGAACATGGGTGACAGCTTGCTTTGAAAGACCAACGAAAAGGGGAAACAGAACGGGCAAAGTAAGGAACACCAAAATGAATTACATTTTATTGTATTGAATTTAGTCAAATTCAAAAATCATACTACTATTAGTATATATTATGTAAACCAGATTGAGTGCATACGCTAAAAAAACTACTAAGTCATAATTTTCTAATGCAAACTCCTCCATCCATCCCTCTGTTTCCCTTTGGATGTGACAAAAGCATAATGAAACTTTCTATATCCAACTGAAAGATTTGCACAAATCATTCAAATTCATTGGGTTGACTCTGCCAAATTTTTTTTTACCACTTTATTCGTCAAAATTTGTCACATTTGACCATCTAAACCTATCTTACCACCGGAACAAAATGACTTTGAATGAGACAAAGAAACTTACCAAAAGGGTTAACACTTAACATTGCCTCAATAGCTTTTAAGATGGGGATGCACAAGAGGATCTCCATACAAACTGATAGTAGCAGTTAAGACTATCACTAAAAAAGAATTTCCAACCTTCCTCCTAGCCACTTTGCAAGCCCAGGCATGCTCAGTGCACTGACCACTTGTGCCTTTAATGTCTGTTTCAATCCCTTACAAATTAGATAGTCTTTCAAGGCTAGATAGACAGAGAGTAGAAAGAAAATTCTTCAGCAGTTCGCATGAATATGTTTGAATGGCAGGTCTACATCAAATGGTTAGAAAGAGAAGAGAAGACTCTCAAAAATATACCTATACTAGATTGTATTTGTAGAAACCAGGAGAGGCAGGTCAAGCAAGATGGTAGATCAGATAGTTATTAATGGAAAATGTTGAATGCAAGCCTTAGGGAACAAATGTTGTTGCGTGTGTGTGTATAGCAAAATATGTACAAGGAATCAACACAACAATGACACGGTTCAGCAATCAAACTCATTGATTCTCGTTAGCATAGCAAGATAAACCAGACTAAAGAGAACTAGATAGATTCAGATAACAATATTTTCCTATAAACTAAAACTGATCTAGAAAGGAAAATTTGAACGAGTTTACACAAAAAATGTAGAAAGCTAATCAAAGAGATGAAAATGGAGAAAAAAATTAAACACAATATTGTCACACAAAGTTTGACTCGTTTTTCACAGAATCGAACCAATGAAGCAAAATAAGCGGCGTTTATTTGAGAGAAAGGTTCGATAGAGGTGAAATCCAATAGCAAAAGAAAAAACCTAATTCAGTGGTAACATCACTTGAAAGAAAAATTGATTATACCTCAGTACCAGAGATCTACGAGGAATCATATCGAAAGAAATCAGAATTCGTGTGCTAGAAAATCAGCGTCAGTGGCTAAAATCAGAGATCTGTCGAGCGATGGTGGTCGGTGGCCGTTCGACATGGGTGTCGTTCGCAATCGACGTCGTTCGTTTCAGCAAAGAAGAAGAATAATAAGGGTCTCTTTCTGCGAAGAAGAAACATTTGGGGAGAAGAAGGGTTTGCGAAGAAACGCGTGAGTCTTTTTCTTGCTTTTTCTTATTTTTAGTCCATCCCGTGTTTTTACTTATTTTTGTCGTTATTCATTTCGTTTTAATCAAAAACTAAAAATGGAAGAAACTAAAACTGAATAGTGCACGGTTTTTTCAGTGAGAATGGTTAACACGATTAGGCCACGGTTTACAAGTGTGGTCTAATCTATCCACACTTTTTTAACCGTTGCCTATGCATTTTGAAAATGTGGCCTACCAGCTTAATAGTGCAAACGCGGCGTAATACCTATCTCATTTTCAACAGTTTTAAAACTGTGGCCTCTATGTGGTTCAGGCCACATTTGTCTACCCGTGGCAATGGTAGGCGTGGCCTAAAGCCAAAAATGTTGTAGTGATACCTTAAATCTTTTAATCAGAAAAGAAAAATAAGAATACTAGTTAAATGTAATAACCATTGGTTGATATAATTTCAATGGTTTTGAATTAGTGTAAGTTATTTGACTTACCACTACAAAAAAATACAGTATAAGCGATGGAAATTAGCGAGGGAAACCAAATTCGTCGCTAAAAATTACGTAGCGAGGGAAATTAGTGACAGAAACCAACTCCGTCGCTAAACATGGCGTAGCTCCGAGGTACATACTGTAACATCCTCAAAATAATTAATCGAATTATTTAGATGTTAACCCAGTTGAATTAATTTAGTACTTAATTAACAAAATTATTGAGTGTTAAAGTTAATTATTAGGTTGTCATAGGATCGTTAACAGGATAATACGGATCGAGGACGATTTAGAATCGAAATAAGAGATTAAGGACAATATGGTAATTGGACCACGTTACCACTTATATATTAAATAAGTATATATATATATATATGTGTGTGTGTGTGTGTGTGTGTGTGTGTGTGTGTGTGTGTGTGTGTGTGTGTGTGAGTGAAAGAAAAGAAAACAATTAAGAAAGAAATAAAGAAAGGAAGCGAGAGACAGCGAGGAGAAAAGGAAGAAAAGAAGAGAAATGAAAAAGAAAAGAAAGAGTGGGTCAAGAAGAAGGAAGAGGAACAAGGGAAAGATAGAGTCATCAAATCATCATCCATCCTACACGAAAGTTGATCACCATTTTATCCTCTTCAATTTGGTACCAAAATCTTCATCATCAACTCACTCACTCTCAACTTGCCATTTTCGAATTTTAGAGGAAAAAGTGGAGTTTTGATGGTTGTAGCTCAAAGGAAGGATTAGGAAGGTGATGGGTGGACCCTAGAAGCCATATTGTTGTTTGGGTAGCTCAATCATTAGAGTCTTGAAGTATTTGGAGGAATCAATAGGTTAGGGTTTGTGAAATTGAATTGGGGTTTTGTGTTTGAAGTTCAAATTGGAGGTTAGGGATGATGAATAGTGCTTTTGGGAAGCTAGGAATCAAAGTTGGGGATTTTAAACGAACTTAAAGCCTTAGGATATCGTGGTTGGTGCCTAGGTTCTAAGCGGAGATTTCTCGCACGTTATGGGTTCGAGTCGGCCGACACGCTAGTGCGTCAATGATGTCTCTTGGTTGAGCGGAAAGCTTTGGAAACGGATTTGGGCGTTGTCGGAGCGTGGAAGTTTATGCGAGGATTGTTCGTGTGGTTATGTGGAGATTTTGAAGTCTCGGTGATTTCGGCTCGATATCGACTCTCGCTTCAAGAGTGAGTTTTACTCACGCTTAGGATTATTTCGTTTTATAATGAATTTTACGTTGTTTGATTTCTAAAGATTTTGAGTCGAAAACCGGTATTTTGAAATATATCGTATTTTGACAAAATTCGTTTAGATTGTGTTTTTGGTTGATTTGATTGGCTGTGAAATATTGATTGAATCCGTTTTGTTGGTTGTTTGATCTGTTTTCAATCGGAACGATAATCGGAACTGAGCGGGATAGCGGATTTCGCGAGAAATCGCAAAATCTGCACTTGACAGGTCCCCATCGCGTCGCGACCCGCAGGGCATCACGTCGCGACCATGAATATTTTTGCGAGGAAAATTCTAATGACTCTTTTCGCGTCGCGACGGTAGATGTTCGCGTCGCGACGCTTTGCTGTTTTTCAGCAACTGTACACTGATTTTGTTTTCGCACTAACTTTTGATCCGAGAACCCGATTGAGGTGTTCTCAGATGCGTTTGAAAGCTTATTGAAAGGCCTAATTAAATAAATGATTTAAATTGTATAATTAACTGTTTTTGAAGTTATAAATTGTCTCTTAAAACCAAACAATTGAACACGTGTGAGGACATGCTTTATCGAAAAGGAAACCAGTTTATGATTCACGATATATAAATTATATCGGATATAGAGAGATGGCCCAATGCGGGTATTATGTAATTAACGCTCTAATGTAAATGGACTAAATGTTCATCGAGAGTAGATATATATTATATCGAGTTTGGGTGACGACCCATGTAGACATATTAGGCGGGGTAGTCATGCACCCTTACCCTAGGCCTCTTGCAATAGGGAAAGTACTATTGGTAAGGTGGTTCACCGGGTATGTAGCGTTCGCGCAGTCGGTATCGTACTTGGTTGTAACAGGTTCATCGGGTATGTAGCGTTCGCGCAGTCGATGATCTGCCAATGGTTAAATAACGCGGTTCACCGGGTATGTAGCGTTCGCGCAGTCAGTGCCGTGTAATGTTAAAACGATTTCATAATTGGACCGAGAGTGCTAATAGGGGTCTTGGTAGAACTCACTGAGATTGTATCTCATTGTTTATATGTTGTTGTTTTACAGAGAAATAGGGACAGCGGAGATCCAAGAGGCACGAGTAGGTTGTACTCGAATGGTTGCTGGAGATTCAGCTTCTATGCTTATGTTTATATTTCCCTTGTTGTCTTTGTATCACAATGTTATGTATTATGTTTCTGCGTTTTCTTGTATGGTATTGAACACTTGATTTTGTTGAGGGGGATGGTCAAGGAACCGTTGTGGTTTTAATTTGTAATTAAGACTGTTATGTTGTTATTCAGCAAAATTTTTTAGTGGTGTTTAGTATCTAAATAGGAATTAATATCTCTGATGTAATTAGGGATGGTGCACTTGGGTATTTTTACTCGATAAAAATGTCGGGGTGTTACAGTTGGTATCAGAGCAGTTCGACCTAGTCGGACTTAGTTTAGGGTTGAGTCGATTCCTTGTTAGTCCTTGTGGTAATTATACTTGTGATGCTAAGAGACATTGAGCCTGATCAACTTAATACTTAGTGCATCATAAGCGGAATTATGATAAGATGATCAAGACGCAATCCTCGACCAAGACCGAAATCTCCAACCGGTGCATCCTCAGGAAAGGTGACATGACGAATGGAGAATGCAGATGTATAAGAGGGGCCTTAGTGCTTTTATGATTTAGGGTCTCGGTTCTTATACTATTACCAATTATGTTTCCTTGGTACAATCAGCCTATGTCGCCGAGGGTGGTCTCATAGGGAGTATGGGAAGGGAAAGAAGGTAGTTGAATTACCAACTCCGAATGCAAAGTCCTAAGATAATTTCATCAAAGGAAAAGCAGGTGCAATTCTTCGATTCTTCAAAGGTCAGAAGATGTTCTAATTGTGGAAAGAACCACAGTTTAGAAATTGTAGGAGATGCGGAAGGCATCGCAATGGTGATCCTCAGCAAAGATCAATCAGTGCTATTATTGTAAAGAAGAGGGTCACTATGCAAAAGAGTGCCCTATAAGGAAGAGTTCCAAGGAGTCACAAGCAGCTACAAGGTGAGGACGAGTCAACACTCTGGATGCTTAGACAGTTACACCTGCCGACGATTTAATGAGAAGTATGGACATCATTATGGGTATGGATTCGATGGCTGCAAATCATGTAACAATCAACTGTGCCGATCGAATAATCAGCTTCGCCTCTGAATCCCTAGGATTGACCCAAGCAAATTCTGAAGCAGCTATCTCTTTCACCTCAGCAAGCCAATCATTATTCCAAGGTGCGGAAACTCATATTATTATGTTGTCTGCGTCCCTTGAAACGGGTTTAGATTTATCGTCTGTACAAGTGGTGAGTGAATTTCTAGATGTATTTCTAGATGAAGTTTCTTCTTTTCCTCCTGACCGAGAGGGAGTGTTCTCTGTAGAATTGATTCCTGGCACAAGATCAATACCTATTGCTCCTTTTAGAATGTCTCCTTTAGAATTAAAGGAATTGAAGTCTCAACTTGAAGGGTTGATATCAAAGAAGTTCATTCGACTGAGTGCTTCTCTATGGAGTGCTCTGGTGTGGTTAGTCAAAAATAAAGATGGTAGCATGAGATTGTGTATCGATTATCGACAACTCAACCAAGTGAAGACCAAGAATAAATATCCCTTTCCAAGGATAGACGATTTGCTTGATTAACTTCGAGGTGCCGTGGTGTTTTCTAAAATTGATCTAAGGTCGGGATATCATCAAATCAAAGTGAGAGCCTTAAATATTCTGAAGACTGTTTTCCGTACTAGGTATGGACATTACGAGTTTGTAGTGAGGCCCTTCGGTTTGACTAATGCTCCAGCGGTATTCATGAATTACATGAACCGAGTCTTCCACACTTACCTAGATCAGTTTGTTGTAGTTTTCATTGATGATATATTGGTATACTCTAAGACCATTGAGGAGCATGTTCAACATCTCCGCATTGTTCTGAATGTACTCTGAGAAAAGAAATTGTATGCAAAGTCGTCGAAGTGGTACTTCTGGTTGCCTAAAGTGAAGTTTTTGGGACACGTGATTTCTCAATCGGGAGTCGCGGTAGATCCCAGTAAGGTGGAATCTGTACTAAACTGGGAACGACCAACGTCAGTCACTGAAATAAGAATTTTTTTGGGTCTAGCCGGTTACTACAGGAGGTTTATCCAAGGATTCTCACAATTGGTTCTTCCACTTACTCGCTAACTCGTAAGGGTCAACCGTTTACGTGGGATGCTGATTGTGAAGAATGTTTTCAAGAATTGAAGGTTAGGTTGACTTCTACTTCAATCCTGATTCTTCCGGATCCGTCTTTGGAATTTTGAATTTACAGGGATGCTTCTAGGAAGGGTTTAGGATGTGTTCTCATGCAGAATCAATAAGTGGTAGCTTATGTGTCCAGGCAATTGAAGACTCATGAGGGGAATTATCCGACTC
Source organism: Astragalus membranaceus (assembly GCA_039519185.1). Taxonomy (NCBI): domain Eukaryota; kingdom Viridiplantae; phylum Streptophyta; class Magnoliopsida; order Fabales; family Fabaceae; genus Astragalus; species Astragalus membranaceus. The sequence continues at coordinate 59,926,517 of CM076851.1, read as the reverse complement.
ATGATTTGAAGATTTGGAGACATTACCTGGAAGGGTCTCGTTTCGAAGTCTTTAGTGATCACAAGAGTTTAAAGTATCTGTTTGATCCGAAAGAACTGAATAACAGGCAGAGAAGTGGGTTGGGCTTCTGAAGGATTATGACTTCGAGTTGAAGTATCATCCGGGAATGGCTAATGTTGTAGCCGATGCACTAAGTAGGAAATCCATTCACATGGCAAAGTTACTGAGGCAAGAAATGGAATTGTTAGAGTCTTTTAGATCTAAGTCGGGGTACATCCATAAGTTTCCACTTTGGTGGCGGGGTATTAGTTTGTTAACCTCTCCTTTGTGAAGGTTAACAATGAGATTGTGGTATGAGATTCTGTTTGACAGGTCAAACGTAAATACGGATATGTAAGTGAGGTAACTGCTAACTGTTTTTCACATTGCGAATAACCATCAAAGGGTTAATTGATGGATATGCTTGTAAGTAACTGAAATTTCCGAAGTGAAGCTTGGCGTGCGGTATGATAATTTGGAAAAATCATTTTGTGAAAACCCGCATGCTAAAGTTAATTTTGGGAACGAATCAAGAGGCTAATAAAATTTGATTGAGGAAAAATCCTAGGAGGATTACTTAGGTTGAGGGGAAACTCTCAACGCTATTGACTAATTCGGAAAGGAATCGAGTGCGTCGTTGGTAAAAACATCGTGAGGAAGTTGCAATAGAGGAAAAGGAGCTCTAAGTTCTGTTTGATAGTGGTTTTGAGAACAACAGAGGTGAATTTCATTGTTTTCAAATTTATTTGATGTCCTCACCACTTATTTATAAGTCTAAGGTAAACGTTTTTGGTAACCCCCCCCCCCCCCCCCGTTTCTTCTTTTTGAAAAGTTTTATCTCGAAATCTTGGGGGCGAGTCAAGAAGTTTCACAGATGACTTGTCTGTCACATTTGTCAATGTGTACGAGAACTGTTATGAATTTTAGAAAACATGTTGAGAACGTGTTTACACCCTTCGAGGAAATCATGTTTGTTCTTACCTCTACCGAGGAGTACCAAGCCTTTGTAGGCGAATGATTTGTAACAAGAGAGTTCGGACTATAACCTTAGAAGTGATATAGGGGAGTAGGGGATCATACTTAGAGATTGATGTGCCAACTTGGGAAGATTTTCTACACTCATTTCGTTAATTCAAGATTGTTTTCCAGCAAATTAGACCTTTCTGAGAATGTCGATTCTCGGTTAGTCAAATGAAAGACTTGACGAAATTTTGAGGACACATTTCTTTCAAGTTGGGGAGAATGTAACATCCTCAATATAATTAGTCGAATTATTTGGATGTTAACCCAGTTGAATTAATTTAGTACTTAATTCGTAAAATTATTGAGTGCTAAAGTTAAGTATTAGGTTGTCATGGGATCGTTAACCGGATAATACGGATCGAGGACGATTTAGAATCGAAATAAGAGATTAAGGACAATATGGTAATTTGACCATGTTACCACTTATATATTAAATAAATATATATGTGTGTGTGAGTGAAAGAAAAGAAAAGAATTAAAAAAGAAAGAAAGGAAACGAGAGACAGAGAGGAGAAAAGGAAGGAAAGAAGAGAAATGAAAAAGAAAAGAAAGAGTGGGTCAAGAAGAAGGAAGAGGAACAAGGGAAAGATAGAGTCATCAAATCATCATCCATCCTACACGAAAGTTGATCACCATTTTATCCTCTTCAATTTGGTACCAAAATCTTCATCATCAACTCACTCACTCTCAACTTGCCATTTTTGAATTTTAGAGGAAAAAGTGGAGTTTTGATGGTTGTAGCTCAAAGGAAGGAATAGGAAGGTGATGGGTGGACCCTAGAAGCCATATTGTTGTTTGGGTAGCTCAATCATTAGAGTCTTGAAGTATTTGGAGGAATCAAGAGGTTAGGGTTTGTGAAAATGAATTGGGGTTTTATGTTTGAAGTTCAAATTGGAGGTTAGGGATGATGAATAGTGCTTTTGGGAAGCCAGGAATCAAAGTTGGGGATTTGAAATGAACTTGAAGCCTTAGAAGCTCGTGGTTGGTGTCATACCCCAATTTTGTCCGGCTTAGGTCAAAACCCTAATTTTCCCCAAAAAATAAATAAATAAGAGAAAAGAGCATCATGCATTGCATTTAGGGTTATAGAAGCCATTTCAAAGTTTCTAAAATCATTTTTGGAGTTGGAATGTACTTTTGGACAATTTAGGGTTTTTCAGTGCAAAAGGGTGTTTTAGTCATTTCGCAAATAAGGGATGTTTTATCAGAACAAGCCACTTAACATGCATCCCAAGGTCTTAGAGGTCATTCCTAGGGGGAAAAGTCATTTTTAAAGTGAAAATGTGCTTTGGGCAAAAAACTAGGGTTTTTAGGGTGAAAGGGCATTTTGGTCATTTCACACTAAAAGCGGTTTTTTCGTCCCAAATCACCGAACCATCACCAAAGGATTATTTGAGGAATATTTGTGCTTAGTTGTGATTTTTTTGTGCGCATAAATATTAAGTCTCCTAGCATAAAACTCAATTTTCGAACAAAAGGGCAAAATGGTCATTTTCGCTAGAGTGGGGCCCAAAATCAATTTTGGGAATGGTGTTGTCATGGAATTTTGAGCCCAATGATTGAATCCTAGGATGAGCCCAAAATAGAAAAAAGAATCTTCATGGAATAAAAGAATAATCATAAAAAGAAAAATCAAAAAGGATAATTACCAAGGTAGTGGGGAACAAAAAGTACAATGACAACTTGCATTTTTTCCCTCTCCTTCCCTCCTCATGGCTGCGAATTCCAGCCCATTTTTACCTCATTTTGTGTTTCTTCATGCCCTTAATCCATGTGAGTTGTATTCCTAGCCATTGATTAAAATTCTAGATCAAATCTTAGGCTACAACTATGTGCAAATTGACCTAATTGCCCTCAACAATTTTTGTGTACAAAAAACTCTTCAATTTCATATGACACCAGCTCATTCCCTTCCATTTGTGCTTTCTCATTGTCCCTAATCCTTGTGCATTGCAATCTTGACCATTGATTTAAATTCTATCTCAAATCCTAATGGTTTACAAGAAGCACATTGTCACAAATACCCTTAAGTTGGCCTTCATATAAAAAACCCAAAAAATAAGAGACTAAGACACATCACTCTCATTTTGACCCTAGCACACAATCAGCTGAAAAACCCTCTCTTCCTCTTCCTCCAAAACCGTAACCCCTCCACCCATTTCCACCATCAATTCTTCAATTTTCAACCATCAAACCTTCAATATTCTTGATTCCTACACTAATTCCACTTCTAATCTTGCATTATCTTCAAAATTCATCATCAAATCCTTCGAGATCAAGTGATTTTCGTGGCATTCAAGAAGAGCTTCAAGTGTTCTTGGTTTTTATTTCATTCACTATTTCATCTTTTCGCTAGATCTTGAAAGGTAAGCCTAGATCCTTGCTTCATTTTTAATTTTCTTACATAAACTCATCTTCTACACCTTCTTCTTCACATATTATCATCAAAAATAGCTAAAATGTAGTTTGTTGTTATTGTTGGTGGGTGAGATTTGGCATCTCACCCTTGAATAATTGCTTTTATGTTGATTTTGCACTTGTTAGTGAAATGAACTTTTGTTCATGTGTTTTTTACCTTGTTCATGAGTTTTTTTATCAAATAAAACTTATTTTCCTCACCTCTTTTACTTCGGCCTAGGGCTTATTTTGTTGAATAATATGTTTTCTTGCTTGTTCCATGATTGGAGATTGATTTTTGGGTTTGATTCTACCATGTATGCCCTCGGGTTAGAGCTTAAATCCTAGGGTTTATGTTGCTTGTTTGTTTTCTTGAATTTTTGAGTTGGATAAATACATGCCTTGCGTGATTCTTCTCTTATAATTTCACATGTTAGTATAGGGTTGTGCCTTATGTTGCTTTTGTGTGCTCATTTACAAAGTTTTGGCATGAAATTGAGGATGAATTGTTGCTTGATGTGCTTCGGCCTTGGAGGCCAATTTTTGATCATTTTGTTGCTTGAAACTTGCTTTTTCGATCTTACTTGAGTGAATAAAATTGGTGACATTGTGTTTTTCACCTTTATTCTTTTTTTTTTACTTTACCACTCATTAACTTTTTACCAAAAGTAAAAAAAACATTTTAACTTTTTACTTTACCATCTCATTAAATAATTACCATTTAGCTCATGCATTTTTACTTTACCACCTCATTAAATAATTACCATTTACCTCATGCATTTTTACTTTACCATCACATTAAATAATTACCATTTACTTCATGCATTTTTACTTTACTTTTCACTAACTTTTTACTTAAAGTTTTACAACTCATCAACTTGCAAAAATACCCAAAACATTTTCACATTCATGCATCTTCATTCATACTTAGTTTATGTGACACTCTCATGCATCCTCATATGCTTATATCTCTTGCATCCTCTTATGCATCTTTGTATGCCATCCATTCATAAACAAAGTGCTATGCATCCATTCCTTGTACACTCATGCACTTGCATACTCCCATATTCTCACATGTTCATGCATTCTTGCATGCTTATGCATCTTGCATTCTTTTATTCTATCACATGTTTATGCATCCTTGTATGCCATACATACATTCATAAACAAGTATGTTATACATTCAATAGTGTTATGCCTTGCATTCATTCTTAAATGTTCATGCATTCATTAATATCATGTCTTGCATTCAATAACCAAATGTTCATGCATTCATGCCATGTCAATTACTTTAAAATCAAACAAAATTGCATTCAATAATGCTCATTCATTCCTTGTATGCTCATGCATCATCACCCAACCGTGCATTCATATCCACATGCTTACTCATTTAAACTAAGAATATCCCATGCTTATGATCAATTGTATTCACTTGTTCTTGATGCCATGTAAATGTCTTGACTTGATTGTGTGCCCTCCTCTCCACTTGTATGACCTCCTAATGGAGACGTAAGTCTACATGCATGTTGTAGCATAGAGCCATTAGGGTAAATACAATCCTTCTTGCACACACACAATTACTTTGAGAACTTTGTTTTGCATCTTTAATAATTGAATCCTTTGATTGTATGGGCATGTTTAATCTTGGTTAATGAATAATATGTTCATGTTTGCTTGAGTATTATTCATTCATTTGCATTTGGTTATGGATTTAGAATTGGCTTGAAATGTTCTACTCCTTTTCTAAAACCCATTTCCTAAAATCATTTCAAAACAAAAGGAAACTTTTACTTTCAAAACAAAATAAATCAATCGTCATTAAACACCAATCGCGCCGTTGCCGATTAGGTTGCTAATGATGATGTTGTTTTCAAAAGGAGTTAGTAGCGAAACCATTCTAACCGTTGTTGTTCGGCCTTCGCGAAAGCTCAATCCTTTTTCAAAACCAAAAGAGGAGAACTACGTAGCTTTGATTTCCTCATTGCATCTGAGGATACGTAGGAGCGGGCCACGTCCCGTCAAGCACCCTTTTCAAAAAATACAAAAAAAAATCTTTCTTTTCCCCGTTTTCTTTCCAAACGCTTTTCTCAAATAAAAAAGAAAAACGAAAAGAAATAGAACATCGTTTCAAATCAAAGTTTGTCGAAACCACACATCAAATTAATGGTTCCCTTTCGGTAGAAAGGAGATGCGGGGTGCTTATACCTTCCCCGTGTCTAACCGACCCCCGAACCTACATCTCCTGATTTCGAAAAGACCACCCGCCTTGTATAAAAAGACGTTTTTTCAATGTTTTCGTCTAAAAACTAAAATATTGATGGCGGCTTCATTTATCTTCCACGTTGTACATCGAAGAAACCCCAACCGGATTTTTCGGGGTGCAACAGCTGGCGACTTCACTGGGGACCTTTTTTTAAAAAAAAAGACGAGGGTCAAGCCTAATTAACTTGATGTGTGGTTTAAAATTGTTCGATTTGAGTGATTGTTCTATTTCCCTCTTTTCGTCTTCTTCTTTCTTTTTCTTTCCTCTTCCTCTTTCTTTACCAATTAATGATTGAGCATTCTTTGCATTTTCGATGTGTTGCATTCATGTGCATTTGCCTCTTTTCTTCTTCTATGTTTGCTTCTTGTTTCTTCTACTCCTTTCTTTACTTATGTTCATCAATTCCTCCAATCCCCATGATCCCTTCTTCTTTGCTCCCTTTCTTCAAATCTTATTATGTCCCCTTCTTCTTCGCTCCCTTTCTTTGGTAAGTTCATGTATTCCCCCTTTCTATCATGTTCCCCTCTTCTTGGCTCCTGTTCTTGAGATAAGTAGAGCATCAGATGATTGTTAGTACCCTAGGTTGTTTTCTTGCTTGTATTGAAATGATATATGCAAAACCCTAGGGTAGATGATTTTCTTTGGCTGGACTGTTTCTGGATTTTCTTTGCAGGTGGGGGGGTATGTTTGGCATTGTGCTCCTACACACACGTTGCACTCCCTTTGTTTTTATTTCTCGGTGAGACAGCCCTATACCCGGGCTAGAGTATATCTTAGGCTAGAACGAAGTCATTAGTGGTTGCTCACTGGACGTACGTCTTGTTGTGTGATTGCGAAGACTTCACCTAGAGTTTGGCTTTGTTTGATGACATCATCACTTGGACGTACGGCCTTGTGATCGGTGCTCTCAGATGAGGTCGTTGGCTCTAGGAACCTTATCTAGGGTCCTTTTAGTGCTATCCTTGAAGTGTGAACCCCTAAAAATAGTCTTAGATCATGTCGCTAAGAAACCCTGTAGGACACAAAGGAGCTGCATACCCCCGCATCCAAACTTTTTGAAAAAAATCAAGTGAATATATTTTTCCTTCTCTTTCATAAATACCAATATGAGGTGGCATATAGGGTATACTGCCCTAAATTTTCAAATCCCCACCTGTAAATATCTTTCTTTATGTAAATAACATGAAAAAGCATCCTCATCATCCGCACTTTGCATCATGGCATCATGCATTACATAAAACAAAATTTTGAGAAAAAAACAATTATCATCCCTATGGTATTTCATTCGTTCATAATCATGAAAAATCATCAAGTGATACAATTTACGGTATCCTCATTCAAAATGCACATTCGTTCATTCATTCACCCACTCATTCCGTCATCCATCCATATCACATCATCGCATTAATACTTTTATGTGTCGCAAATCAAAAATAAGTATTAACGTCTCATCTCACATGCACCTTCATTCAATATCTCTAATGCATTAGGAAAGTAATTGCAAGCATCACGCATTTCATTTCATTGCATAAGAAAAATGAAAACCAGAAGCAGCTATCATCCATATCGCATTTCATTCATCCTTGATTATGCAAAAGCTGTCATCAAATAAAGGCGGGCATCACATCAATATTGCGTGCATATATCATTCCGCTATTCATATAGCCTTAGCTCAAATGCACCATTTTCTGCATGCATTATTATTTTTCTCTTTCATATCATAACAAATAAACAAAAATCCAAAAACGTATGTTTTCTACTAGAATTTAGAAAATGCATCGCATGTACCCCTTTTCCCTCTTTTTCATGGCATAAAAAATAAACACTTGAACGTTTCATTTTGCATGCATTTCCACGCGTTGAAAATAATTGTGAGTATCATGCATTTCATTTCATTGCATAAAAACAAAATAAAACAGGAAGCAATTATCATCCGCATTGCATAAGCATCACATTCATCCGGGTGCATGTACAAAAAATCATCATCAAATAATACGGACATCGCGTCAATGTGGCACTCATGCATCATTTCATTAACCTCATGACTTTGTTCAAATACATCATTTCTCCCTGCATGCATCCTTTCGAAACAAAGAAAATTTCTCATGTGATGGCTTAATGGATAGAAGTGCACCTTTGAACGACGAAGGGTAATGTCTCAAATTTGTTTGTCGACTACAAATTTGAGATGTTACTCTACGATGTCAGAGCACTTTGACCCAGTCGCACGTGTTTTAATTTCAAGTAGGAAATTAAATTGGGTCAACTAATTGTCAAAACGTTTCAGTACATTGTGTGAAGTATTGAGTCAGGATCCACTCAATGTTTCAGGCAGGTTACTCAGGGTAACGACAATCAGTTGCCTCATATCACCATTCTTGCATCTCTCATCATTCAAAAAAGGGGCATTGGCATTTCGCATCTTGTCTCGCCTCTAAAAAATAAAAAAAATCAAAAATCATTTTGAAAAAAAAGGGGGGCATCATTCTTGCATCATTCGCATTGGTATTCCATATTTTGTCTTGCATTAAAAACAACAAAATAATTTAGAATAAGCCACACTTTTCGAGTAGTCGTTCTCCACGCATTTGCATCATACTTGCATATCATAATTTGTTCATTCATTCATTGCATAAAATAAAAGTTGTGATGAGAAGCGAGACGTTCTTGCAAAACAATCATCCTTTTTTGAAAAAGTTTATCCTTACTTGGTTGCAAACTCAAGGTGTTCCAAGGCACTCAGTTTTTCAAATCAATAGCTCATTTGCATGTCTTTCAAAAGCACTGCATCTCATCCATTCCATGACAAAAAAAAGAAGCAGCTCATCAATTCATTGTTCTAACTAATGTTGACTCTCTGTGAAGCATTCCTATATTGAACGTGCATGACACGTGCAGTTTCTCTTGTTTGAGTCAGTCAGTTCCTTCCTTGTCATCATCACCATCCAAGTCTAACCCCGCCCCGTCCATCCATAAGGCGCATATTCTCTCCCATCAGTGCATACTTGACTTTTTGGTTCATTCTCACTAACACTCTAAGTCCTCCATGCTGGGGCAATTCTGTGATCACTAACTTTCTTTATCGGCATTATATTCTTTTAGTGCAAGTCTTTCCAAAAAAAGAGAAAACAAGAGATAAATGAGAAGAACAAGCTCGCTAGGTTGAAAACCCGCAAAGGGCAGCCTAGGCAAAAAGGAGCGCCCGGTGGATTGAAAACTCGCAAAGAGCGGTCCAGGCAAAAATTAGGGCATAAAAAAATGCAAAGAAAAGAGCAAACACATATAGATAGATAAATTGTTGTCAAGTTTTACAAAAAATAAGCAATCGGAATTTGAAATGAAGTTTGGCCATCCAAAAGTTTCCTTTCCTACCCACCTTAAGCCAAGAAAAACCAAAATCCAAAAATCACCCTAGACAAGGATCACCTCGAATATCAAAAAAAAAAGAGAAAAAAAAAAAGAAAAAAAGTGCATCACTTTTTATCAGCTCACCCGAGTCAAAGAAGGAAAAGAATTATAAAACAAAAAAAGAGAGAGAAAATCAAAAAAGGGATTCAAAAATGAAAATCCCAAAACCAAAGAAAATACAAAAGAAATGTAAGTGGTGAGCTGGTACATGTTACCAAAAAACACAAGAGATCATTGTCTCAATAACCTTCAAACACTTCATCATTCCCATACACCCCTCCTTCCATAAACCGCAAACACTTTCCTTTGACCTCGGCATCCTGCCCTCTACAAACCCTTAGCCAGGAATAAAACTTCCAAACACCTCATCAAGCCAATTAACCATCATAAATCATCGATCGTCAGCCAACGCCGAATAAAAATCGTCCTACCATTAGCCCCAAGCACTTCATTAAGCCCAATCATCCATTCTCCACAAAACACCACAATTCTCGAAAAGTCCATTTCGATCAATGACCGGTTGCTTTCGTTTTCTCAAATTTTAATCTTAGGACAACTAAGTTTATCTGTCTACAATGTGTTTGCTCAGAAGAAAAAAACAAACGATCAGAAAAAAGAAAGCTGATCAAGAAAATAAACCCTCAGGAAAAAGAAATGAGGGAACAAAAACAAACAGTCAGAAAAAAGAAAGTTGACAAAACAATAAAGACTTGCACTCTAGAACGCATTCAAGCTGCATTGAAACAAGGTTTAGTGATCACCAAGTGAGGCTTCTTTCACACCAAATGCATTGAAACAAGGTTTAGTGATCACCAAGTGAGGCATCTTTCACACCAAAAGTCAAGACATTAGTGGAGAACCAAAGATTTGCACTGAAACTCAGATCCAAAAGTTGGGGCATTCTCTTCACCGCCCACCCACCCTGGTCTTGGGAAAGTCTGTTCAGTGCCCATCCCATGTCACTCCAGTTGTCAATACCTCCAAACAGGGGCAAGTGCATTCCCATTCCTTCACCTCATTCATTCCCATAAAAACCTCACCGGGGCAGTCTCTCAACTCACTATCCTAAATAAGGCCTTGTCATTCTAATTGGGGCAACTTTGCCTCGTCATGACTGGGGCAACACCAAACTCTGTGGGTTGAAACAAAACCCCTTTTATTCCACCTTTCATCCCAATAGCCGAAGTGTTCCCAATTCATCATCTCCTACACCCCTAGTCATTATCGCCACCAGGCAGAGGCAAGCTTATTCACTCATCAAAAGCCCGAACCGGGGCAGTCTTGCATCCCTTGGTCCTTCATGAGCGTCGGCAATAATCATGTCCGTGCCCTAAACCAATCCCAAGTTAACAGACTCACTCATTCACATTTGCACCCCTATGCATGCTTACTAGACAATGCTTCAAAGAGAGAGAACACAAGTTAGTCATGCGATATTTAAGATTCAGTTGTCATTGGAAGGAAGAGAAAACAAGTGAGCTTGTTTGTAAATAAAATCTTGAGAACACCGGAGTTTGAATCAAATTCCATTTTTTCTCAACAAAATGGTCAATAATCATCTCAATTCCTTGCATTCAAAGTCTTACATCTCATCATCACAAAAATGTTTAATCATTCATATCCTATTTTTCGCCTCATGCATTTAGGCGTTCCATTTTGTTTATTATAGTTTGCATCGTGCCAACATCATCATTTCATGAAAAGCAACAAAAAAAGAAGCAACGGATAAAAAGCAAAAAAAAAAAATCTTCCATCTCATTCCATCAAGCATCAAAGCATTGCATCATAAAAGAAAAAAAACGTCATCCCATGTCATAACATTTGCATCCAAGCATTTCATTCACATCATATTCACATTCGCATTTCATGCATTCATCGCATGTCATCCAAAATGCCTATGTTTCCCAATCAACCATTTCATATCATTACACTATGCAACATAACATTAGCATCCAAACAATTCATTTGCATTCTCATTTCATGCATTCATCTCATATGCCTATGTTTCCCAATCAACCATTTCATATCATGCATCAAAGTATTGCAGTTGCATCCTCATATAGCAAAAAGAGCAAATGAAAAACAGATGATCAGAAAAAAAGGCTGATCAAGAAAAACGGTCAAATCAAGAAAAGAATCGCGGGAACGTTCTACTACATTCATCATTACACCAAAATCATGAGCATTGCATGCATCCGCATAACATGCCCTTGCATAACATGCACCCATACTCCATGCACCATTCCTTGCATCAACTAACGTATGTAGGTACCTCAATCCAATACAGCAGCATCGGTCATTTCAAATCAACCAATCAACGGAATTTGTGAGCCCTATGTGCTCCTCCTGAGCCCTCTGTGCTCCTCCTGAGCCCTCTGTTCTCCTCCTGAGCCCGCTACGCTCATCCTGAGCCCTCTGTGCTCACCCTGAGCCCTCTGTGCTCCTCCTGCGCCCTCTGTGCTCCTCCTGAGCCCTCTGCGCTCCTCCTGAGCCCTCTGTGCTCCCCTTGAGCCCTCTGTGCTCCTCCTGAGCCCTCTGTGCTCCCCCTGAGCCCTTTGTGCTCCTCCCGAGCCCTCTGTGCACACCCTGAGCCCTCTGTGCTCACCCTGGGCCCTCTGTGCTCACCCTGAGCCCTCTGTGCTCACCCTGAGCCCTCTGTGCTCCTCCTGAGCCCTCTGTGCTCCCCCTGAGCCCTCTGTGCTCCTCCTGAGCCCTCTGCGCTCCTCCTGAGCCCTCTGCGCTCCTCCTGAGCCCTCTGCGCTCCTCCTGAGCCCTCTGCGCTCCCCTTGAGCCCTCTGTGCTCCTCCTGAGCCCTCTGCGCTCCTCCTGAGCCCTCTGCGCTCCTCCTGAGCCCTCTGCGCTCCTCCTGAGCCCTCTGCGCTCCTCCTGAGCCCTCTGTGCTCCTCCTGAGCCCTCTGCGCTCATCCTGAGCCCTCTGTGCTCATCCTGAGCCCTCCGCGCTCATCCTGAGCCCTCGGTGCTCCTTCTTTACTGCTTTCTTTACCGCGTTCTTTACCGCTTTATTTCCTGCTTTTGCACGCCAAATGTTAAACTCACAAATCGTTGTTTTTACATTAGCATGCCAAGTGGTGATTCAAAGAAATCTAATCTGTTTTTGCATACATATTGCATTTTTCATCTGACATCAACAAAAACAAAAAATGAGAAAAGAAAAAATGGGAAAATTCGGATTTTTACCTAAGGAGACAAAATCGGTATAATTCCTGAATTCTTTATCTCTATTTTGCCTCGGAATATGTTTCAGCCAATCCATATTCCTCGTTAAAATCCAGATAAAGAGGGGCAGCTGTCATACCCCAATTTTGTCCGGCTTAGGTCAAAACCCTAATTTTCCCCAAAAAATAAATAAATAAGAAAAAAGAGCATCATGCATTGCATTTAGGGTTATAGAAGTCATTTCAAAGTTTCTAAAATCATTTTTGGAGTTGGAATGTACTTTTGGACAATTTAGGGTTTTTCAGTGCAAAAGGGTGTTTTAGTCATTTCGCAAATAAGGGATGTTTTCTCAGAACAAGCCACTTAACATGCATCCCAAGGTCTTAGAGGTCATTCCTAGGGGGAAAAGTCATTTTTAAAGTGAAAATGTGCTTTGGGCAAAAAACTAGGGTTTTTAGGGTGAAAGGGCATTTTGGTCATTTCACACTAAAAGCGGTTTTTTCGTCCCAAATCACCGAACCATCACCAAAGGATTATTTGAGGAAGATTTGTGCTTAGTTGTGATTTTTTTGTGCGCATAAATATTAAGTCTCCTAGCATAAAACTCAATTTTCGAACAAAAGGGCAAAATGGTCATTTTCGCTAGAGTGGGGCCCAAAATCAATTTTGGGAATGGTGTTGTCATGGAATTTTGGGCCCAATGATTGAATCCTAGGATGAGCCCAAAATAGAAAAAAGAATCTTCATGGAATAAAAGAATAATCATAAAAAGAAAAATCAAAAAGGATAATTACCAAGGTAGTGGGGAACAAAAAGTACAATGACAACTTGCATTTTTTCCCTCTCCTTCCCTCCTCATGGCTGCGAATTCCAGCCCATTTTTACCTCATTTTGTGTTTCTTCATGCCCTTAATCCATGTGAGTTGTATTCCTAGCCATTGATTAAAATTCTAGATCAAATCTTAGGCTACAACTATGTGCAAATTGACCTAATTGCCCTCAACAATTTTTGTGCACAAAAAACTCTTCAATTTCATATGACACCAGCTCATTCCCTTCCATTTGTGCTTTCTCATTGTCCCTAATTCTTGTGCATTGCAATCTTGACCATTGATTTAAATTCTATCTCAAATCCTAATGGTTTACAAGAAGCACATTGTCACAAATACCCTTAAGTTGGCCTTCATATAAAAAACCCAAAAAATAAGAGACTAAGACACATCACTCTCATTTTGACCCTAGCACACAATCAGCTGAAAAACCCTCTCTTCCTCTTCCTCCAAAACCGTAACCCCTCCACCCATTTCCACCATCAATTCTTCAATTTTCAACCATCAAACCTTCAATATTCTTGATTCCTACACTAATTCCACTTCTAATCTTGCATTATTTTCAAAATTCATCATCAAATCCTTCGAGATCAAGTGATTTTCGTGGCATTCAAGAAGAGCTTCAAGTGTTCTTGGTTTTTATTTCATTCACTATTTCATCTTTTCGCTAGATCTTGAAAGGTAAGCCTAGATCCTTGCTTCATTTTTAATTTTCTTACATAAACTCATCTTCTACACCTTCTTCTTCACATATTATCATCAAAAATAGCTAAAATGTAGTTTGTTGTTATTGTTGGTGGGTGAGATTTGGCATCTCACCCTTGAATAATTGCTTTTATGTTGATTTTGCACTTGTTAGTGAAATGAACTTTTGTTCATGTGTTTTTTACTTTGTTCATGAGTTTTTTTATCAAATAAAACTTATTTTCCTCACCTCTTTTACTTCGGCCTAGGGCTTATTTTGTTGAATAATATGTTTTCTTGCTTGTTCCATGATTGGAGATTGATTTTTGGGTTTGATTCTACCATGTATGCCCTCGGGTTAGAGCTTAAATCCTAGGGTTTATGTTGCTTGTTTGTTTTCTTGAATTTTTGAGTTGGATAAATACATGCCTTGCGTGATGCTTCTCTTATAATTTCACATGTTAGTATAGGGTTGTGCCTTATGTTGCTTTTGTGTGCTCATTTACAAAGTTTTGGCATGAAATTGAGGATGAATTGTTGCTTGATGTGCTTCGGCCTTGGAGGCCAATTTTTGATCATTTTGTTGCTTGAAACTTGCTTTTTCGATCTTACTTGAGTGAATAAAATTGGTGACATTGTGTTTTTCACCTTTATTCTTTTTTTTTTTTACTTTACCACTCATTAACTTTTTACCAAAAGTAAAAAAAACATTTTAACTTTTTACTTTACCATCTCATTAAATAATTACCATTTAGCTCATGCATTTTTACTTTACCACCTCATTAAATAATTACCATTTACCTCATGCATTTTTACTTTACCATCTCATTAAATAATTACCATTTACTTCATGCATTTTTACTTTACTTTTCACTAACTTTTTACTTAAAGTTTTACAACTCATCAACTTGCAAAAATACCCAAAACATTTTCACATTCATGCATCTTCATTCATACTTAGTTTATGTGACACTCTCATGCATCCTCATATGCTTATATCTCTTGCATCCTCTTATGCATCTTTGTATGCCATCCATTCATAAACAAAGTGCTATGCATCCATTCCTTGTACACTCATGCACTTGCATACTCCCATATTCTCACATGTTCATGCATTCTTGCATGCTTATGCATCTTGCATTCTTTTATTCTATCACATGTTTATGCATCCTTGTATGCCATACATACATTCATAAACAAGTATGTTATACATTCAATAGTGTTATGCCTTGCATTCATTCTTAAATGTTCATGCATTCATTAATATCATGTCTTGCATTCAATAACCAAATGTTCATGCATTCATGCCATGTCAATTACTTTAAAATCAAACAAAATTGCATTCAATAATGCTCATTCATTCCTTGTATGCTCATGCATCATCACCCAACCGTGCATTCATATCCACATGCTTACTCATTTAAACTAAGAATATCCCATGCTTATGATCAATTGTATTCACTTGTTCTTGATGCCATGTAAATGTCTTGACTTGATTGTGTGCCCTCCTCTCCACTTGTATGACCTCCTAATGGAGACGTAAGTCTACATGCATGTTGTAGCATAGAGCCATTAGGGTAAATACAATCCTTCTTGCACACACACAATTACTTTGAGAACTTTGTTTTGCGTCTTTAATAATTGAATCCTTTGATTGTATGGGCATGTTTAATCTTGGTTAATGAATAATATGTTCATGTTTGCTTGAGTATTATTCATTCATTTGCATTTGGTTATGGATTTAGAATTGGCTTGAAATGTTCTACTCCTTTTCTAAAACCCATTTCCTAAAATCATTTCAAAACAAAAGGAAACTTTTACTTTCAAAACAAAATAAATCAATCGTCATTAAACACCAATCGCGCCGTTGCCGATTAGGTTGCTAATGATGATGTTGTTTTCAAAAGGAGTTAGTAGCGAAACCATTCTAACCGTTGTTGTTCGGCCTTCGCGAAAGCTCAATCCTTTTTCAAAACCAAAAGAGGAGAACTACGTAGCTTTGATTTCCTCATTGCATCTGAGGATACGTAGGAGCGGGCCACGTCCCGTCAAGCACCCTTTTCAAAAAATACAAAAAAAAATCTTTCTTTTCCCCGTTTTCTTTCCAAACGCTTTTCTCAAATAAGAAAGAAAAACGAAAAGAAATAGAACATCGTTTCAAATCAAACTTTGTCGAAACCACACATCAAATTAATGGTTCCCTTTCGATAGAAAGGAGATGCGGGGTGCTTATACCTTCCCCGTGTCTAACCGACCCCCGAACCTACATCTCCTGATTTCGAAAAGACCACCCGCCTTGTATAAAAAGACGTTTTTTCAATGTTTTCGTCTAAAAACTAAAATATTGATGGCGGCTTCATTTATCTTCCACGTTGTACATCGAAGAAATCCCAACCGGATTTTTCGGGGTGCAACAGTTGGTGCCTAGGTTCTAAGCGGAGATTTCTCGCGCGTTATGGGTTCGAGTCGGCTGACACGCTAGTGCGTGAAAGATGTCTCTTGGATGAGCGGAAAGCTTGGGAAACGGATTTGGCCGTTGTCGGAGCGTGGAAGTTTATGCGGGGATTGTTCGAGTGGTTATGTGGAGATTTTGAAGTCTCGGTGATTTCGGCTTGGTATCGACTCTCGCTTCAAGGGTGAGTTTTATCACGCTTAGGATTATTTCGTTTCATAATGAATTTTACGTTGTTTGATTTCGAAAGATTTTGAGTCGAAAACCGCTATTTTGAAATATATCGTATTTTGACAAAATTCATTTAGATTGTGTTTTTGATTGATTTGATTGGCTGTGAGATATTGATTGAATCTGTTTTGTTGGTTGTTTGATCTGTTTTCAATCGGAACGATAATCGGAATTGAGCGGAATAGCGGATTTCGCGAGAAATCGCAAAATCTGCACTTGACAGGTCCCCATAGCGTCGCGACCCGCAGGGCATCGCATCGCGACCATGAATATTTTTGCGAGGAAAATTCTACTGACTCTTTTCGCGTCGCGACGGTAGGAGTTCGCGTCGCGACGCTTTGCTGTTTTTCAGCAACTGTACACTGATTTTGTTTTCGCACTAACTTTTGATTCGGGAACCCGATTGAGGTGTTCTCAAGTGGGTTTGAAAGCTTATTGAAAGGCTTAATCAAATAAATGATTTAAATTGTATAATGAAGTGTTTTTTAAGTTATAAATTGTCTCTAGAAACTGAACAATAAAACACGTGTGAGGACATGCTTTATCGAAAAGGAAACCAGTCTATGATTCACGATATATAAATAATATCGAATATAGGAGACGGCCCAATGCGGGTATTATGTAATTAACGGTCTAATGTAAACGGACTAAATGTTCATCGAGAGTAGATATATATATATATTATATCGAGTTTGGGTGACGACCCATGTAGACATACTAGGCGGGGTAGTCATGCACCCTTACCCTAGGCCTCTTGCAATAGGGAAAGAACTATTGGTAAGGGGGTTCACCGGGTATCTAGCGTTCGCGCAGTCGATGGTGTGTTGAATTGTTTGTTGTGCGATTCACCGGGTATGTAGCGTTCGCGCAGTCGGTATCGTACTTGGTTGTAACAGGTTCATCGGGTATGTAGCGTTCGCGCAGTCGATGATCAGTCAATGGTTAAATAACGCGGTTCACCGGGTAAGCAGCGTTCGCGCAGCCAGTGCCGTGTAATGTTAAAACGATTTCATAATTGGACCGATAGTGCTAGTATGGGTCTCGGTAGAACTCACTGAGATTGTATCTCATTATTTATATGTTGTTGTTTTACAGAGAAACAGGGACAGCGGAGATCCAAGAGGCACGAGTAGGTTGTACTCGAATGGTTACTGGAGATTCAGCTTCTATGCTTATGTTTATATTTCCCTTGTTGTCTTTGAATCACAACGTTATGTATTATGTTTCCGTGTTTTCTTGTAAGGTATTGATCACTAGATTTTGCTGAAGTGGATGGTCAGGGAATCGTTGTGGTTTTAATTTGTAATTAAGACTCTTATGTTGTTATTCAGCAAAAAATTTTAGTGGTGTTCAGTATCTAAATAGGAATTAATATCTCTGATGTAATTAGGATGGTGCACTTGGGTATTTTTACTCGATAAAAATACCAGGGTGTTACACATACTGATCAATCCCTACAGGATGATCATTCCGACCCCCATGGTCATACTGATTCAGAGCCATTATCATCCGGGTCGGAGGATGAGCAGGTTTATTAGATCATAGACTTCGTCATCAGTGATCACTCATGTCATTAAGAAACTCTATTTTGAAGAGTACCATGAAAAGGTGACAAAAATCGATAAGAGGAAAAAGAAAGATTTTGTTGACTTGTTTAGGGTAAGTATCAATTATGTCATTACCTATATTGATAATTTTAATATATTGTTTAACGTTTAATATAATTACTAATACATATTTTGATTGTGTTTAATACAGACCAAAGTGACTTGGAGACCGGAAGATGATGAATTGGTGCATAAAGTTTTTTGGACTAGATTGGCAAAGCAATTGGCGGACTTGCTCTACAAATTGCGCCGTAAAAATGAAACGACGAGGTATATCCCTCAAGAAGTCTGGGATCAATACCAGGAAGTTTGGAGAAGTGAGAAATTCAAATGAAATGCTGGAAAAGCGATGGAAAATTGAAATTCAGAAAAGGGTGGCTCGCTTCACACTTGTGGCTCCGTCAACCAAGCTCAGCATGCTATGAGATTGGCAGGTTATTTTAAAAGAAATTGTACTATTTTAGTTTAGTTAGGGCGATTATTTACCAATATTTGAGAATTTGTTTCATTTTTACAGAGTAAGAAGGCCGGACGCCCTCTTACTATTGCTGAGCTGCATAGGGCCACACATGTCAGGAAGGATACCCATACTTATGTTGATGAGCGCTCGAGGACCACTCAGGTAAATATACAACTTGATTTGCATTATATATATAACGTTTTATTAAAATGAAGCGCTTATTATGCTATGTTTTGTGGTTATGCAAAACAGGAGAAACATGCTGAGACGATGTTTCAGTCGACTCAGGGGAGCTGGAATCCTGAGTATAAGAAACGTATGTATGGTACGGGGGCCCTTAGCTCCAATTTTGAGATTTGAGGATGATCAGTTTGAGATTTCCTGGTTTGGAATATTATGTTATTGCTGTTTTGGACATGTTTAGGATTTAGATTGTTATTGCTGGTTTGAAGTTGTTTAGGATTTGGATATTTGGTATTGTTTGTTAGTTTGGAAATATTTGGTACTAGTTTGGATTGATTTTATTTGTGTATTCTCAAAATTGTGCTGCATTTGATAAAGCAGGTTTTTTTATAAAAAAATTAAATTAGCGATGGATTTGCGCTCACTAAATTCCGTCGCTAATATTTAGACACGTGTCCTTCAGAATTAGTGACGGATTGGGTCTCACTAATTTCCCTCGCTAAAATAAAATTTTCGTCGCTAAATATTAGTGAGGCCCTTATTAGCGACGAAATTTTTCCCTCGCTAAGACACTTTAGCGACAGATTTTTGAGGTTTAGCGACGGAAATAACCGTCGCCTATCCTACTTTTTTTTAGTGTATATCTGGTGGTAACGAGTTAATATCTATTTTATTTAAGATAAAATTTTATTATAAAAAGAATAACTCTTCTTTTGGTTCCCATGTACTTTTTTGTGCAATTTTAGTCTCTTGAATTATAATTGAGCGAGTTTGATGTTACATATATCGCGATTGTGTGTGGTTTTGAATCATTGATTCAATTTTGTTTTGTAGAAACCAGATATCCTCTAGGTTCGAACCCAGGACCTTGGTTAAGGTGGAAGAAACCCCAACCATCTCATAGTAAAATGGAAATAAGACTGATTTATGTGTAGATTATTATTATACAAGATACACAAGTATTTTTTATTAAGGCTCTGTTTGGCATGTCCCATCTGCTGGTGAACAGTGGATTTGACTAGAGAATGAGGAACAAACATGCTTATAGCAAGCACTAGCGTTTAGCGTCTAAGCGTTTCTCCAAATGCTACGCTAAGTAATACTTTTTTAATTGCTAGCGGATAGCGCCTCATTTATTTTTGTCATTCATAGCCTCATTAGTTTTCTGAAAATCGTTCTCTACCCTCTTTAAACTAAGCAAAACAATTTTCAAATCTTTATTTTTTATGTCATTTTATAATTATTAATTAGTTTAACCGCCAATTTTTTCAAACACATAAAAATTTGCTATCCGCTACCTTTTCCAATATCCACTATCCGTTAGCTTCTCCAATATTAGTTGTCCGCCTATCCATTATCCGCTATCTACCCATATCCACTAATTTATCAGCTATCCGCTACTTTTTACCAAACAAGTCCTGAAAATTTGACGATAATAGCTACAAAAATTTGAACAATCGAATTATTGAAGGACCTAATTTGCGCTTTTGGAATCTTAGACTCAAACTGCACAATCAAAACGATCAATTCTTAAAAAATTATATATGTTACCTTAATTATTTGATTCTATATATCATATTTTCATTTTTGGACATTGTAAATAATTAGTAACACTATTTTAAAAAATCGTTAAATTATAAATATATGATACTCGAATAATGTAATTAGATTAGTTTTTAATTTGTTTCTCTTTTAGAAACAAACTCCAATCCTTTATTAATTATATCTAGATATGTAAATTTATTAAAATGGATATCTAATTACTATTCGCTTAACCATCTTATTTTTCTATAAACTCTTCTATCTCTAAATTTTGTGAGATGTTTGGCCAAGGTATATTCCTCATTTTTTTTACCAAAGGTATATTCCTCATTTGTGACTTTTAATTGTATCAATCAATATTTATAAGTTTGTATTCTAGTAAAATGGACTTCAGGACTCTCGTAATATTCTGAATATAGGATTTTAGTTACTGTATCCGTAAGGATCCATGACAATCTTATTGAGTCATTTGAGAAATGAAGCTAGTTTGTAAAGTCCAAAATATCCTGCGTGATCTTTGATTATCATATGAACGACATTCATAATCTTTATTGATGAGTAAAATTTAGGTATAATACAATTATAGTCCCCAAAATTTTAATTGATCAAATTGGGTACTTTAAGTATCACTATTAAACGGTTCTAATTCCTTCATTCAATTTTGGCTAAATTATAGTTTTGGTCCCCCTATTTTCAAAAATTCAGACATTTGGTCCCACTATTTTAAAACTCAGACATTTGGTCCCCCAATTTTAAAAAATCAAATACATTTAGTCCAAAGAGGGACCAAATGTCTTTGATTTTTTAAAATTGGGGGGTCAAATGTCTTTGGTTTTTTAAAATTGAGGGACCAAATATCTTTGATTATTAGCCATAAAAAACTGAAAATTCCTCTTGGGACTAAATGTCTTTGATTTTTTAAAATTGGGAGACCAAATGTCTGAGTTTTAAAATAGGGGGACCAAATGTCTGAATTTTTGAAAATAGGAGGACCAAAACTATAATTTAGCCTTCAATTTTTTTAACATATACATGAAAGTGTCCTTACAAAATTTTAATTTTAAATAATAGTAAAATGCCAATAAAACTTATTTATGTGTAGGTTATTATCATACAAGATACACATGTATTTTTAATTACGGCTCTGTTTGGCATGTCCTATCTGTTAGTGGACAGTTGATTTGACTAGCAGATTTGACTAGCAGATAATAACAAATTGTTTTTTAAGTACTAGCGTTTGCTGTTTTTAAGGCAGTGTTTAATGTTTTTAAGTGTTTTTTCGAACGCTACTTCAAGCAACATTTTTTTAAACGCTAGATGATAGCTTATAACGTCTCACTTTTTTGTCATTTTTCCCTCATTATTTTTCTTGAAATGCTTCTCTATCCTCTTAAAATTTAACAATGTTTTTTTGACAATCAAATTATTTTTTTTGTCAAATAATTTTTTTAAATCTTTATTTTTTAATGCCATTTTACATTTATTAATTAGTTTTACCGCTAACTTTTTAAATTTTTACCAAACACATGAGTTGCTATCCGCCAACTTTTCAAATATCCGCCCATCCGCTATCCGCTACTTTTTACCAAATAGGACCTAAAAATTTAACGAAAATAATTGCATAATTTGAAAAAATCGAATTATTGAAGGACCTATTTCGTGCTAATTGAATATTAGACTCAAGCTTCCCAATCAAAGAAGTTCAATTATTCCAAAATAATTATATATGTTAGCTTAATTATTTTATTCTATCATATTGTCTTTTCATTTTTAAACATTGTATATAATTAGTAACAATCTTTCCAAAAATCGTTAAATTATAATTTTATGTTAATTTAATTAACTATTGTCAAAAAAAATGATAATCTAATTAATGTAATTAGATTTGTTTTAATTTGTTTCTCTTTTAGAAAAAAATTCCGATCCTTTATTAATTATATTTATTAAAATGGATATCTTATTATTCTCTTTACCCATTTATTTCCTATATACTCTTCCATTTCTAAATTTTGTGAGATTTTTGGCCAAGGTATATTCGTTATTTTTTTTACCAAAGGTATATTCCTTATTTGTGTACCACAACATGCATTATTCTTAGCTTATAAATTAAGGCAGGTTTATTCAACATAGATTATCAAATTAAAATTAAGATACACAGAAGGATAGTGAAATTTTAAAGAGAAGAACTATGACAAAGAGTGACATGAAAATTTTTGTTTCAGCCATGGTGATGATTCTGTTTGTCTTAGCGCAAGCTGATGATTTGCCTCCACCTTCAACAGACTCTACAATAGGTAAAGCTCTTTGTATTGCCGAATGTGCCCTAGGCTGTAGACATGGCACCAACGTTGCAACTTGTGTTGTAGAATGTCCAGCAAAATGTAGTAAATCCCCATCAACAACTCTGTATGATTGTGCAACTAGCTGTGCCTTGTCCAAGTCCATTACTATCAATGCAGGTATTAATTCTGGTTACTCTTACCTCATTTATTATTTATTGGTATAAAGCTTCTTATCAATTATGACTTTAAATTAACTGTATTTTTTAAATGAATTTAACGTTTTTTTGCAGATATTCATGGTTTTGGTGCCTTCGTGGATTCTTGCTTGGAAGATTGCAAGAAGAAATAGCAAGTATTAAAATTCAAAAGGATTATGTTTGACAAGAGAAAATAAAAGGATTATTATTCATGGTTTTAACTGCAAGAAGAAATAAAAGGATTATTACTGCGAGAAGATATTTATGGTTTTGGTGCCTTGTGGATTTTGTTTGACAAGAGAATATAAAATTCATTCGCATTATATAAATGTATTGTCTTTTAAATATTTTATTCATTTGAGATAATTTATAATAAAATTACAGCTTTTATTAGAATACTTTACCATAGAACTTTTATTAGGTTTATCGTGTGACGGGTTAGGACAAGTTATTCTCATACTTTAAATAACCTTAAATTTTAAACGAGTAAAAAAATTAGATCCAAACCAGTAATTGGACATAAATAAGCCCAATAACTTTGGCCCATTTCCTTGATAAATCAGCCAATTCATGACTATTATGTCTCAATGGCTCAGATTCACCTGATTGATCTGACGGCTCCAAGCTGACACGGATTTCTTTAAATACTGACATGCATTGCCATTAATAGGTAGACTCTCTTTCCTTGCTATACTACTCTATTGTCCTCAATATTGACTTGAGCGTCGGAGTGGTTTCGCAGGTACCCCACCCGGGAACGTTCTGATACTACACATCACCAGCAAGCCCGGTCCCAAACAGGCCTGGTCACCTTAATACTCTGCGATCCAACTCATCCAAGCTTGATCACTCTGCTACCTCCTGGTGTAACACCCCGATATTTCTAGGTTGTAGGAATACCAAAGTGCACTACATGGCATACATCAGAGTAACTTCCTGTTATTAAACATTGAACACAACTAAAATTTTTCGATGAATGATCATCAAACGGTCACTCTGATTTGCATAACTTAACATAATTTAGTTGAATACTTGAATTGCGTGCCTTACAAACTTCGCATGTCCTAGTGTTCAATATCAATAACGAAGGTTGCGGAAGCGACTTACAACTTTTAACAATGTATAAGTCGTACAATCCAAAATATTTGACAATAGAAAATAACATAAGCATATAGAATTGAAACTGCAGCATCTCCTTTAGGTTGCACCGCGTATAACCTTAAAAGACAATTAAATTGAGACGGAGGGAGTATGGTTCAAATTTTTATATTTACAGAAGTTTGATTTGGAGGGATCAGAATATCCTTCAATTGAAAAACTTGCTTTTGTACTCATTTCTTATAATACACATGTGTTCTCACCTAAGTCAGCCTATATATATATATATATATATATATATATATATATATATATATATATATATATATATATATTACACACATATATAATCGGGGTGAAAATGACTTTTGTTATAACCTTGAGAATGACTTTTTTTATAAAGCAATAGAGAGGAATGCAATGACATCGTTATGGAAAGAAGACATCCCAACCAGGTCGACAACTCTGCCCTCCCCAATCATCTGAAACATACTGCAACAAAAAGTAGTTTAGGCAACGGCTAAAAACCGTGGCTAGAAGTGAATACACTAGCAAATACACTAGATTCAAAATCTTCATTGCATAAATAAATAACTGAATATTAAAATAAGAGAACTGATAGATAGTACAGATTGTTTGAAGAAACGTAAGAATATAACTAGTCTCTTACTAAAATAACACGGAGGGCCACCAGCGAACAGTGTTTTGGCAAACTCGCATCACTTGTTCTTGTCATTCGTTTCGTACTGTTATGTATTGTCCTTAAAATAAATGTCAGATTTATCAAACAACTTCTAGGAGAGGGGAAATACTATAGACTCTAATGATAAACACCAAAACTGCATGTAGGAAGCAGATATATCATTACATTTAAGGAATATTTGAACTAGTTGGTTCTCCAAAACCCCCAGCACCACGACCAAAACCAGGCCTTCTGCCAGGAACCTGCAAATGTGGAGTAAAGCATAAAATACCAATCAGAAAAAGGGAAAATTAAACAAATCCATAATGCTGCAAGGGGTACAGTGGTATCATAACATCTTGTAAATGAGGACAATTTGTCTCTACTCTAATCACCCAAATACACTTGCAATTTCAACAGAATACGTAAAAGCAAATAGAATTTTGATCACAACCAAGCTTAATACATGGAACAATACTGGATTATATCATTATTTGAAGAAAGAAGCTAGAGGCAACACAGTACAAACCAACTTCCAACTGGATTATATCATTATTTGAAGAAAGAAGCTAGAACCACAAGAAGACGGAAAACTAAACTACATTTTGCAAATTTAAAGCGAAGAAGAAAACTAAACAAACTGATATCAATTATGTAGAATGCTTTAAACTTGGTTTTGCTAACAAACAGATATTGTACATTATCATTTGGTAGTTTGAACATGCGTGAAAAACATACCCATTTGTCTCCCACGAGACCTTGTTTATGTATATAAACTTCAATTTATCAACAAACAAATTCAACAACCAAGAACGAGGTTGGGTTCGGGAAAAAGGTAGGAAGAAAAGTAAAATGAGCATAAGCTAATCTTGACTTCCTTAAGAAGTTATTGTTAAAAAAATAACATTGTAAAAATAATAAAATGCATTTGCTTATCGAGAGTGTAACCCAAAAACTGAGTCCAAGGCAGCTTGACAATGAAAATTAGGCACAAAGCAATAAAAAAACAAAAGCGGGGCATAGGAAAAGGAAACAAACATAGAATCCAAGTAACTAAATACACTAACTAAACAAGGAGAAATACAACATTCAAGTAACTAAATACACTGCACGTACCTTTTGAATGTACCTCGCAGCTTCTTCAGAATCAAATTCCATGCCCACATAAGGCTCTTGAACTACAACTCCATCAAATATACTCGTACTTTCTTCTAGACAGCTATGATCTGCAGCATTTCCCTTGTCTGAATCCAGCACCACAAAATCCATAAAAATCTGCACATTTTTTGTCATAGATCGGAATAAACATTTTTGAATAGTCGTGGACTTTGTATAAAAAAATCAGCTTTTTCAATTAAGTAGATGGTTACTCAATCCACACAAAAAAACCCAACAAGTTTAGAGGAAAGTAGAGAATCAGCCTCAGAGTAGATACATTTAATGCTTATTGAGTTCAGAAAAGTTGAAATTGAAGTGTCTTCAGAATTTGAGAAATTGACTATCAGCTGAGTCACAGAAAACAAAACATGGGTGACAGCTTGCTTTGAAAGACCAACGAAAAGGGGAAACAGAACGGGCAAAGTAAGGAACACCAAAATGAATTACATTTTATTGTATTGAATTTAGTCAAATTCATAAATCATACTACTATTAGTATATATTATGTAAACCAGATTGAGTGCATACGCTAAAAAAACTACTAAGTCATAATTTTCTAATGCAAACTCCTCCATCCATCCCTCTGTTTCCCTTTGGATGTGACAAAAGCATAATGAAACTTTCTATATCCAACTGAAAGATTTGCACAAATCATTCAAATTCATTGGGTTGACTCTGCCAAATTTTTTTTTACCACTTTATTCGTCAAAATTTGTCACATTTGACCATCTAAACCTATCTTACCACCGGAACAAAATGACTTTGAATGAGACAAAGAAACTTACCAAAAGGGTTAACACTTAACATTGCCTCAATAGCTTTTAAGATGGGGATGCACAAGAGGATCTCCATACAAACTGATAGTAGCAGTTAAGACTATCACTAAAAAAGAATTTCCAACCTTCCTCCTAGCCACTATGCAAGCCCAGGCATGCTCAGTGCACTGACCACTTGTGCCTTTAATGTCTGTATCAATCCCTTACAAATTAGATAGTCTTTCAAGGCTAGATAGACAGAGAGTAGAAAGAAAATTCTTCAGCAGTTCGCATGAATATGTTTGAATGGCAGGTCTACATCAAATGGTTAGAAAGAGAAGAGAAGACTCTCAAAAATATACCTATACTAGATTGTATTTGTAGAAACCAGGAGAGGCAGGTCAAGCAAGATGGTAGATCAGATAGTTATTAATGGAAAATGTTGAATGCAAGCCTTAGGGAACAAATGTTGTTGCGTGTGTGTGTATAGCAAAATATGTACAAGGAATCAACACAACAATGACACGGTTCAGCAATCAAACTCATTGATTCTCGTTAGCATAGCAAGATAAACCAGACTAAAGAGAACTAGATAGATTCAGATAACAATATTTTCCTATAAACTAAAACTGATCTAGAAAGGAAAATTTGAACGAGTTTACACAAAAAATGTAGAAAGCTAATCAAAGAGATGAAAATGGAGAAAAAAATTAAACACAATATTATCACACAATGTTTGACTCGTTTTTCACAGAATCGAACCAATGAAGCAAAATAAGCGGCGTTTATTTGAGAGAAAAGTTCGATAGAGGTGAAATCCAATAGCAAAAGAAAAAACCTAATTCAGTGGTAACATCACTTGAAAGAAAAATTGATTATACCTCAGTACCAGAGATCTACGAGGAATCAAATCGAAAGAAATCAGAATTCGTGTGCTAGAAAATCAGTGTCAGTGGCTAAAATCAGAGATCTGTCGAGCGATGGTGGTCGGTGACCGTTCGACATGGGCGTCGTTCGCAATCGACGTCGTTCGTTTCAGCAAAGAAGAAGAATAATAAGGGTCTCTTTCTGCGAAGAAGAAACATTTCGGGAGAAGAAGGGTTTGGGGAGAAGAAGGGTTTGCGAAGAAACGCGTGAGTCTTTTTCTTGCTTTTTCTTATTTTTAGTCCATCCCGTGTTTTTACTTATTTTTGTCGTTATTCATTTCGTTTTAATCAAAAACTAAAAATGGAAGAAACTAAAACTGAATAGTCCACGGTTTTTTCAGTGAGAATGGTTAACACGATTAGGCCACGGTTTACAAGTGTGGTCTAATCTATCCACACTTTTTTAACCGTTGCCTATGCATTTTGAAAATGTGGCCTACCAGCTTAATAGTGCAAACGCGGCGTAATACCTATCTCATTTTCAACAGTTTTAAAACTGTGGCCTCTATGTGGTTCAGGCCACATTTGTCTACCCGTGGCAATGGTAGGCGTGGCCTAAAGCCAAAAATGTTGTAGTGATACCTTAAATCTTTTAATCAGAAAAGAAAAATAAGAATACTAGTTAAATGTAATAACCATTGGTTGACATAATTTCAATGGTTTTGAATTAGTGTAAGTTATTTGACTTACCACTACAAAAAAATACAGTATAAGCGACGGAAATTAGCGAGGGAAACCAAATTCGTCGCTAAAAATTACGTAGCGAGGGAAATTAGTGACAGAAACCAACTCCGTCGCTAAACATGGCGTAGCTCCGAGGTACATACTGTAACATCCTCAAAATAATTAGTCGAATTATTTAGATGTTAACCCAGTTGAATTAATTTAGTACTTAATTAACAAAATTATTGAGTGCTAAAGTTAATTATTAGGTTGTCATAGGATCGTTAACAGGATAATACGGATCGAGGACGATTTAGAATCGAAATAAGAGATTAAGGACAATATGGTAATTGGACCACGTTACCACTTATATATTAAATAAGTATATATATATATATATATATATGTGTGTGTGTGTGTGTGTGTGTGTGTGTGTGTGTGTGTGTGTGTGTGTGTGTGTGTGTGTGTGAGTGAAAGAAAAGAAAACAATTAAGAAAGAAATAAAGAAAGGAAGCGAGAGACAGCGAGGAGAAAAGGAAGAAAAAAAGAGAAATGAAAAAGAAAAGAAAGAGTGGGTCAAGAAGAAGGAAGAGGAACAAGGGAAAGATAGAGTCATCAAATCATCATCCATCCTACACGAAAGTTGATCACCATTTTATCCTCTTCAATTTGGTACCAAAATCTTCATCATCAACTCACTCACTCTCAACTTGCCATTTTCGAATTTTAGAGGAAAAAGTGGAGTTTTGATGGTTGTAGCTCAAAGGAAGGATTAGGAAGGTGATGGGTGGACCCTAGAAGCCATATTGTTGTTTGGGTAGCTCAATCATTAGAGTCTTGAAGTATTTGGAGGAATCAATAGGTTTGGGTTTGTGAAATTGAATTGGGGTTTTGTGTTTGAAGTTCAAATTGGAGGTTAGGGATGATGAATAGTGCTTTTGGGAAGCTAGGAATCAAAGTTGGGGATTTTAAACGAACTTAAAGCCTTAGGATATCGTGGTTGGTGCCTAGGTTCTAAGCGGAGATTTCTCGCACGTTATGGGTTCGAGTCGGCCGACACGCAAGTCCGTCAATGATGTCTCTTGGTTGAGCGGAAAGCTTTGGAAACGGATTTGGGCGTTGTCGGAGCGTGGAAGTTTATGCGAGGATTGTTCGTGTGGTTATGTGGAGATTTTGAAGTCTCGGTGATTTCGGCTCGGTATCGACTCTCACTTCAAGAGTGAGTTTTACTCACGCTTAGGATTATTTCGTTTTATAATGAATTTTACGTTGTTTGATTTCGAAAGATTTTGGGTCGAAAACCGGTATTTTGAAATATATCCTATTTTGACAAAATTCGTTTAGATTGTGTTTTTGGTTGATTTGATTGGCTGTGAAATATTGATTGAATCCGTTTTGTTGGTTGTTTGATCTGTTTTCAATCGGAACGATAAT
The DNA here is from genome assembly GCA_039519185.1 of Astragalus membranaceus. Taxonomy (NCBI): domain Eukaryota; kingdom Viridiplantae; phylum Streptophyta; class Magnoliopsida; order Fabales; family Fabaceae; genus Astragalus; species Astragalus membranaceus. The sequence goes on along the minus strand of CM076851.1, from coordinate 59,897,026 downwards.
CGGAACTGAGCGGGATAGCGGATTTCGCGAGAAATCGCAAAATTTGCACTTGACAGGTCCCCATCGCGTCGCGACCCGCAGGGCATCACGTCGCGACCATGAATATTTTTGCGAGGAAAATTCTAATGACTCTTTTCGCGTCGCGACGGTAGATGTTTGCGTCGCGACGCTTTGCTGTTTTTCAGCAACTGTACACTGATTTTGTTTTCGCACTAACTTTTGATCCGAGAACCCGATTGAGGTGTTCTCAGATGCGTTTGAAAGCTTATTGAAAGGCCTAATTAAATAAATGATTTAAATTGTATAATTAACTGTTTTTGAAGTTATAAATTGTCTCTTAAAACCAAACAATTGAACACGTGTGAGGACATGCTTTATCGAAAAGGAAACCAGTTTATGATTCACGATATATAAATTATATCGGATATAGAGAGATGGCCCAATGCGGGTATTATGTAATTAACGCTCTAATGTAAATGGACTAAATGTTCATCGAGAGTAGATATATATTATATCGAGTTTGGGTGACGACCCATGTAGACATATTAGGCGGGGTAGTCATGCACCCTTACCCTAGGCCTCTTGCAATAGGGAAAGTACTATTGGTAAGGTGGTTCACCGGGTATGTAGCGTTCGCGCAGTCGGTATCGTACTTGGTTGTAACAGGTTCATCGGGTATGTAGCGTTCGCGCAGTCGATGATCTGTCAATGGTTAAATAACGCGGTTCAACGGGTATGTAGCGTTCGCGCAGTCAGTGCCGTGTAATGTTAAAACGATTTCATAATTGGACCGAGAGTGCTAATAGGGGTCTTGGTAGAACTCACTGAGATTGTATCTCATTGTTTATATGTTGTTGTTTTACAGAGAAATAGGGACAACGGAGATCCAAGAGGCACGAGTAGGTTGTACTCGAATGGTTGCTGGAGATTTAGCTTCTATGCTTATGTTTATATTTCCCTTGTTGTCTTTGTATCACAATGTTATGTATTATGTTTCCGCGTTTTCTTGTATGGTATTGAACACTTGATTTTGTTGAGGGGGATGGTCAAGGAACCGTTGTGGTTTTAATTTGTAATTAAGACTGTTATGTTGTTATTCAGCAAAAATTTTTAGTGGTGTTTAGTATCTAAATAGGAATTAATATCTCTGATGTAATTAGGGATGGTGCACTTGGGTATTTTTACTCGATAAAAATGTCGGGGTGTTACAGTTGGTATCAGAGCAGTTCGACCTAGTCGGACTTAGTTTAGGGTTGAGTCGATTCCTTGTTAGTCCTTGTGGTAATTATACTTGTGATGCTAAGAGACATTGAGCTTGATCAACTTAATACTTAGTGCATCATAAGCGGAATTATGATAAGATGATCAAGACGCAATCCTCGACCAAGACCGAAATCTCCAACCGGTGCATCCTCAGGAAAGGTGACATGACGAATGGAGAATGCAGATGTATAAGAGGGGCCTTAGTGCTTTTATGATTTAGGGTCTCGGTTCTTATACTATTACCAATTATGTTTCCTTGGTACAATCAGCCTATGTCGCCGAGGGTGGTCTCATAGGGAGTATGGGAAGGGAAAGAAGGTAGTTGAATTACCAACTCCGAATGCAAAGTCCTAAGATAATTTCATCAAAGGAAAAGCAGGTGCAATTCTTCGATTCTTCAAAGGTCAGAAGATGTTCTAATTGTGGAAAGAACCACAGTTTAGAAATTGTAGGAGATGCGGAAGGCATCGCAATGGTGATCCTCAGCAAAGATCAATCGGTGCTATTACTGTAAAGAAGAGGGTCACTATGCAAAAGAGTGCCCTGTAAGGAAGAGTTCCAAGGAGTCACAAGCAGCTACAAGGTGAGGACGAGTCAACACTCTGGATGCTTAGATAGTTACACCTGCCGACGATTTAATGAGAAGTATGGAGATCATTATGGGTATGGATTCGATGGCTGCAAATCATGTAACAATCAACTGTGCCGATCGAATAATCAGCTTCGCCTCTGAATCCCTAGGATTGACCCAAGCAAATTCTGAAGCAGCTATCTCTTTCACCTCAGCAAGCCAATCATTATTCCAAGGTGCGAAAACTCATATTATTATGTTGTCTGCGTCCACTGAAACGGGTTTAGATTTATCGTCTGTACAAGTGGTGAGTGAATTTCTAGATGTATTTCTAGATGAAGTTTCTTCTTTTCCTCCTGACCGAGAGGTAGTGTTCTCTGTAGAATTGATTCCTGCCACAGGATCAATACCTATTGCTCCTTTTAGAATGTCTCCTTTAGAATTAAAGGAATTGAAGTCTCAACTTGAAGGGTTGATATCAAAGAAGTTCATTCGACTGAGTGCTTCTCTATGGAGTGCTCTGGTGTGGTTAGTCAAAAATAAAGATGGTAGCATGAGATTGTGTATCGATTATCGACAACTCAACCAAGTGAAGACCAAGAATAAATATCCCTTTCCAAGGATAGACGATTTGCTTGATTAACTTCGAGGTGCCGTGGTGTTTTCTAAAATTGATCTATGGTCGGGATATCATCAAATCAAAGTGAGAGCCTTAAATATTCTGAAGACTGCTTTCCGTACTAGGTATGGACATTACGAGTTTGTAGTGATGCCCTTCGGTTTGACTAATGCTCCAGCGGTATTCATGAATTACATGAACCGAGTCTTCCACACTTACCTAGATCAGTTTGTTGTAGTTTTCATTGATGATATATTGGTATACTCTAAGACCATTGAGGAGCATGTTCAACATCTCCGCATTGTTCTGAATGTACTCTGAGAAAAGAAATTGTATGCAAAGTCGTCGAAGTGGGACTTCTGGTTGCCTGAAGTGAAGTTTTTGGGACACGTGATTTCTCAATCGGGAGTCGCGGTAGATCCCAGTAAGGTGGAATCTGTACTAAACTGGGAACGACCAACGTCAGTCACTGAAATAAGAATTTTTCTGGGTCTAGCCGGTTACTACAGGAGGTTTATCCAAGGATTCTCACAATTGGTTCTTCCACTTACTCGCTAACTCGTAAGGGTCAACCGTTTACGTGGGATGCTGATTGTGAAGAATGTTTTCAAGAATTGAAGGTTAGGTTGACTTCTACTTCAATCCCGATTCTTCCGGATCCGTCTTTGGAATTTTGAATTTACAGGGATGCTTCTAGGAAGGGTTTAGGATGTGTTCTCATGCAGAATCATTAAGTGGTAGCTTATGTGTCCAGGCAATTGAAGACTCATGAGGGGAATTATCCGACTCATGATTTGAAGATTTGGAGACATTACCTGGAAGGGTCTCATTTCGAAGTCTTTAGTGATCACAAGAGTTTAAAGTATCTGTTTGATCCGAAAGAACTGAATAACAGGCAGAGAAGTGGGTTGGGCTTCTGAAGGATTATGACTTCGAGTTGAAGTATCATCCGGGAATGGCTAATGTTGTAGCCGATGCACTAAGTAGGAAATCCATTCACATGGCAAAGTTACTGAGGCAAGAAATGGAATTGTTAGAGTCTTTTAGATCTAAGTCGGGGTACATCCATAAGTTTCCACTTTGGTGGCGGGGTATTAGTTTGTTAACCTCTCCTTTGTGAAGGTTAACAATGAGATTGTGGTATGAGATTCTGTTTGACAGGTCAAACGTAAATACGGATATGTAAGTGAGGTAACTGCTAACTATTTTTCACATTGCGAATAACCATCAAAGGGTTAATTGATGGATATGCTTGTAAGTGACTGAAATTTCCGAAGTGAAGCTTGGCGTGCGGTATGATAGTTTTGAAAAATCATTTTGTGAAAACCCGCATGCTAAAGTTAATTTTGGGAACAAATCAAGAGGCTAATAAAATTTGATTGAGGAAAAATCCTAGGAGGATTACTTAGGTTGAGGGGAAACTCTCAACGCTATTGACTAATTCGGAAAGGAATCGAGTGCGTCGTTGGTAAAAACATCGTGAGGAAGTTGCAATAGAGGAAAAGGAGCTCTAAGTTCTGTTTGATAGTGGTTTTGAGAACAACGTTCTGTTTGATAGTGGTTTTGAGAACAACAGAGGTGAATTTCATTGTTTTCAAATTTATTTGATGTCCTCACCACTTATTTATAAGTCTAAGGTAAACGTTTTTGGTAACCCCCCCCCCCCCCCCCCCCCGTTTCATCTTTTTGAAAAGTTTTATCTCGAAATCTTGGGGGCGAGTCAAGAAGTTTCACAGATGACTTGTCTGTCACATTTGTCAATGTGTACGAGAACTGTTATGAATTTTAGAAAACATGTTGAGAACGTGTTTACACCCTTCGAGGAAATCATGTTTGTTCTTACCTCTACCGAGGAGTACCAAGCCTTTGTAGGCGAATGATTCGTAACAAGAGAGTTCGGACTATAACCTTAGAAGTGATATAGGGGAGTAGGGGATCATACTTAGAGATTGATGTGCCAACTTGGGAAGATTTTCTACACTCATTTCGTTAATTCAAGATTGTTTTCCAGCAAATTAGACCTTTCTGAGAATGTCGATTCTCGGTTAGTCAAATGAAAGACTTGACGAAATTTTGAGGACACATTTCTTTCAAGTTGGGGAGAATGTAACATCCTCAATATAATTAGTCGAATTATTTGGATGTTAACCCAGTTGAATTAATTTAGTACTTAATTCGTAAAATTATTGAGTGCTAAAGTTAAGTATTAGGTTGTCATGGGATCGTTAACCGGATAATACGGATCGAGGACGATTTAGAATCGAAATAAGAGATTAAGGACAATATGGTAATTTGACCATGTTACCACTTATATATTAAATAAATATATATATGTGTGTGTGAGTGAAAGAAAAGAAAAGAATTAAAAAAGAAAGAAAGGAAGCGAGAGACAGAGAGGAGAAAAGGAAGAAAAGAAGAGAAATGAAAAAGAAAAGAAAGAGTGGGTCAAGAAGAAGGAAGAGGAACAAGGGAAAGATAGAGTCATCAAATCATCATCCATCCTACACGAAAGTTGATCACCATTTTATCCTCTTCAATTTGGTACCAAAATCTTCATCATCAACTCACTCACTCTCAACTTGCCATTTTCGAATTTTAGAGGAAAAAGTGGAGTTTTGATGGTTGTAGCTCAAAGGAAGGATTAGGAAGGTGATGGATGGACCCTAGAAGCCATATTGTTGTTTGGGTAGCTCAATCATTAGAGTCTTGAAGTATTTGGAGGAATCAAGAGGTTAGGGTTTGTGAAAATGAATTGGGGTTTTATGTTTGAAGTTCAAATTGGAGGTTAGGGATGATGAATAGTGCTTTTGGGAAGCCAGGAATCAAAGTTGGGGATTTGAAATGAACTTGAAGCCTTAGAAGCCCGTGGTTGGTGTCATACCCCAACTTTGTCCGGCTTAGGTCAAAACCCTAATTTTCCCCAAAAAATAAATAAATAAGAGAAAAGAGCATCATGCATTGCATTTAGGGTTATAGAAGTCATTTCAAAGTTTCTAAAATCATTTTTGGAGTTGGAATGTACTTTGGACAATTTAGGGTTTTTCAGTGCAAAAGGGTGTTTTAGTCATTTCACAAATAAGGGATGTTTTCTCAGAACAAGCCACTTAACATGCATCCCAAGGTCTTAGAGGTCATTCCTAGGGGGAAAAGTCATTTTTAAAGTGAAAATGTGCTTTGGGCAAAAAACTAGGGTTTTTAGGGTGAAAGGGCATTTTGGTCATTTCATACTAAAAGCGGTTTTTTCGTCCCAAATCACCGAACCATCACCAAAGGATTATTTGAGGAAGAATTGTGCTTAGTTGTGATTTTTTTGTGCGCATAAATATTAAGTCTCCTAGCATAAAACTCAATTTTCGAACAAAAGGGCAAAATGGTCATTTTCGCTAGAGTGGGGCCCAAAATCAATTTTGGGAATGGTGTTGTCATGGAATTTTGGGCCCAATGATTGAATCCTAGGATGAGCCCAAAATAGAAAAAAGAATCTTCATGGATTAAAAGAATAATCATAAAAATAAAAATCAAAAAGGATAATTACCAAGGTAGTGGGGAACAAAAAGTACAATGACAACTTGCATTTTTTCCCTCTCCTTCCCTCCTCATGGCTGCGAATTCCAGCCCATTTTTACCTCATTTTGTGTTTCTTCATGCCCTTAATCCATGTGAGTTGTATTCCTAGCCATTGATTAAAATTCTAGATCAAATCCTAGGCTACAACTATGTGCAAATTGACCAAATTGCCCTCAACAATTTTTGTGTACAAAAAACTCTTCAATTTCATATGACACCAGCTCATTCCCTTCCATTTGTGCTTTCTCATTGTCCCTAATCCTTGTGCATTGCAATCTTGACCATTGATTTAAATTCTATCTCAAATCCTAATGGTTTACAAGAAGCACATCGTCACAAATACCCTTAAGTTGGCCTTCATATAAAAAACCCAAAAAATAAGAGACTAAGACACATCACTCTCATTTTGACCCTAGCACACAATCAGCTGAGAAACCCTCTCTTCCTCTTCCTCCAAAACCGTAACCCCTCCACCCATTTCCACCATCAATTCTTCAATTTTCAACCATCAAACCTTCAATATTCTTGATTCCTACACTAAATCCACTTCTAATATTGCATTATCTTCAAAATTCATCATCAAATCCTTCGAGATCAAGTTATTTTCGTGGCATTCAAGAAGAGCTTCAAGTGTTCTTGGTTTTTATTTCATTCTCTATTTCATCTTTTCGCTAGATCTTGAAAGGTAAGCCTAGATCCTTGCTTCATTTTTAATTTTCTTGCATAAACTCATCTTCTACTCCTTCTTCTTCACATATTATCATCAAAAATAGCTAAAATGTAGTTTGTTGTTATTGTTGGTGGGTGAGAGTTGGCATCTCACCCTTGAATAATTGCTTTTATGTTGATTTTGCACTTGTTAGTGAAATGAACTTTTGTTCATGTGTTTTTTACCTTGTTCATGAGTTTTTTTATCAAATAAAACTTATTTTCCTCACCTCTTTTACTTCGGCCTAGGGCCTATTTTGTTGAATAATATGTTTTCTTGCTTGTTCCATGATTGGAGATTGATTTTTGGGTTTGATTCTACCATGTATGCCCTCGGGTTAGAGCTTAAATCCTAGGGTTTATGTTGCTTGTTTGTTTTCTTGAATTTTTGAGTTGGATAAATACATGCCTTGCGTGATGCTTGTCTTATAATTTCACATGTTAGTATAGGGTTGTGCCTTATGTTGCTTTTGTGTGCTCATTTACAAAGTTTTGGCATGAAATTGAGGATGAATTGTTGCTTGATGTGCTTCGGCCTTGGAGGCCAATTTTTGATCATTTTGTTGCTTGAAACTTGCTTTTTCGATCTTACTTGAGTGAATAAAATTGGTGACATTGTGTTTTTCACCTTTATTCTTTTTTTTTTACCTTTTAGTTTACCACTCATTAACTTTTTACCAAAAGTAAAAAAAACATTTTAACTTTTTACTTTACCATCTCATTAAATAATTACCATTTAGCTCATGCATTTTTACTTTACCACCTCAATAAATAATTACCATTTACCTCATGCATTTTTACTTTACCATCTCATTAAATAATTACCATTTACTTCATGCATTTTTACTTTACTTTTCACTAACTTTTTACTTAAAGTTTTACAACTCATCAACTTGCAAAAATACCCAAAACATTTTCACATTCATGCATATTCATTCATACTTAGTTTATGTGACACTCTCATGCATCCTCATATGCTTATATCTCTTGCATCCTCTTATGCATCTTTGTATGCCATCCATTCATAAACAAAGTGCTATGCATCCATTCCTTGTACACTCATGCACTTGCATACTCCCATATTCTCACATGTTCATGCATTCTTGCATGCTTATGCATCTTGCATTCTTTTAATCTATCACATGTTTATGCATCCTTGTATGCCATACATACATTCATAAACAAGTATGTTATACATTCAATAGTGTTATGCCTTGCATTCATTCTTAAATGTTCATGCATTCATTAATATCATGTCTTGCATTCAATAACCAAATGTTCATGCATTCATGCCATGTCAATTACTTTAAAATCAAACAAAATTGCATTCAATAATGCTCATTCATTCCTTGTATGCTCATGCATCATCACCCAACCGTGCATTCATATCCACATGCTTACTCATTTAAACTAAGAATATCCCATGCTTATGATCAATTGTATTCACTTGTTCTTGATGCCATGTAAATGTCTTGACTTGATTGTGTGCCCTCCTCTCCACTTGTATGACCTCCTAATGGAGACGTAAGTCTACATGCATGTTGTAGCATAGAGCCATTAGGGTAAATACAATCCTTCTTGCACACACACAATTACTTTGAGAACTTTGTTTTGCATCTTTAATAATTGAATCCTTTGATTGTATGGGCATGTTTAATCTTGGTTAATGAATAATATGTTCATGTTTGCTTGAGTATTATTCATTCATTTGCATTTGGTTATGGATTTAGAATTGGCTTGAAATGTTCTACTCCTTTTCTAAAACCCATTTCCTAAAATCATTTCAAAACAAAAGGAAACTTTTACTTTCAAAACAAAATAAATCAATCGTCATTAAACACCAATCGCGCCGTTGCCGATTAGGTTGCTAATGATGATGTTGTTTTCAAAAGGAGTTAGTAGCGAAACCATTCTAACCGTTGTTGTTCGGCCTTCGCGAAAGCTCAATCCTTTTTCAAAACCAAAAGAGGAGAACTACGTAGCTTTGATTTCCTCATTGCATCTGAGGATACGTAGGAGCGGGCCACGTCCCGTCAAGCACCCTTTTCAAAAAATACAAAAAAAAATCTTTCTTTTCCCCATTTTCTTTCCAAACGCTTTTCTCAAATAAAAAAGAAAAACGAAAAGAAATAGAACATCGTTTCAAATCAAACTTTGTCGAAAACACACATCAAATTAATGGTTCCCTTTCGGTAGAAAGGAGATGCGGGGTGCTTATACCTTCCCCGTGTCTAACCGACCCCCGAACCTACATCTCCTGATTTCGAAAAGACCACCCGCCTTGTATAAAAAGACAATTTTTCAATGTTTTCGTCTAAAAACTAAAATATTGATGGCGGCTTCATTTATCTTCCACGTTGTACATCGAAGAAACCCCAACCGGATTTTTCGGGGTGCAACAGCTGGCGACTTCACTGGGGACCTTTTTTTTAGAAAAAAGACGAGGGTCAAGCCTAATTAACTTGATGTGTGGTTTAAAATTGTTCGATTTGAGTGATTGTTCTATTTCCCTCTTTTCGTCTTCTTCTTTCTTTTTCTTTCCTCTTCCTCTTTCTTTACCAATTAATGATTGAGCATTCTTTGCATTTTCGATGTGTTGCATTCATGTGCATTTGCCTCTTTTCTTCTTCTATGTTTGCTTCTTGTTTCTTCTACTCCTTTCTTTACTTATGTTCATGCATTCCTCCAATCCCCATGATCCCTTCTTCTTTGCTCCCTTTCTTCAAAGGTAAGCTCATGCATCATTCCCCCCCATCTTATTATGTCCCCTTCTTCTTCGCTCCCTTTCTTTGGTAAGTTCATGTATTCCCCCTTTCTATCATGATCCCCTCTTCTTGGCTCCTTTTCTTGAGATAAGTAGAGCATCAGATGATTGTTAGTACCCTAGGTTGTTTTCTTGCTTGTATTGAAATGATATATGCAAAACCCTAGGGTAGATGATTTTCTTTGGCTGGACTGTTTCTGGATTTTCTTTGCAGGTGGGGGGGTATGTTTGGCATTGTGCTCCTACACACACGTTGCACTCCCTTTGTTTTTATTTCTCGGTGAGACAGCCCTATACCCGGGCTAGAGTATATCTTAGGCTAGAACGAAGTCATTAGTGGTTGCTCACTGGACGTACGTCTTGTTGTGTGATTGCGAAGACTTCACCTAGAGTTTGGCTTTGTTTGATGACATCATCACTTGGACGTACGGCCTTGTGATCGGTGCTCTCAGATGAGGTCGTTGGCTCTAGGAACCTTATCTAGGGTCCTTTTAGTGCTATCCTTGAAGTGTGAACCCCTAAAAATAGCCTTAGATCATGTCGCTAAGAAACCCTGTAGGACACAAAGGAGCTGCATACCCCCGCATCCAAACTTTTTGAAAAAAATCAAGTGAATATATTTTTCCTTCTCTTTCATAAATACCAATATGAGGTGGCATATAGGGTATACTGCCCTAAATTTTCAAATCCCCACCTGTAAATATCTTTCTTTATGTAAATAACATGAAAAAGCATCCTCATCATCCGCACTTTGCATCATGGCATCATGCATTACATAAAACAAAATTTTGAAAAAAAACAATTATCATCCCTATGGTATTTCATTCGTTCATAATCATGAAAAATCATCAAGTGATGCAATTTACGGTATCCTCATTCAAAATGCACATTCGTTCATTCATTCACCCACTCATTCCATCGTCCATCCATATCACATCATCGCATTAATACTTTTATGTGTCGCAAATCAAAAATAAGCATTAACGTCTCATCCACATGCACCTTCATTCAATATCTCTAATGCATTAGGAAAGTAATTGCAAGCATCACGCATTTCATTTCATTGCATAAGAAAAATGAAAACCAGAAGCAGCTATCATCCATATCGCATTTCATTCATCCTTGATTATGCAAAAGCTGTCATCAAATAAAGGCGGGCATCACATCAATATTGCGTGCATATATCATTCCGCTATTCATATAGCCTTAGCTCAAATGCACCATTTTCTGCATGCATTATTATTTTTCTCTTTCATATCATAACAAATAAACAAAAATCCAAAAACGTATGTTTTCTACTAGAATTTAGAAAATGCATCGCATCTACCCCTTTTCCCTCTTTTTCATGGCATAAAAAATAAACACTTGAACGTTTCATTTTGCATGCATTTCCACGCGTTGAAAATAATTGTGAGTATCATGCATTTCATTTCATTGCATAAAAACAAAATAAAACAGGAAGCAATTATCATCCGCATTGCATAAGCATCACATTCATCCGGGTGCATGTACAAAAAATCATCATCAAATAATACGGACATCGCGTCAATGTGGCACTCATGCATCATTTCATTAACCTCATCACTTTGTTCAAATACATCATTTCTCCCTGCATGCATCCTTTCGAAACAAAGAAAATTTCTCATGTGATGGCTTAATGGATAGAAGTGCACCTTTGAACGACGAAGGGTAATGTCTCAAATTTGTTTGTCGACTACAAATTTGAGATGTTACTCTACGATGTCAGAGCACTTTGACCCAGTCGCACGTGTTTTAATTTCAAGTAGGAAATTAAATTGGGTCAACTAATTGTCAAAACGTTTCAGTACATTGTGTGAAGTATTGAGTCAGGATCCACTCAATGTTTCAGGCAAGTTACTCAGGGTAACGACAATCAGTTGCCTCATATCACCATTCTTGCATCTCTCATCATTCAAAAAAGGGGCATTGGCATTTCGCATCTTGTCTCGCCTCTAAAAAATAAAAAAAAATCAAAAATCAGTTTGAAAAAAAAGGGGGGCATCATTCTTGCATCATTCGCATTGGTATTCCATATTTTGTCTTGCATTAAAAACAACAAAATAATTTAGAATAAGCCACACTTTTCGAGTAGTCGTTCTCCACGCATTTGCATCATACTTGCATATCATAATTTGTTCATTCATTCATTGCATAAAATAAAAGTTGTGATGAGAAGCGAGACGTTCTTGCAAAACAATCATCCTTTTTTGAAAAAGTTTATCCTTACTTGGTTGCAAACTCAAGGTGTTCCAAGGCACTCAGTTTTTCAAATCAATAGCTCATTTGCATGTCTTTCAAAAGCACTGCATCCCATCCATTCCATGACAAAAAAAAAGAAGCAGCTCATCAATTCATTGTTCTAACTAATGTTGACTCTCTGTGAAGCATTCCTATAGTGAACGTGCATGACACGTGCAGTTTCTCTTGTTTGAGTCAGTCAGTTCCTTCCTTGTCATCATCACCATCCAAGTCTAACCCCGCCCCGTCCATCCATAAGGCGCATATTCTCTCCCATCAGTGCATACTTGACTTTTTGGTTCATTCTCACTAACACTCTAAGTCCTCCATGCTGGGGCAATTCTGTGATCACTAACTTTCTTTATCGGCATTATATTCTCTTAGTGCAAGTCTTTCCAAAAAAAGAGAAAACAAGAGATAAATGAGAAGAACAAGCTCGCTAGGTTGAAAACCCGCAAAGGGCAGCCTAGGCAAAAAGGAGCGCCCGGTGGATTGAAAACTCGCAAAGAGCGGTCCAGGCAAAAATTAGGGCATAAAAAAATGCAAAGAAAAGAGCAAACACATATAGATAGATAAATTGTTGTCAAGTTTTACAAAAAATAAGCAATCGGAATTTGAAATGAAGTTTGGCCATCCAAAAGTTTCCTTTCCTACCCACCTTAAGCCAAGAAAAACCAAAATCCAAAAATCACCCTAGACAAGGATCACCTCGAATATCAAAAAAAAAAAGAGAAAAAAAAAGAAAAAAAGTGCATCACTTTTTATCAGCTCACCCGAGTCAAAGAAGGAAAAGAATTATAAAACAAAAAAAGAGAGAGAAAATCAAAAAAGGGATTCAAAAATGAAAATCCCAAAACCAAAGAAAATACAAAAGAAATGTAAGTGGTGAGCTGGTACATGTTACCACAAAACACAAGAGATCCTTGTCTCAATAACCTTCAAACACTTCATCATTCCCATACACCCCTCCTTCCATAAACCGCAAACACTTTCCTTTGACCTCGGCATCCTGCCCTCTACAAACCCTTAGCCAGGAATAAAACTTCCAAACACCTCATCAAGCCAATTAACCATCATAAATCATCGATCGTCAGCCAACGCCGAATAAAAATCGTCCTACCATTAGCCCCAAGCACTTCATTAAGCCCAATCATCCATTCTCCACAAAACACCACAATTCTCGAAAAGTCCATTTCGATCAATGACCGGTTGCTTTCGTTTTCTCAAATTTTAATCTTAGGACAACTAAGTTTATCTGTCTACAATGTGTTTGCTCAGAAGAAAAAAACAAACGATCAGAAAAAAGAAAGCTGATCAAGAAAATAAACCCTCAGGAAAAAGAAATGAGGGAACAAAAACAAACAGTCAGAAAAAAGAAAGCTGACAAAACAATAAAGACTTGCACTCTAGAACGCATTCAAGCTGCATTGAAACAAGGTTTAGTGATCACCAAGTGAGGCTTCTTTCACACCAAATGCATTGAAACAAGGTTTAGTGATCACCAAGTGAGGCTTCTTTCACACCAAAAGTCAAGACATTAGTGGAGAACCAAAGATTTGCACTGAGACTCAGATCCAAAAGTTGGGGCATTCTCTTCACCGCCCACCCACCCTGGTCTTGGGGAAGTCTGTTCAGTGCCCATCCCATGTCACTCCAGTTGTCAATACCTCCAAACAGGGGCAAGTGCATTCCCATTCCTTCACCTCATTCATTCCCATAAAAACTTCACCGGGGCAGTCTCTCAACTCACTATCCTAAATAAGGCCTTGTCATTCTAATTGGGGCAACTTTGCCTCGTCATGACTGGGGCAACACCAAACTCTGTGGGTTGAAACAAAACCCCTTTTATTCCACCTTTCATCCCAAGAGCCGAAGTGTTCCCAATTCATCATCTCCTACACCCCTAGTCATTATCGCCACCAGGCAGAGGCAAGCTTATTCACTCATCAAAAGCCCGAACCGGGGCAGTCTTGCATCCCTTGGTCCTTCATGAGCGTCGGCAATAATCATGTCCATGCCCTAAACCAATCCCAAGTTAACAGACTCACTCATTCACATTTGCACCCCTATGCATGCTTACTAGACAATGCTTCAAAGAGAGAGAGCACAAGTTAGTCATGCGATATTTAAGATTCAGTTGTCATTGGAAGGAAGAGAAAACAAGTGAGCTTGTTTGTAAATAAAATCTTGAGAACACCGGAGTTTGAATCAAATTCCATTTTTTCTCAACAAAATGGTCAATAATCATCTCAATTCCTTGCATTCAAAGTCTTACATCTCATCATCACAAAAATGTTTAATCATTCATATCCTATTTTTCGCCTCATGCATTTAGGCGTTCCATTTTGTTTATCATAGTTTGCATCGTGCCAACATCATCATTTCATGAAAAGCAACAAAAAAAGAAGCAACGGATAAAAAGCAAAAAAAAAAAAATCTTCCATCTCATTCCATCAAGCATCAAAGCATTGCATCATAAAAGCAAAAACACGTCATCCCATGTCATAACATTTGCATCCAAGCATTTCATTCACATCATATTCACATTCGCATTTCATGCATTCATCGCATGTCATCCAAAATGCCTATGTTTCCCAATCAACCATTTCATATCATTACACTATGCAACATAACATTAGCATCCAAACATTTCATTTGCATTCGCATTTCATGCATTCATCTCATATGCCTATGTTTCCCAATCAACCATTTCATATCATGCATCAAAGTATTGCAGTTGCATCCTTACATAGCAAAAAGAGCAAATGAAAAACAGATGATCAGAAAAAAAGGCTGATCAAGAAAAACGGTCAAATCCAGAAAAGAATCGCGGGAACGTTCTACTACATTCATCATTACACCAAAATCATGAGCATTGCATGCATCCGCATAACATGCCCTTGCATAACATGCACCCATACTCCATGCACCATTCCTTGCATCAACTAACGTATGTAGGTACCTCAATCCAATACAGCAGCATCGGTCATTTCAAATCAAACAATCAACGGAATTTGTGAGCCCTCTGTGCTCCTCCTGAGCCCTCTGTGCTCCTCCTGAGCCCTCTACGCTCATCCTGAGCCCTCTGTGCTCACCCTGAGCCTTCTGTGCTCCTCCTGAGCCCTCTGTGCTCCTCCTGAGCCCTCTGTGCTCCTCCTGAGCCCTCTGCGCTCCTCCTGAGCCCTCTGTGCTCCCCTTGAGCCCTCTGTGCTCCTCCTGAGCCCTCTGTGCTCCCCCTGAGCCCTTTGTGCTCCTCCCGAGCCCTCTGTGCTCATCCTGAGCCCTCTGTGCTCACCCTGAGCCCTCTGTGCTCACCCTGAGCCCTCTGTGCTCCTCCTGAGCCCTCTGTGCTCCCCCTGAGCCCTCTGTGCTCCTCCTGAGCCCTCTGCGCTCCTCCTGAGCCCTCTGCGCTCCTCCTGAGCCCTCTGCGCTCCTCCTGAGCCCTCTGTGCTCCCCCTGAGCCCTCTGTGCTCCTCCTGAGCCCTCTGCGCTCCTCCTGAGCCCTTTGCGCTCCTCTTGAGCCCTCTGTGCTCCTCTTGAGCCCTCTGCGCTCATCCTGAGCCCTCTGTGCTCATCCTGAGCCCTCCGCACTCATCCTGAGCCCTCACTGCTCCTTCTTTACTGCTTTCTTTACCGCGTTCTTTACCGCTTTATTTCCTGCTTTTGCACGCTAAATGTTAAACTCACAAATCGTTGTTTTTACATTAGCACGCCAAGTGGTGATTCAAAAAAATCTAATCTGTTTTTGCATACATATTGCATTTTTCATCTGACATCAACAAAAACAAAAAATGAGAAAAGAAAAAATGGGAAAATTCGGATTTTTACCTAAGGAGACAAAATCGGTATAATTCCTGAATTCTTTATCTCTATTTTGCCTCGGAATATGTTTCAGCCAATCCATATTCCTCGTTAAAATCCATATAAAGAGGGGCAGCTGTCATACCCCAATTTTGTCCGGCTTAGGTCAAAACCCTAATTTTCCCCAAAAAATAAATAAATAAGAAAAAAAGAGCATCATGAATTGCATTTAGGGTTATAGAAGTCATTTCAAAGTTTCTAAAATCATTTTTGGAGTTGGAATGTACTTTTGGACAATTTAGGGATTTTCAGTGCAAAAGGGTGTTTTAGTCATTTCGCAAATAAGCGATGTTTTCTCAGAACAAGCCACTTAACATGCATCCCAAGGTCTTAGAGGTCATTCCTAGGGGGAAAAGTCATTTTTAAAGTGAAAATGTGCTTTGGGCAAAAAACTAGGGTTTTTAGGGTGAAAGGGCATTTTGGTCATTTCACACTAAAAGCGGTTTTTTCGTCCCAAATCACCGAACCATCACCAAAGGATTATTTGAGGAAGATTTGTGCTTAGTTGTGATTTTTTTGTGCGCGTAAATATTAAGTCTCCTAGCATAAAACTCAATTTTCGAACAAAAGGGCAAAATGGTGATTTTCGCTAGAGTGGGGCCCAAAATCAATTTTGGGAATGGTGTTGTCATGGAATTTTGGGCCCAATGATTGAATCCTAGGATGAGCCCAAAATAGAAAAAAGAATCTTCATGGAATAAAAGAATAATCATAAAAAGAAAAATCAAAAAGGATAATTACCAAGGTAGTGAGGAACAAAAAGTACAATGACAACTTGCATTTTTTCCCTCTCCTTCCCTCCTCATGGCTGCGAATTCCAGCCCATTTTTACCTCATTTTGTGTTTCTTCATGCCCTTAATCCATGTGAGTTGTATTCCTAGCCATTGATTAAAATTCTAGATCAAATCCTAGGCTACAACTATGTGCAAATTGACCTAATTGCCCTCAACAATTTTTGTGTACAAAAAACTCTTCAATTTCATATGACACCAGCTCATTCCCTTCCATTTGTGCTTTCTCATTGTCCCTAATCCTTGTGCATTGCAATCTTGACCATTGATTTAAATTCTATCTCAAATCCTAATGGTTTACAAGAAGCACATCGTCACAAATACCCTTAAGTTGGCCTTCATATAAAAAACCCAAAAAATAAGAGACTAAGACACATCACTCTCATTTTGACCCTAGCACACAATCAGCTGAAAAACCCTCTCTTCCTCTTCCTCCAAAACCGTAACCCCTCCACCCATTTCCACCATCAATTCTTCAATTTTCAACCATCAAACCTTCAATATTCTTGATTCCTACACTAAATCCACTTCTAATATTGCATTATCTTCAAAATTCATCATCAAATCC
This sequence comes from Astragalus membranaceus, assembly GCA_039519185.1. Taxonomy (NCBI): domain Eukaryota; kingdom Viridiplantae; phylum Streptophyta; class Magnoliopsida; order Fabales; family Fabaceae; genus Astragalus; species Astragalus membranaceus. The sequence goes on along the minus strand of CM076851.1, from coordinate 59,880,054 downwards.
TTCGAGATCAAGTTATTTTCGTGGCATTCAAGAAGAGCTTCAAGTGTTCTTGGTTTTTATTTCATTCTCTATTTCATCTTTTCGCTAGATCTTGAAAGGTAAGCCTAGATCCTTGCTTCATTTTTAATTTTCTTGCATAAACTCATCTTCTACTCCTTCTTCTTCACATATTATCATCAAAAATAGCTAAAATGTAGTTTGTTGTTATTGTTGGTGGGTGAGAGTTGGCATCTCACCCTTGAATAATTGCTTTTATGTTGATTTTGCACTTGTTAGTGAAATGAACTTTTGTTCATGTGTTTTTTACCTTGTTCATGAGTTTTTTTATCAAATAAAACTTATTTTCCTCACCTCTTTTACTTCGGCCTAGGGCTTATTTTGTTGAATAATATGTTTTCTTGCTTGTTCCATGATTGGAGATTGATTTTTGGGTTTGATTCTACCATGTATGCCCTCGGGTTAGAGCTTAAATCCTAGGGTTTATGTTGCTTGTTTGTTTTCTTGAATTTTTGAGTTGGATAAATACATGCCTTGCGTGATGCTTGTCTTATAATTTCACATGTTAGTATAGGGTTGTGCCTTATGTTGCTTTTGTGTGCTCATTTACAAAGTTTTGGCATGAAATTGAGGATGAATTGTTGCTTGATGTGCTTCGGCCTTGGAGGCCAATTTTTGATCATTTTGTTGCTTGAAACTTGCTTTTTCGATCTTACTTGAGTGAATAAAATTGGTGACATTGTGTTTTTCACCTTTATTCTTTTTTTTTTTACCTTTTACTTTACCACTCAATAACTTTTTACCAAAAGTAAAAAAAACATTTTAACTTTTTACTTTACCATCTCATTAAATAATTACCATTTAGCTCATGCATTTTTACTTTACCACCTCATTAAATAATTACCATTTACCTCATGCATTTTTACTTTACCATCTCATTAAATAATTACCATTTACTTCATGCATTTTTACTTTACTTTTCACTAACTTTTTACTTAAAGTTTTACAACTCATCAACTTGCAAAAATACCCAAAACATTTTCACATTCATGCATCTTCATTCATACTTAGTTTATGTGACACTCTCATGCATCCTCATATGCTTATATCTCTTGCATCCTCTTATGCATCTTTGTATGCCATCCATTCATAAACAAAGTGCTATGCATCCATTCCTTGTACACTCATGCACTTGCATACTCCCATATTCTCACATGTTCATGCATTCTTGCATGCTTATGCATCTTGCATTCTTTTATTCTATCACATGTTTATGCATCCTTGTATGCCATACATACATTCATAAACAAGTATGTTATACATTCAATAGTGTTATGCCTTGCATTCATTCTTAAATGTTCATGCATTCATTAATATCATGTCTTGCATTCAATAACCAAATGTTCATGCATTCATGCCATGTCAATTACTTTAAAATCAAACAAAATTGCATTCAATAATGCTCATTCATTCCTTGTATGCTCATGCATCATCACCCAACCGTGCATTCATATCCACATGCTTACTCATTTAAACTAAGAATATCCCATGCTTATGATCAATTGTATTCACTTGTTCTTGATGCCATGTAAATGTCTTGACTTGATTGTGTGCCCTCCTCTCCACTTGTATGACCTCCTAATGGAGACGTAAGTCTACATGCATGTTGTAGCATAGAGCCATTAGGGTAAATACAATCCTTCTTGCACACACACAATTACTTTGAGAACTTTGTTTTGCATCTTTAATAATTGAATCCTTTGATTGTATGGGCATGTTTAATCTTGGTTAATGAATAATATGTTCATGTTTGCTTGAGTATTATTCATTCATTTGCATTTGGTTATGGATTTAGAATTGGCTTGAAATGTTCTACTCCTTTTCTAAAACCCATTTCCTAAAATCATTTCAAAACAAAAGGAAACTTTTACTTTCAAAACAAAATAAATCAATCGTCATTAAACACCAATCGCGCCGTTGCCGATTAGGTTGCTAATGATGATGTTGTTTTCAAAAGGAGTTAGTAGCGAAACCATTCTAATCGTTGTTGTTCAGCCTTCGCGAAAGCTCAATCCTTTTTCAAAACCAAAAGAGGAGAACTACGTAGCTTTGATTTCCTCATTGCATCTGAGGATACGTAGGAGCGGGCCACGTCCCGTCAAGCACCCTTTTCAAAAAATACAAAAAAAAATCTTTCTTTTCCCCGTTTTCTTTCCAAACGCTTTTCTCAAATAAAAAAGAAAAACGAAAAGAAATAGAACATCGTTTCAAATCAAACTTTGTCGAAACCGCACATCAAATTAAGGGTTCCCTTTCGGTAGAAAGGAGATGCGGGGTGCTTATACCTTCCCCGTGTCTAACCGACCCCCGAACCTACATCTCCTGATTTCGAAAAGACCACCCGCCTTGTATAAAAAGACGTTTTTTCAATGTTTTCGTCTAAAAACTAAAATATTGATTGCGGCTTCATTTATCTTCCACGTTGTACATCGAAGAAATCCCAACCGGATTTTTCGGGGTGCAATAGTTGGTGCCTAGGTTCTAAGCGGAGATTTCTCGCGCGTTATGGGTTCGAGTCGGCCGACACGCTAGTGCGTGAAAGATGTCTCTTGGTTGAACGGAAGGCTTTGGAAACGGATTTGGCCGTTGTCGGAGCGTGGAAGTTTATGCGGGGATTGTTCGAGTGGTTATTTGGAGATTTTGAAGTCTCGGTGATTTCGGCTCGGTATCGACTCTCGCTTCAAGGGTGAGTTTTATCACGCTTAGGATTATTTCGTTTCATAATGAATTTTACGTTGTTTGATTTCGAAAGATTTTGAGTCGAAAACCGCTATTTTGAAATATATCGTATTTTTACAAAATTCATTTAGATTGTGTTTTTGATTGATTTGATTGGCTGTGAGATATTGACTGAATCTGTTTTGTTGGTTGTTTGATCTGTTTTCAATCGGAACGATAATCGGAATTGAGCGAGATAGCGGATTTCGCGAGAAATCGCAAAATCTGCACTTGACAGGTCCCCATAGCGTCGCGACCCGCAGGGCATCGCGTCGCGACCATGAATATTTTTGCGAGGAAAATTCTACTGACTCTTTTCGCGTCGCAACGGTAGGAGTTCGCGTCGCGACGCTTTGCTGTTTTTCAGCAACTGTAAACTGATTTTGTTTTCGCAGTAACTTTTGATCCGGGAACCCGATTGAGGTGTTCTCAGGTGTGTTTGAAAGCTTATTGAAAGGCTTAATCAAATAAATGATTTAAATTGTATAATGAACTGTTTTTTAAGTTATAAATTGTCTCTAGAAACTGAACAATAGAACATGTGTGACGACATGCTTTATCGAAAAGGAAACCAGTCTATGATTCACGATATATAAATAATATCGAATATAGGAGACGGCCCAATGCGGGTATTATGTAATTAACGGTCTAATGTAAATGGACTAAATGTTCATCGAGAGTAGATATATATATATATATATATATATATATATATATATATATATTATATCGAGTTTGGGTGACGACCCATGTAGACATACTAGGCGGGGTAGTCATGCACCCTTACCCTAGGCCTCTTGCAATAGGGAAAGAACTATTGGTAAGGTGGTTCACCGGGTATCTAGCGTTCGCGCAGTCGATGGTGTGTTGAATTGTTTGTTGTGCGATTCACCGGGTATGTAGCGTTCGCGCAGTCGGTATCGTACTTGGTTGTAACAGGTTCATCGGGTATGTAGCGTTCACGCAGTCGATGATCAGTCAATGGTTAAATAACGCGGTTCACCGGGTAAGCAGCGTTCGCGCAGCCAGTGCCGTGTAATGTTAAAACGATTTCATAATTGGACCGATAGTGCTAGTATGGGTCTCAGTAGAACTCACTGAGATTGTATCTCATTATTTATATGTTGTTGTTTTACAGAGAAACAGGGACAGCGGAGATCCAAGAGGCACGAGTAGGTTGTACTCGAATGGTTACTGGAGATTCAGCTTCTATGCTTATGTTTATATTTCCCTTGTTGTCTTTGTATCACAACGTTATGTATTATGTTTCCGCGTTTTCTTGTAAGGTATTGATCACTAGATTTTGCTGAAGTGGTTTTAATTTGTAATTAAGACTCTTATGTTGTTATTCAGCAAAAATTTTTAGTGGTGTTCAGTATCTAAATAGGAATTAATATCTCTGATGTAATTAGGATGGTACACTTGGGTATTTTTACTCGATAAAAATACCGGGGTGTTACACATACTGATCAATCCCTACAGGATGATCATTCCGACCCCCATGGTCATACTGATTCAGAGCCATTATCATCCGGGTCGGAGGATGAGCAGGTTTATTAAATCATACACTTCGTCATCAGCGATCACTCATGTCATTAAGAAACTCTATTTTGAAGAGTACCATGAAAAGGTGACAAAAATCGATAAGAGGAAAAAGAAAGATTTTGTTGACTTGTTTAGGGTAAGTATCAATTATGTCATTACCTATATTGATAATTTTAATATATTGTTTAACGTTTAATATAATTACTAATACATATTTTGATTATGTTTAATACTGACCAAAGTGACTTGGAGACCGGAAGATGATGAATTAGTGCATAAAGTTTTTTGGACTAGATTGGCAAAGCAATTGGCGGACTTGCTCTACAAATTGCGCCGTAAAAATGAAACGACGAGGTATATCCCTCAAGAAGTCTGGGATCAATACCAGGAAGTTTGGAGAAGTGAGAAATTCAAATGAAATGCTGGAAAAGCGATGGAAAATTGAAATTCAGAAAAGGGTGGCTCGCTTCACACTTGTGGCTCCGTCAACCAAGCTCAGCATGCTATGAGATTGGCAGGTTATTTTAAAAAAAATTGTACTATTTTAGTTTAGTTAGGGCGATTATTTACCAATATTTGAGAATTTGTTTCACTTTTACAGAGTAAGAAGGCCGGACGCCCTCTTACTATTGCTGAGCTCCATAGGGCCACACATGTCAGGACGGATACCCATACTTATGTTGATGAGCGCTCGAGGACCACTCAGGTAAATATACAACTTGATTTGCATTATATATATAACGTTTTCTTAAAATGAAGCGCTTATTATGCTATGTTTTGTGGTTATGCAAAACAGGAGAAACATGCTGAGACGATGTTTCAGTCGACTCAGGGGAGCTGGAATCCTGAGTCACTTGGCCCACTGACTCTTGAGATCATGGCTTTGGAACTCCGCAATTGAGAGAATTTGGTAGGGGGGATGTATAAGAAACGTATGTATGGTACGGGGCCCTTAGCTCCAATTTTGAGATTTGAGGATGATCAGTTTGAGATTTCCTGGTTTGGAATATTATGTTATTGCTGTTTTGGACATGTTTAGGATTTAGATTGTTATTGCTGGTTTGAAGTTGTTTAGGATTTGGATATTTGGTATTGTTTGTTAGTTTGGAAATATTTGGTACTAGTTTGGATTGATTTTATTTGTGTATTCTCAAAATTGTGCTGCATTTGATAAATCAGGTTTTTTTATAAAAAAATTAAATTAGCGACGGATTTGCGCTCACTAAATTCCGTCGCTAATATTTAGACACGTGTCCTTCAGAATTAGTGACGGATTGGGTCTCACTAATTTCCCTCGCTAAAATAAAATTTTCGTCGCTAAATATTTGTGAGGCCCTTTTTAGCGACGAAATTTTTCCCTCGCTAAGACACTTTAGCGACAGATTTTTGAGGTTTAGCGACGGAAATAACCGTCGCCTATCCTACTTTTTTTTAGTGTATATCTGGTGGTAACGAGTTAATATCTATTTTATTTAAGATAAAATTTTATTATAAAAAGAATAACTCTTCTTTTGGTTCCCATGTACTTTTTTGTGCAATTTTAGTCTCTTGAATTATAATTGAGCGAGTTTGATGTTACATATATCGCGAGTGTGTGTGGTTTTGAATCATTGATTCAATTTTGTTTTGTAGAAACCAGATATCCTCTAGGTTCGAACCCAGGACCTTGGTTAAGGTGGAAGAAACCCCAACCATCTCATAGTAAAAGGGAAATAAGGCTGATTTATGTGTAGATTATTATTATACAAGATACACAAGTATTTTTTATTAAGGCTCTGTTTGGCATGTCCCATCTGCTGGTGAACAGTGGATTTGACTAGAGAATGAGGAACAAACATGCTTAGCAAGCACTAGCGTTTAGCGTCTAAGCGTTTCTCCAAATGCTACGCTAAGTAATACTTTTTTAATTGCTAGCGGATAGCGCCTCATTTATTTTTGTCATTCATAGCCTCATTATTTTTCTGAAAATCGTTCTCTACCCTCTTTAAACTAAGCAAAACAATTTTCAAATCTTTATTTTTTATGTCATTTTATAATTATTAATTAGTTTAACCGCCAATTTTATCAAACACATAAAAATTTGCTATCCGGTACCTTTTCCAATATCCACTATCCGTTAGCTTCTCCAATATTAGTTGTCCGCCTATCCATTATCCGCTATCTACCCATATCCACTAGTTTATCAGCTATCCGCTACTTTTTACCAAACAAGTCCTGAAAATTTGACGATAATAGCTACAAAAATTTGAACAATCGAATTATTGAAGGACCTAATTTGCGCTTTTGGAATCTTAGACTCAAACTGCACAATCAAAACGATCAATTCTTAAAAAATTATATATGTTACCTTAATTATTTGATTCTATATATCATATTTTCATTTTTGGACATTGTAAATAATTAGTAACAATATTTTAAAAAATCGTTAAATTATAAATATATGATAATCGAATAATGTAATTAGATTAGTTTTTAATTTGTTTCTCTTTTAGAAACAAACTCCAATCCTTTATTAATTATATCTAGATATGTAAATTTATTAAAATGGATATCTAATTACTATTCGCTTAACCCTCTTATTTTTCTATAAACTCTTCTATCTCTAAATTTTGTGAGATGTTTGGCCAAGGTATATTCCTCATTTTTTTTACCAAAGGTATATTCCTCATTTGTGACTTTTAATTGTATCAATCAATATTTATAAGTTTGTATTCTAGTAAAATGGACTTCATGACTCTCGTAATATTCTGAATATAGGATTTTAGTTACCTGTATCCGTAAGGATCCATGACAATCTTATTGAGTCATTTGAGAAATGAAGCTACACTAGTGCAAAATCTGGAAAAGAATTACACCTTTAAAGTCGGGCGTCAATATACCCGACTTAAAAAGTAGACGCGGTGGCAAACTTGTAATTAAGATGAATAAAATTATATGGCGCGCTACGTTTTAAATCGGTTAGATACAAGAACCGACTTTAAAGGTCCAAGCCTTTTTTTAACTGTCCAACCAAGCATTTTTTTTAATTCACGTTTCCATTCTTTCTTTTTTTAATTCACGTTTCCAGAAAACGCTTCCATTCTGAAAGAAACAAACGCAGCGCTCTCGATCCCTCAGAAAACCCTTGCGACTCCCTCAGATTTCTCAACCCTTGCTCAACGCAGCTCTCTCCATTCTGGAAAAGAAACAAATTCGCTCAACCCTCTCCTCTTCATCGCTCTTCATCTAGTAAGTACCCACTTCATCTCTCTCTCTCTCTCTCTCTCTGTTGCTCTCTCTCTCTCTCTCTCTCTCTCTCTCTATCGCTCTCTCTATCGCTCTCTCTGTTGCTCTCTTTCTCTATCTCTCTCTGCCGCTCTCTCTGCCACTCTCTCTGTCTCTCTAGGGTTTATTATTGTGTTTAAACCTTAATTTGGGATTATGAGGATTTAGGGTTTATGCAAAGTGATTTGTAGTGTTACAAATTGATAGGTTCCGATGAGATATCCTGTTGAACATATTGAGGATTTAGTGTTGCAAAGTGATTTGTAGTGTTACAAATTTGAGATATCCTGTTTACGGTTCCTGTTGAACATATTGAAATCCCTGTACAAATTGATAGGTTCCGATGAGATATCCTGTTACAAATTGAGGATTTAGTGTTGCAAAGTGATTTGTAGTGTTACAAATTTGAGATATCCTGTTTACGGTTCCTGTTGCTCACAATTTCTCCTTTTTTTATATATCTTATTTTGTTTTATCTTTTTGATGAGATGTATACGATACCTGTTGCTTACAATTCCTGTTGCTATGAAATTTCTTGTAACTAGCCTGTTGTGAAATTTGCCAAAGTGAAATTTTATCCTTCTATAAAGTAACTTGAATCAAATAGCTACTCTAGTTGTTAATGTTTTGTTATGGTAAACTCACGTTTTAAGAATAGACACTACCTTTCACAATCTTTTGCTTACTTCAAAGTGGTTAATTTGAAAGTGGAATTTTATCCTTCTATAATTTTTTTTTGTTAATTTTACTTCAAGAATAGACACTAACTAACCAACTAACTAATGTAACTAATTTAGCCTAACTGAGTGACTAATTTGTTGATGTTTTATTTGTCGTGGTCTTGTCTCCACATCAATCCTAATGATTGGTTGGTTAGGTGTATGCTCTTTCTGATTAAATATTAAACATGATAGTTTGAAGATATTTGCCAATTAATTGATACACAATGCAGTGTTAATGAGCTTTAAAAAAATATTAATGTTGGAAGTGCTTGTATATGTCCAGAGTACCGCCACTACATGGATGGGGTTGAAGAAGCAGATTCATTTAACATGAATGCCCATAAATGGCTTATGGCTTATGACAAATTTTGACTGTTCACTACTTTGGGTTAAGGTATCCATAATGCACTTTCTCAATGTCACTTCTAAAACTTTATTTGTATTATTTCAATTTAATTCATAACCAATATTGCATGAGTATAATTTATGATGAGTTGATACAGGACAGGAGTGCTTTGATTCAGTCACTGCCTACAAATCCCGAATTTCTGAAAAACAAGGTATTTTTCCTATTTACATGCTTTTATTATTGAAATTTTGCTGTGAGAAGTTTTCAAACTATTGAATCACCTTAAGTCCTTGTCTAATTGTGTGCTCATGGTGTTGAATTTGTAGGCCTCTCAAGGAAACCTGGTCATAGACTACAAAGATTGGCAAATTCCTTTTGTATATGGTGTTCAAATCTCTCTCTCTCTCTCTCTCTCTCTCTCTCTCTCTCTCTCTCTCTCTCTCATAAATTAGCATTATTCATCCATTTTGATACATATGTAATTCTTAATTTGCATGTGATCGTGATTTGTAATATTTCTTGGAATTTTATGGAATTGTATGTCTACTGGTTTTTTTCTTCTTTCCCCATTTAAGAGGTAATAAGAACCTGATATGTCATGACTTTTATTAAATCCTTGGTACTGGTAGTATATTACTATCTCTTTCTAATTCTAATAAAAAATTCTATACACATTAAAGATTCATATTTACCAGCAGATATGTTGGCTTTGATATCACATCATGGTGACACTTCCAGTTATCATTTTCGAGCCATTGATGATGCTACCAAAAATGGCTGAGGCTTGTGTTACTTCACATTTTTAGTTATGTACGTTGCTGCATTTGTGTTGTGCTAAGGAAGTGTTTTATTGCACTGCTTATGGAGTACTTTTACCTATTAGAACCAAAAGCATTGTCATAACTGGGGCTGGATGGTGATTTAGAGTTTGTCTCCTGATTAAGTGTTTTTCTCAATTTTCATATATCACAGTACAGTGCTGCAAAGCATTCACACCTAAGATTCCTGATTTGCTTGTGGATCTTAATTAGAGCCTTACTTCCAATTTGTGATAGTTTTTTTTGTGTCTTTATTTTAACCCCAACTAACATTGTGAGTATTTGCTGATCCAGCAAATAGTGAGACTTGCTGTTCAACTCAGCTTATTGATGGAGATGGCGGATTCAATGTTTCTGGGATTGAAAAGTTTATGAAAGAGGTGAAATTGAGTGAATGTGGGCTTTCATATGCCGTGGTTTCTATAATGGGTCCACAGAGTAATTGTATGCTTTCTCGCCTTCATATTTTTTATTATTACTTCTTCCCTTCACAAGCTAATTGGATTTCATGAATTGCTTATACTAGTTTTTGCAATTGATGTTCTTTATGTAACTAAAGATAATTTACTTGATTCTGAATGAGGGAGGTGCAGTGATTGTTATTTCGGATTCATGGAAAAGTTAAATCGAATTTATACCCGGTGAGACAATGAGCAGTAAAATCTATTTAAATTTGACATGTGTTATAAATTCCTTATCTATGTGGAGGGTCATTTCTGATGTTTAGTCTTTTTTAGCCCTTTTCTTAATTCTTATGGGAAATATGATTTTATCATTGTTTATTTCTTCTTCCATTTTAATTTAATACATTATTTTTCATATTCTTTAATCTATTAGTATAATAAAATGCAGACTACTCCAAAATAAATGGGTCTTTATATCGTCTAATCTGTTGTTTTCCTTGCTCTGGGCAGGCAAGAGTACATTATTAAATAATTTGTTCGGTACCAATTTCAGAGAGATGGATGCTTTTAAGGGAAGGTAGGTTCTTGCAATACTGACATGTCACACAAGCCTTGCTCAGCTAACAGGGTGGTGACCTGAGGTTATGTGCTTGTTTTCAGGTCTCAAACTACCAAAGGAATCTGGATGGCTAAATGTGCTGGCATAGAGCCTTGTACACTTGAGAACTATGGTTATGTTTGATCCACTAATTGACCCCACCTAATGGGAAAATGTTATGATTACTTTTGTTATACTAACTTATTCCTAAACTTCAATGCTAACAGTGATATTGATTTAGTGTCTATTGCCTGTATCCAATTAACATTTGCATTTACATTTTTGAATTGGGAATGCATATGTGGCAATGTGTCTCTAGTCCCTGTGGTACATTAATTTGTTTATGATAAAAGTTTGTGTAGTATCTAATGTCCTATTATTCAAGATTTAAGTTATACATCCATTTAAGTTTTGGTATGATTATCTGTACCAGAAATATCTACCACCGAGAAAAATTTGAACAAAGAATTAGGAATGGATAGTTCTTTGGTTGTTTCCTTGTATACTGAAATTGCCTTTCTGTCAGGATGATACTGCATTTGAAAAGCAGAGTGCTCTGTTTGCTCTTGCTGTCTCAGATATAGTGCTAATAAACATGTGAGTTTTTAGTTTTTACCCCTATTGAAGTATATTCAATTCTAGCTAATTTTTAAAAAGTTGAAGTCTGTTTAATTGTTTGTACTTCTTGTTTTTGTGTTTTTTAGCTGAATTTGAATCTTCTTTCGTTATGCAACTAATTTTTCTCTGTATGCCATGCTTGTAAAGGTGGTGCCATGATATTGGTCGCGAGCAAGCTGCAAATAAGCCTCTTTTGAAAACTGTCTTCCAAGTATTGTGTTGTCCACAAACAGTTATCTTGAATATCAAAACTTGTCAGTTAACTGATTGTATGCTTTCAGGTCCTGATGAGATTGTTTAGTCCACGCAAGACAACATTGTTGTTTGTCATACGTGATAAAACAAGGGTGTGTAAGAAAAAAAATTATTTTCTAATTATTTTACAGTTTTTAACTTGTGATGTTATGTACCCTACTTAACTTGTAATGTTATGTATTTCTATTTGTTGGCATGCATAATTTATCTTCAGTGTTTTATTCTGTTTATCACCTATGTAATATGTTTTTCCCTTTGATGATAGCAACTAATATTATATGTGCAGGTTCTATCCGGTGAGTGCATTCTACGTTTGGCAGGTTGCTGTATTTATTTCACTTGAAATGCCTTATGCCGATTGGTGGTGGGTCATATTTGTTGTTCTCACCACAGTAATTGGTTATATCGTCAAGACATACCCCACAAGTTTGTGATGTATACTATAAATGCATTTTATAAATCTATTTGTTAAAGGATAGCTTAGGAATAACTATTATAAGCACTAAATGACTTGTTAGTAGTCAGTATGTGGTTTTACATATGCTTGCTTTGTGGTTGCAATATCATTGAGATTCACACCTGACTTCATTTCACTATCATTTTTGTGTTTACAGGTTGAAGATTCATTACAAGTTGAAGATTCATTGTTAAGTGACCAGGTAATGCATGTCGTCTTCGTTATTCTTCAAATTGAAACTTTCCTTGTTCTTTATTTATGTCTTTGCCTTTCAATATAAGACTTTACTAATATAACATGCTTGTTGTATGTATTAATTTGATCAATTTGAATTCATAGAGATTAGAGTATATAATACTCAGATAACCTAAATTTTTGTGACTTTCAGTGCTGTTTTTGTTTTATTGTTGTCCTTATTAATAGTATAACTGCAGATACTTCATATTCTTTTAGATAGAAAACTAGTATAAAACAACAATGTAGAGTTAAGTCTTTATCCATATCTATCTTGGAGGTTAAACCGTCACTAGTACCATGCTTATTTTTGCACAATGTTCCTTTATCCTTCAATCTTCCTTCAGCTCCCATGAAGAACATAACAAGTTGGTCTTTTGATGAACGGCTTCTTATACAGACTCTTTACAAGGTAATGTCTCTTTCGTTAAAATTACTTCTGATTCATCGCGATTTCAGTTGCTGAGAATTGGGGAAAATCGTTGATTCTTCCTCATTCTTGCAATCGGTTGACATCTCTGCTGTTGCATCAGTGACTTCGTTTTTCTGGGCAGATTCATCTGCAATCGTTTTCTGTTCTGTTCGTGTTTCTGCTGCTGCGTTATTCCTTTTGTTTGCAGGTGCTGCTGTTTTTGCTTGTTCTGTTGCTGTTAGTTTTCTGCAGGTGCTGTGTTGCTGCTGTCTTTGTTTGCAGGTGCTGCTGTTCCTGTAATTTTGTTGCTGCTGTACTGGTTCTGTTTTGTGCTGCTGTGTTGCTGCTGGTTTTCTTTCTTAGGTATATAATCTAGGATTATTTTTTAACCCAAGATTTACAGTTTAGTTGCTTTATTGGATCTTTGTTATTAGGTATATAATCTAGGATTATTTTTTAAAAAAAATAATAGAAAAGAAGTGGGATGAATAGCATGACAGGAAGATTTTACTTTGTTTGTGATAAAGTTTTCTAATCTACATTTTTATGTACAATTTGCTTCCTAGTGGGATCAGAAATTAAGAAAAGAATGACGTTTATTGAGAAATTCTTGATTCTCAGTCTGCACCAATGTGGTGGCGGACTTGCAGGGTTAGGATAGGTAGAATGTGATCCAAGCAAATATAATTTTTTTTAAATAAATAAACACTTTTAAAGTCGGATGTTTCTGTCATCTGACTTTAAAATAACACTTTTAAAGTCGGACTTCAGAAAAACCCGACGTTAAAGGTTTTCCACAGAAGTCAGCACCGCAGGAAACAGGCCATAATTAAAGTCGGACGCACTAATAATCCGAATTAAAAACGTACTTTTTAAGTCGGACCTTAGTCCGACTTTAAAAAAACATACTTTCTAAGTCGCTTTGATAGAAGTCGGGTGAATGTCCGACTTTAAATGTCCGAAAGGTCCGATTTTGAATCCCATTTTTTCACTAGTGCTAGTTTGTAAAATCCAAAATATCCTGCGTGATCTTTGATTATCATATGAACGACATTCATAATCTTTATTGATGAGTAAAATTTAGGTATAATACAATTATAGTCCCCAAAATGTTAATTGATCAAATTGGGTACTTTAAGTATCACTATTGAACGGTTCTAATTCCTTCATTCAATTTTGGCTAAATTATAGTTTTGGTCCTCCTATTTTCAAAAATTCAGACATTTGGTCCCACTATTTTAAAACTCAGACATTTGGTCCCCCAATTTTAAAAAATCAAATACATTTAGTCCAAAGAGGGGGACCAAATGTCTTTGATTTTTTAAAATTGGGGGGGCCAAATGTCTTTGGTTTTTTAAAATTGAGGGACCAAATGTCTTTGATTATTAGCCATAAAAAACTGAAAATTCCTCTTGGGACTAAATGTCTTTGATTTTTTAAAATTGGGAGACCAAATGTCTAAGTTTTAAAATAGGGGGACCAAATGTCTGAATTTTTGAAAATAGGGGGACCAAAACTATAATTTAGCCTTTAACATATACATGAAAGTGTCCTTACAAAATTTTAATTTTAAATAATAGTAAAATGCCAATAAAACTTATTTATGTGTAGGTTATTATCATACAAGATACACATGTATTTTTAATTACGGCTCTGTTTGGCATGTCCTATCTGCTAGTGGACAGTTGATTTGACTAGCAGATTTGACTAGCAGATAATAACAAATTGTTTTTTAAGTACTAGCGTTTGGTGTTTTTAAGGCAGTGTTTAATGTTTTTAAGAGTTTTTTCGAACGCTACTTCAAGCAACATTTTTTTAAACGCTGGATGATAGCTTATAACGTCTCACTTTTTTGTCATTTTTCCCTCATTATTTTTCTTGAAATGCTTCTCTATCCTCTTAAAATTTAACAATGTTTTTTTGACAATCAAATTATTTTTTTTGTCAAACAATTTTTTTAAATCTTTATTTTTTAATGCCATTTTACATTTATTAATTAGTTTTACCGCTAACTTTTTAAATTTTTACCAAACACATGAGTTGCTATCCGCCAAGTTTTCAAATATCCGCCCATCCGCTATCCGCTACTTTTTACCAAATAGGACCTAAAAATTTAACGAAAATAATTGCAAAATTTGAAAAAATCGAATTATTGAAGGACCTATTTCGTGCTAATTGAATATTAGACTCAAGCTTCCCAATCAAAGAAGTTCAATTATTCCAAAATAATTATATATGTTAGCTTAATTATTTTATTCTATCATATTGTCTTTTCATTTTTAAACATTGTATATAATTAGTAACAATCTTTCCAAAAATCGTTAAATTATAATTTTATGTTAATTTAATTAACTATTGTCAAAAAAAATGATAATCTAATTAATGTAATTAGATTTGTTTTAATTTGTTTCTCTTTTAGAAAAAAATTCCGATCCTTTATTAATTATATTTATTAAAATGGATATCTTACTATTCTCTTAACCCATTTATTTCCTATAAACTCTTCCATTTCTAATTTTGTGAGATTTTTGGCCAAGGTATATTCGGTATTTTTTTTACCAAAGGTATATTCCTTATTTGTGTACCACAACATGCATTATTCTTAGCTTATAAATTAAGGCAGGTTTATTCAACATAGATTATCAAAATGTAGTAAATCCCCATCAACAACTCTGTATGATTGTGCAACTAGCTGTGCCTTGTCCAAGCCCATTACTATCAATGCAGGTATTAATTCTGGTTACTCTTACCTCATTTATTATTTATTGGTATAAAGCTTCTTATCAATTATGACTTTAAATTAACTGTATTTTTTAAATGAATTTAACGTTTTTTTGCAGATATTCATGGTTTTGGTGCCTTCGTGGATTCTTGCTTGGAAGATTGCAAGAAGAAATAGCAAGTATTAAAATTCAAAAGGATTATGTTTGACAAGAGAAAATAAAAGGATTATTATTCATGGTTTTAACTGCAAGAAGAAATAAAAGGATTATTACTGCGAGAAGATATTCATGGTTTTGGTGCCTTCGTGGATTTTGTTTGACAAGAGAATATAAAATTCATTCGCATTATATAAATGTATTGTCTTTTAAATATTTTATTCATTTGAGATAATTTATAATAAAATTACAGCTTTTATTAGAATACTTTACCAAAGAACTTTTATTAGGTTTATCGTGTGACGGGTTAGGACGAGTTATTCTCATTGTTTTAAATAACCTTAAATTTTAAACGAGTAAAAAAATTAGATCCAAACTTAAATTTGTTTTGGATTGGGTCATGAGACCCACTCCAGTAATTGGACATAAATAAGCCCAATAACTTTGGCCCATTTCCTTGATAAATCAGCCAATTCATGACTATTATGTCTCTATGGCTCAGATTCACCTGATTGATCTGACGGCTCCAAGCTGACACGGATCTCTTTAAATACTGACATGCATTGCCATTAATAGGTAGACTCTCTTTCCTTGCTATACTACTCTATTGTCCTCAATATTGACTTGAGCGTCGGAGTGGTTTCGCAGGTACCCCACCCGGGAACGTTCTGATACTACACATCACCAGCAAGCCCGGTCCCAAACAGGCCTGGTCACCTTAATACTCTGCGATCCAACTCATCCAAGCTTGATCACTCTGCTACCTCCTGGTGTAACACCCCGATATTTCTAGCTTGTGGGAATACCAAAGTGCACTACATGGCATACATCAGAGTAACTTCCTGTTATTGAACATTGAACGCAACTAAAATTTTTCGATGAATGATCATCAAACGGTCACTCTGATTTGCATAACTTAACATAATTTAGTTGAATACTTGAATTGCGTGCCTTACAAACTTCTCATGTCCTAGTGTTCAATATCAATAACGAAGGTTGCGGAAGCGACTTACAACTTTTAACAATGTATAAGTCGTACAATCGAAAATATTTGACAATAGAAAATAACATAAGCATATAGAATTGAAACTTCAGCATCTCTTTTAGGTTGCACCGCGTATAACCTTAAAAGACAATTAAATTGAGACGGAGGGAGTATGGTTCTAATTTTTATATTTACAGAAGTTTGATTTGGAGGGATCAGAATATCCTTCAATTGAAAAACTTGCTTTTGTACTCATTTCTTATAATACGCATGTGTTCTCACCTAAGTCAGCCTCTATATATATATATATATATATATATATATATATATATATATATATATATATATATATTACACACATATATAATCGGGGTGAAAATGACTTTTTTTATAACCTTGAGAATGACTTTTTTTTATAAAGCAATAGAGAGGAATGCAATGACATCGTTATGGAAAGAAGACATCCCAACCAGGTGTTGCACCCCGAAAAATCCCGCTTTGGGTTTCTCAATGTACAACGTGGAATAATTTTGGAGCCGCCACCAATATTTTAATTTTAAGACCAAAACATTGAAAAAAGGTCTTTTGGACAAGGCGGATGGTCATTGAAAACTAGAGATATAGGTTCGGGGGTCGATTACGCGCGAGGAAGGTGTTAGCACCGCGCACGTCCTTTCTACCGAAAGGGAACCTCTAATTAAATGTGTGGTTTTAACGTTTGATTTGAAAAATACCTAGATTTGCCTATTTATTTCTTGTTTGAAGACGAATGAGAAAACTTACTGGAAATCTTATTTGTTGCGAGAAAGGGGGGAAAAAGGGTTTTTAGGAAAAAGTGCTTGACGGGACATGGCCCGCTCCTACGTATCTCCCGGTGCGATGGAGAATTCAAAGCTACGTAGTTCTTGGTTCCTTTTTTAAAGTTTTTGTTTTTTATCTTTTTTAGTGAGTTTTTTGAAATAGGACGAGCATTAGCAAATGATTAAACTAGCAGAGGCTATGATGAATCACTGCTAAATGCTCAAAAAGAGTTGTACCGCCAGTCAAACGAACAAAGGTTCTGATGGACTATTGATAACAACTTGTTTTTATTATCTTTTTTGAGAGTGATTTTCGAAAAAGATTGATTTGCACAATGATCAAACTAACAAAGGTTATGATGGACCATCGTTTATTATTCTTATGAGAAAAAGACATTGCCACTAATAGCTAAACGAACAGAGGCTCTGATGAGCTATTAGCAACAATGGGTTTGAAAATGATTCTTTTTGTTTGTTTTTATGAAAATAATTTGTTTATGGGGATGAAAAGAATTTTTATTTGCTGCGCTTGACGAGAACGTGGCTCGCTCCTACGTATCCCAAACGGGAATCAAAGCGACGTAGTTCTAATTAAAAAAATGTTTTTGAAAGGGTTTGAAAGGGACAAGTTGAATCACCCGAGACCATCTTCACCACTTAGAACATGATGCACTAGGCATAAGTGGGAATCATATAGTTCGTCATCAACAATGGACGATAATATACAAGAACGAGTGGATAAATGCTATAGCTAAGTTTAAATCACATGGATCACAATAACTAAATATTAACAAATGAAAAGACTGAAATACCTCTGATGAAGACAGATATTACAGATCTGAAGAACGCAAACCCCGACTAACTCTTGCAGAAGATCGACTCTGACGGACCAACGGAACGAATAGAGCGAAAAATAAAGCGTGGAAGAGTTTTTCTAAAATGTGAGAGATCAGAGAAAAAAAAAATGGGTTTTTTCTCTGATCTCGTGAAGAATGCGTGTGAAGATGTGTCCTTGAAATGAAAAATGAGCTTCCTATTTATAGGAAATCAGATTTGATCTATTTTAGGAAACGGAGTAATCGATTATGTTGGAAATAACTTGGGAGATGTAATCGATTATTGGCTCATTGATTTTTGAGTGGATAATCGATTATGTGTGAAGGAAAAACAAGTGTATAATCGATTATCAACCTTCCTAAAAAGGTGGTAATCGATTATATGCTTAGTTACAAGAAGGGAGTAATCGATTTATTTGATAAATATGGAAACTTCCATTTGCTTCATAATCGATTATGTGTGATGTGCAAATGAGGGCTAATCGATTATTTGCTTCCAAAATGATTAGGATAATCGATTTATTGTTGTAAATAAGGAAACAATCGATTATTCGCTTTAGTAAAGATAGGAGAGTAATCGATTATGTGCTCTGAAAACATTCAGGCACATAATCTATTACCATAATCCATTATCTTTGTAAAAATATAGGATTTTAATTTCAAGCCCTCAACCAAAATATTTTTAGAAATATTTTTCAAAACCATTTTGATGCACCATGCATGTTTTGAAACACTCATCTCTCAGCTACTAAAAGTCATAGACCTTCAGTGATAAATGACCAAAATGCCCTTTTTGACCCTAAAAACCCTAATTTCCCAAAAAGTGCATTCTAACCCTAAAAATGATTTCAAAAACTTTGGAATGGTTTCTAGGACCCAAAATGCAATGCATAATTTTATTTTTGTGTGGAAAATTAGGGTTTGGACCTAAGCCGGACAAAATTGGGGTATGACAGCTGCCCCTCTTTATCTGAATTTTAACGAGGAATATGAATTGGCCGAAACATATTCCAAGGCAAAATGAAGATAAAGAATTCAGAAATTATACCGATTTTGTCCACTTGGGGAAACCCGAATTTTCCTCTTTTTCTTTTTCTATTTTTGAATAGATGGGTTTTGAGAACAAACGGGGAACGGTTAACACTTGGCGCATTAACTGAGAGAGAAAATGACGGACCACTCGGGATCTGAAGGAGCACTAAGGCTCTGAAGGACCACTCAGGGTCTGAAGGAGCACTAAGGCTCTGAAGGACCACTCAGGGTCTGGAAGGCTGCCTAGGCCTTAATTGAAGGACCATCGTGGTTTGAAGGAGCGCTACTAGCTATGGTACTAGTAAAACGGTCTGAGGGGGCCTTTCGAGCGGCCATGATGGGTCAAGATCAGCTCCAGAACTGATATGTTGACCATGAAGGACGTCCATTGTGTCTTAGGCTGACACAACTAGTCTGAAGGACCACTCGGGGTCTGAAGGACTTACCCGCAGCTCGAATACGAGGTGAAGTCTGTTTTTGAAGGGACACTTGGGTCCTGAAGGGATTCACGAATCCTGTTGGTTGATTGATTGAAAAGTTCAACTAAAGCAGACAGAAAAGTAAAATGAGCACTTGCCGTGCAAACAGAAAAGTAAATGGGCACTTGGCGTGCAAAAAGCAGGAAATAAAGCGGTAAAGAACGCAGTAAAGAAGGAGCACTGAGGGCTCAGGATGAGCACAGAAGGCTCAGGAGGAGCACAGAGGGCTCGGGGGGAGCACAGAGGGCTCAGGATGAGCACAGAGGGCTCAGGAGGAGCACAGAGGGCTCAGGAGGAGCACAGAGGGCTCAGGGGGGAGCACAGAGGGCTCAGGAGGGAGCACAGAGGGCTCAGGGGGAGCACAGAGGGCTCAGGAGGGAGCACAGAGGGCTCAGGATGAGCACAGAGGGCTCAGGAGGGAGCACAGACGGCTCAGGATGAGCGCAGAGGGCTCAGGGGGAGCACAGAGGGCTCAGGGGGAGCACAGAGAGCTCACAAATTCAGTTGATTGGTCGATTTGAAATGACCGATGCTACTGTATTGGATTGAGGTACCTGCATACGTCAGTTGATGCAAGGAATGGTGCATGGAGTATGAGTGCAGGTTATGAGTGCATGTTATGCATGTGCATGCAATGAGTGCATGTTATGAGTGCATGTTATGCATGTGCATGCAATGAGTGCATGTTATGAGTGCATGTTATGAGTGCATGTTATGAGTGCATGTTATGCATGTTATGAGTGCATGTTATGCAAAGGCATGTTATGCATGTTATGCATGTGCATGCAATGAGTGCATGTTATGCTAAGGCATGTTATGCATGTGCATGCAATGAGTGCATGTTATGAGTGCATGTTATGCATGTTATGAGTGCATGTTATGAGTGCATGCTATGCAAAGGCATGTTATGCATGTGCATGCAATGAGTGCATGTTATGCTAAGGCATGTTATGCATGTGCATGCAATGAGTGCATGTTAGGAGTGCATGTTATGCAAAGGCATGTTATGCTATGATTTTGGTGTAATGATGAATGTAATGCATGACTGTGTTTTGTTTATTGCCTTCTTTTTTTTTTTTTTTGGTTCAGCCAACCCGCGACACTCATGATACGAGAATGAGGAACCTGTTGGACTTGCGGGGCTCATGGGCCGAGTGCATGTTGGTCTTGACTTTGCTGGTTTGAAGCAATCGTGGATGTAGTTGCTCTCTTGCATGATTGACTGATTTTGAGGATGTGCTTTCTCTCAGGACTCTTAAGAATCTCGTAATGATTTGCAATGCTCTATGATATATGCACATGTTTTATAGTTCAGGACCATCATCATCATAAAACGTTTATTTTGAGCAGAAAAAGCAGAAAATAAAAGAGTGAACAGATACGAGAAATTTGAACTTTATTAATGTGGAAACCGGTCGCACAAGAAGTTACGCCGATTATTTATTACACTTGAAAGTTTAAACTGTAAAAAGACACGAAAAAGGAGAGAAGCTGAATTCTGACTGTCCGTCTCTGTGGAACAGTGCCAAACATCTATGTCCTTGACCTTGATCACTCCCTCATCCAAGCTTGTAGGAGAGTTGTATGCCTTTCTTTACTTTTCATGCCTAAGTTTTTCAGACCCTAATTTTTGCCTGGATCGCCTTTTGCGGGTTTTCAATCCACCGGGTCGCTCTGATTTTGCCTAGGCCGCCCTTTGTGGGTTTTCAACCTAGCGAGCTAATTCTTACTTGGCTTGTCTTTCTCTTTTTTTTATATTTCTTTCAGGCATAATACTTCTTCACTTAATCTGAATTGACTGGATTCCCGAGATCTTCGCCGTCTATATTTATGAGTATCGACGCTCCTCTGGAAAAAGCTTTCTTGACTTCATATGGACCGTCATAAGTGGGTATCAACTTCCCACGGAGTCAGTCTGGATAGGTAGGATCTTTTTGAGTACAAGGTCTCCTTCGCCGAATTCTCGAAGGCGGACTTTCCTGCCGAAAGCTGCCTTCATCTTTTGTTGGTACAACTGGCCATGGCGCCGGGCAGCAATTCCTTTCTCTTTAATGAGATTCAGTTGATCTAGACGAGCTTGGACCCCCTTTTGCTTCTTCTAACTTGGCCTCCATGACTACTCGTAGAGAGGGTAATTCAACCTTGATGAGAAGAACTGCTTTTGACCCATACACTAGAGAAGAAAGGGGGTTGCCCCTGTATGATTTCAATGAGTGCGACAAGGGATGAGATAGGTGTAGGGTCAATTTCCCCAGTTGTAGGAGGGGTGAAGAGCGACAGAATTGCCCCACTTGGCATATTGTAAAATGAATTTACTTGTCCTTGAGCTAAAACTTTGAGAAAACAACAGCAATCAATCATTGATCGGAATGGACCTTTCGGGATTGTGGTGTTTTGTGGAGGAGAGATGAGTAGGCTTAATGAGGTATTTGGGGCTAATGGCAGGATGGTTTTTATTCGGTGTTGGCTGTTGATCGATGATTTATGATGGTTAACTGGCTTGATGAGGTATTAGGAGGTTTTATTCCTGGCTAAGGGTCTATGGAGAGTGTTTGCGGTTTATGAGAGGAGGGGTGCATGGAAATGAGAAAGTGTTTGAAGGTTTATTGAGACGAGGACCTCTTGGGTTTTGTGGTAACATGTATCAACTCACTATTTACATCTCTTTTGTATTTTTCTTTTGGTTTTGGGATGATTTTTCCTTCTTTGACTTCTTCTTTTTCTTGAGCTTGGGTGAACTGATAAAGAACGATGCACCGTTTTTTTCGAGGTGGTCCTTGTCTAAGGTGACTTTTGGATTTTTGGCTTTTTCTTGGCTTAAGATGGGTCGGAAAGGATTATGTTTTTCTCTTTGGGATTTTCTTGGCTTACGGTGGGTAGGAGAGGATTTTTGTTCTTGGATATGGAATGGTGGTCCAACTTCATTTCAAATCATGATTGCTTATTTCCTCAAAAATTAACTCTGGGATAATAATTTACTTATTTTCATGTACTTGCCCTTCTTCTTTATTTCCTTTTTGCGCTCTAAATTTTTTTTTATTGAAGTACCCATCTTGACCTCTTTCTTGTTCTCAGCGGTCCCCAAGTTGATCACTTCAGTGGATTCCCCGTGATGCTGAATAACCCTTTTTCCTTGCTTCATTAACCTTCTGGAGGATTTTCCCAGTCTTTCTCAACGTCCCACTCTGCTTGATTGATAAGGTGATCAAAGTCAAAATATGGACTGTTGGCACCGTTATTTTGAGAGACAATTGCTGTAGATTCGCTTTTTGCCGAGGCGAAAAAGCAGAATGGAAGGTGAGACATGCAGGCAAAAATAATAAAGAAAAGAAGAGACACATGAAATGAGAAAGAAATTGATTTTTATTGATTGGAATTCAAAAACAACGTTTTTATTGATGATGATAATTTAGAAAATAAAAACATGTGCGCCCCTAACAACTGGTCCCGTGGCCTTGGGCAGAGCCACAGGGTTGCATTACAAATGACTACTTTAAATCAAAAGTCCCAGGAGGATCAACAGTCTTTCAATTCTTTAATTCTTTCACCAGCACTGCAGCGACAAACCAGGTTTGCACCACCCTCATCCTTGATGACAGCAATTTGATCGTGTTGTTCCTCTTCCTCATCCCATCCTGTGGGCTGGATGTCTTCTATTCGGATTTGAGCACTCTCGGGAGCGTCATATCTGACCAAGTAATCAAACTTTCCACTGGGCTCCCCTAGGGTATCCCAACATCCCTCTTCTGACTTAGGACCATTATTGATGACAGCAATTTGGTCGTATTGTTCCTCTTCCTCATCCCATCCTGTGGGCTGGATGTCTTCCATTCGGATTTGAGCACTCTTGGGAACGTCATACCTGACCAAGTAGTCAAACTTTCCACTGGGCTCCCCTAGGGTATCCCAACATCTCTCTTTCATAGGCACCGCTATTACTTCCTCATTGATTTCTTCTTCAATATCATGGGTCCCTATCTGAATCACGCACCGATCTATCAGGTCTTGCACTGCATGCTTGAAGGCTCTGCACTCCTCCACAGTATGACCAACCCCGTTTTCGTGGAAACTGCAGGTAGCACTTGCATTGTACCTTCGGGAAAATGGCGGTTGAAGGGCCTTCATTGGCCGGGTGCTGATCAGGTTCTTGGAAGTCAGGTGATTAAACAATTCCGTGCATGTCATCGGTATTGGATCAAAACTGGTTCGTTTCTTGTACTGATAACCCTGAGCCTTGTGACTGTCACCGCCTTGCTGGGATGGCACAGGAGCAGAGAATGGAACAGTTTGTGGTGGCGGAGGAATGAAAGAAATGACACCAACTGGACCCACGACAGTGACACCTTCAGCAGCTGCCCCACTCTTTAAGCTCTGCAATATGACCATCATCTCATGTATCTGGGCCTCCATTGCCTTCAATCGTTCTTCTAGCAAGTGATATCGGTCTCTTGGCTGTGGGCTTTCAATCATCTGGCCCTGAGGATAGCTCCTCGGACTGAAGTAGTAAACCCCATACTGAGCGGAGTTTCCCATTTGATAAGCAACACTTGGAGGATTCACAATAATCTCCGGAGCAAGAGCAGAAGAACTTCTGGGAGGTATAATACTGGGACTAGGGATGTGAATGTGTGGCACACCCGCAGCTCCACTAGAAGTAACCACAGCAGGCTGACTTGTCACCACGGGAATGGCTTCAGCAGCGGTCCCACTTCTCAGATTTTGCAGCATATTCATTATCTCGGCCCTCTGAGCCTCCATAGCCTCCACTTTAGTCTTCAAAGCTTGATTCTCTTGAGCCAGCTGCTCGGGGTTAAGAATTTCCACAACCGACTCATCTTGACCCAGGGGGTCCTCATTCTCGAGATGTTGATTGCTAGCCATTAGTCTTGTCTGTAGACGGATAGAGTATCGGTGTTGGCGAACCAGGTTGCCTTTTGTTTTTCTTTCTGATGATAGAACATCTTTTATGAGTACAAGTATGAATGCGTAAATGAATGCAATGCATATGCACATGGCTTTATGTTATTAGATGCATGAGGAATGCTGTATGAATTTTTCAGAATTTTGCTTATGTAATGCATGCTGTTACGATGTAAAATGCGAGTGATGAGGATGCTTGTTATAAAGACAGACATTTACAGGTGGGGGTTTTGAAATTTTAGGGGAGTATACCCTATATGCCACCTCATATAGGTATTTATGAAAGTGAAGGAAAAACATATTCTTTTTTTTGATTTTGTTGTTTTTTTTCAAAAAAAGTTGGCGGAAATGAACTAAACTAGATGTAATAATGCAACACACAATTTTGGAAAAGCCCTTGTGACCTAAAAAAAGAGGTGAGACCTATGATCTAGGGCAATTTAAAGGGTAATCCTTCCATGTAGCTCTATTCACTCCCTCACAAGGCCACCAGAGCTACAGTCCCTTTCACAAAATTCCCCACAAATGCAGCAAACTGCTAGGTGTGAGGTATCATGAAAGAGCACAACTCTGGTTGAAACTTTCGCAAGTAGCCAAACGGACAAAGGTCCTGATGGGCTCTCACTACTCGAATCCACTCTCCTAAGTTTTTGCAGACCTGAGTTATGGTCCCACTCAAAACACATAGTCACAGGGTATAAGTGTAGTGTGTGTCAAGGGCATTTTCCCTAGTACTACCCCCACCTGAAATGAAAACCAGAGCAGTCCAGATAATAGCATGTTGTCTACCCTATGGTTCAATATTATTCAAATACTACTAGCCTAGGGTACCAACGACAAACACATTACTTACTTCAGAAAGGGAGCTGAGAAGAAGGGACATGATAGAATTGGGGAGAAATGCATGAGCTTACCTTGAAGAAAAGGAGCAAAGAAAGAAGGGAACATGGGGGTTGGAAGAATGCATGGGCATAAACATATAAAAAGAAAAGGAATAAAAGATGAGACAGGGAACAAACATAGAAGAACACAAATGCATACGCCTACAATCAATGATAAGAAATAAAGGCAAACAAGGTTTTAATCAAATCAACAATACATTAAACCACACATTTAAATTAGTTAGGCTTGACCCTCGTCTTTTTTTTTTTTTTTTAAAAAAAAAAAAATGTCCCCAGTGGAGTCGCCAGCTGTTGCACCCCGAAAAATCCCGCTTTGGGTTTCTCAATGTACAACGTGGAATAATTTTGGAGCCGCCACCAATATTTTAATTTTAAGACCAAAACATTGAAAAAAGGTCTTTTGGACAAGGCGGATGGTCATTGAAAACTAGAGATATAGGTTCGGGGGTCGATTACGCGCGAGGAAGGTGTTAGCACCGCGCACGTCCTTTCTACCGAAAGGGAACCTCTAATTAAATGTGTGGTTTTAACGTTTGATTTGAAAAATACCTAGATTTGCCTATTTATTTCTTGTTTGAAGACGAATGAGAAAACTTACTGGAAATCTTATTTGTTGCGAGAAAGGGGGGAAAAAGGGTTTTTAGGAAAAAGTGCTTGACGGGACATGGCCCGCTCCTACGTATCTCCCGGTGCGATGGAGAATTCAAAGCTACGTAGTTCTTGGTTCCTTTTTTAAAGTTTTTGTTTTTTATCTTTTTTAGTGAGTTTTTTGAAATAGGACGAGCATTAGCAAATGATTAAACTAGCAGAGGCTATGATGAATCACTGCTAAATGCTCAAAAAGAGTTGTACCGCCAGTCAAACGAACAAAGGTTCTGATGGACTATTGATAACAACTTGTTTTTATTATCTTTTTTGAGAGTGATTTTCGAAAAAGATTGATTTGCACAATGATCAAACTAACAAAGGTTATGATGGACCATCGTTTATTATTCTTATGAGAAAAAGACATTGCCACTAATAGCTAAACGAACAGAGGCTCTGATGAGCTATTAGCAACAATGGGTTTGAAAATGATTCTTTTTGTTTGTTTTTATGAAAATAATTTGTTTATGGGGATGAAAAGAATTTTTATTTGCTGCGCTTGACGAGAACGTGGCTCGCTCCTACGTATCCCAAACGGGAATCAAAGCGACGTAGTTCTAATTAAAAAAATGTTTTTGAAAGGGTTTGAAAGGGACAAGTTGAATCACCCGAGACCATCTTCACCACTTAGAACATGATGCACTAGGCATAAGTGGGAATCATATAGTTTGTCATCAACAATGGACGATAATATACAAGAACGAGTGGATAAATGCTATAGCTAAGTTTAAATCACATGGATCACAATAACTAAATATTAACAAATGAAAAGACTGAAATACCTCTGATGAAGACAGATATTACAGATCTGAAGAACGCAAACCCCGACTAACTCTTGCAGAAGATCGACTCTGACGGACCAACGGAACGAATAGAGCGAAAAATAAAGCGTGGAAGAGTTTTTCTAAAATGTGAGAGATTTCGAGAAAAATGGGTTTTTTCTCTGATCTCGTGAAGAATGCGTGTGAAGATGTGTCCTTGAAATGAAAAATGAGCTTCCTATTTATAGGAAATCAGATTTGATCTATTTTAGGAAACGGAGTAATCGATTATGTTGGAAATAACTTGGGAGATGTAATCGATTATTGGCTCATTGATTTTTGAGTGGATAATCGATTATGTGTGAAGGAAAAACAAGTGTATAATCGATTATCAACCTTCCTAAAAAGGTGGTAATCGATTATATGCTTAGTTACAAGAAGGGAGTAATCGATTTATTTGATAAATATGGAAACTTCCATTTGCTTCATAATCGATTATGTGTGATGTGCAAATGAGGGCTAATCGATTATTTGCTTCCAAAATGATTAGGATAATCGATTTATTGTTGTAAATAAGGAAACAATTGATTATTCGCTTTAGTAAAGATAGGAGAGTAATCGATTATGTGCTCTGAAAACATTCAGGCACATAATCTATTACCATAATCCATTATCTTTGTAAAAATATAGGATTTTAATTTCAAGCCCTCAACCAAAATATTTTTAGAAATATTTTTCAAAACCATTTTGATGCACCATGCATGTTTTGAAACACTCATCTCTCAGCTACTAAAAGTCATAGACCTTCAGTGATAAATGACCAAAATGCCCTTTTTGACCCTAAAAACCCTAATTTCCCAAAAAGTGCATTCTAACCCTAAAAATGATTTCAAAAACTTTGGAATGGTTTCTAGGACCCAAAATGCAATGCATAATTTTATTTTTGTGTGGAAAATTAGGGTTTGGACCTAAGCCGGACAAAATTGGGGTATGACACCAGGTCGACAACTCTGCCCTCCCCAATCATCTGAAACATACTACAACAAAAAGTAGTTTAGGCAACGGCTAAAAACCGTGGCTAGAAGTGAAAAAACCGTGGCCTAAACTTTAGGCCACGGCTTTTTAGCCGTTGTGTAGGTGGCCGTTGCCTATTCCTTCAGGCCACGGTTTTTTGACATTAGGCCACGAAATATCAAAACCGTCGCCGTAGTTGTAAAAATAGGCCACGATTTATTAGTCTGGTTTCTGGCCACGGTTTTCAATTGGCCACACATAAATAACTGTGGCCTAGAGGTTTAAGCCACATTTTTCAATTGGCCACACATAAATAACCGTGGGCTATAAGTTCTCTTTTCTCCAGTTTTACCATCAGAAAACATCTATGATCTAACATCCAACATGAAGAAAGACAGGCAATTTAGCAAATACACTAGATTCAAAATCTTCATTGCATAAATAAATAACTGAATATTAAAATAAGAGAACTGATAAATAGTACAAATTGTTTGAAGAAACGTAAGAATATAACTAGTCTCTTACTAAAATAACACGGAGGGCCACCAGCGAACAGTGTTTTGGCAAACTCGCATCACTTGTTCTTGTCATTCGTTTCGTACTGTTATGTATTGTCCTTAAAATAAATGTCAGATTTATCAAACAACTTCTAGGAGAGGGGAAATACTATAGACTCTAATGATAAACACCAAAACTGCATGTAGGAAGCAGATATATCATTACATTTAAGGAATATTTGAACTAGTTGGTTCTCCAAAACCCCCAGCACCACGACCAAAACCAGGCCTTCCGCCAGGAACCTGCAAATGTGGGGTAAAGCATAAAATACCAATCAGAAAAAGGGAAAATTAAACAAATCCATAATGCTGCAAGGGGTACAGTGGTATCATAGCATCTTGTAAATGAGGACAATTTGTCTCTACTCTAATCACCCAAATACACTTGCAATTTCAACAGAATACGTAAAAGCAAATAGAATTTTGATCACAACCAAGCTTAATACATGGAACAATACTGGATTATATCATTATTTGAAGAAAGAAGCTACAGGCAACACAGTACAAACCAACTTCCAACTGGATTATATCATTATTTGAAGAAAGAAGCTAGAACCACAAGAAGACAGAAAACTAAACTACATTTTGCAAATTTAAAGCGAAGAAGAAAACTAAACAAACTGATATCAATTATGTAGAATGCTTTAAACTTGGTTTTGCTAACAAACAGATATTGTACATTGTCATTTGGTAGTTTGAACATGCGTGAAAAACATACCCATTTGTCTCCCACGAGACCTTGTTTATGTATATAAACTTCAGTTTATCAACAAACAAATTCAACAACCAAGAACGAGTTTGGGTTCGGGAAAAAGGTAGGAAGAAATGTAAAATGAGCATAAGCTAATCTTGACTTCCTTAAGAAGTTATTGTTAAAAAAATAACATTGTAAAAATAATAAAATGCATTTGCTTATCGAGAGTGTAACCCAAAAACTGAGTCCAAGGCAGCTTGACAATGAAAATTAGGCACAAAGCAATAAAAAAACAAAAGCGGGGCATAGGAAAAGGAAACAAACATAGAATCCAAGTAACTAAATACACTAACTAAACAAGGAGAAATACAACATTCAAGTAACTAAATACACTGCACGTACCTTTTGAATGTACCTCGCAGCTTCTTCAGAATCAAATTCCATGCCCACATAAGGCTCTTGAACTACAACTCCATCAAATATACTCGTACTTTCTTCTAGACAGCTATGATCTGCAGCATTTCCCTTGTCTGAATCCAGCACCACAAAATCCATAAAAATCTGCACATTTTTTGTCATAGATCGGAATAAACATTTTTGAATAGTCGTGGACTTTGTATAAAAAAATCAGCTTTTTCAATTAAGTAGATGGTTACTCAATCCACACAAAAAAAACCCCAAGTTTAGAGGAAAGTAGAGAATCAGCCTCAGAGTAGATACATTTAATGCTTATTGAGTTCAGAAAAGTTGAAATTGAAGTGTCTTCAGAATTTGAGAAATTGACTATCAGCTGAGTCACAGAAAACAGAACATGGGTGACAGCTTGCTTTGAAAGACCAACGAAAAGGGGAAACAGAACGGGCAAAGTAAGGAACACCAAAATGAATTACATTTTATTGTATTGAATTTAGTCAAATTCATAAATCATACTACTATTAGTATATATTATGTAAACCAGATTGAGTGCATACGCTAAAAAAACTACTAAGTCATAATTTTCTAATGCAAACTCCTCCATCCATCCCTCTGTTTCCCTTTGGATGTGACAAAAGCATAATGAAACTTTCTATATCCAATTGAAAGATTTGCACAAATCATTCAAATTCATTGGGTTGACTCTGCCAAATTTTTTTTTACCACTTTATTCGTCAAAATTTGTCACATTTGACCATCTAAACCTATCTTACCACCGAAACAAAATGACTTTGAATGAGACAAAGAAACTTACCAAAAGGGTTAACACCTAACATTGACTCAATAGCTTTTAAGATGGGGATGCACAAGAGGATCTCCATACAAACTGATAGTAGCAGTTAAGACTATCACTAAAAAAGAATTTCCAACCTTCATCCTAGCCACTTTGCAAGCCCAGGCATGCTCAGTGCACTGACCACTTGTGCCTTTAATGTCTGTATCAATCCCTTACAAATTAGATAGTCTTTCAAGGCTAGATAGATAGAGAGTAGAAAGAAAATTCTTCAGCAGTTCGCAT
This sequence comes from Astragalus membranaceus, assembly GCA_039519185.1. Taxonomy (NCBI): domain Eukaryota; kingdom Viridiplantae; phylum Streptophyta; class Magnoliopsida; order Fabales; family Fabaceae; genus Astragalus; species Astragalus membranaceus. The sequence continues at coordinate 59,849,607 of CM076851.1, read as the reverse complement.
GAATATGTTTGAATGGCAGGTCTACATCAAATGGTTAGAAAGAGAAGAGAAGACTCTCAAAAATATACCTATACTAGATTGTATTTGTAGAAACCAGGAGAGGCAGGTCAAGCAAGATGGTAGATCAGATAGTTATTAATGGAAAATGTTGAATGCAAGCCTTAGGGAACAAATGTTGTTGCGTGTGTGTGTATAGCAAAATATGTACAAGGAATCAACACAACAATGACACGGTTCAGCAATCAAACTCATTGATTCTCGTTAGCATAGCAAGATAAACCAGACTAAAGAGAACTAGATAGATTCAGATAACAATATTTTCCTATAAACTAAAACTGATCTAGAAAGGAAAATTTGAACGAGTTTACACAAAAAATGTAGAAAGCTAATCAAAGAGATGAAAATGGAGAAAAAAATTAAACACAATATTGTCACACAAAGTTTGACTCGTTTTTCACAGAATCGAACCAATGAAGCAAAATAAGCGGCGTTTATTTGAGAGAAAGGTTCGATAGAGGTGAAATCCAATAGCAAAAGAAAAAACCTAATTTAGTGGTAACATCACTTGAAAGAAAAATTGATTATACCTCAGTACCAGAGATCTACGAGGAATCAAATCGAAAGAAATCAGAATTTGTGTGCTAGAAAATCAGCGTCAGTGGCTAAAATCAGAGATCTGTCGAGCGATGGTGGTCGGTGGCCGTTCGACATGGGCGTCGTTCGCAATCGACGTCGTTCGTTTCAGCAAAGAAGAAGAATAATAAGGGTCTCTTTCTGCGAAGAAGAAACATTTCGGGAGAAGAAGGGTTTGGGGAGAAGAAGGGTTTGCGAAGAAACGCATGAGTCTTTTTCTTGCTTTTTCTTATTTTTAGTTCATCCCGTGTTTTTACTTATTTTTGTCGTTATTCATTTCGTTTTAATCAAAAACTAAAAATGGAAGAAACTAAAACTGAATAGTCCACGGTTTTTTCAGTGAGAATGGTTAACACGATTAGGCCACGGTTTACAAGTGTGGTCTAATCTATCCACACTTTTTTAACCGTTGCCTATGCATTTTGAAAATGTGGCCTACCAGCTTAATAGTGCAAACGCGGCGTAATACCTATCTCATTTTCAACAGTTTTAAAACTGTGGCCTCTATGTGGTTCAGGCCACATTTGTCTACCCGTGGCAATGGTAGGCGTGGCCTAAAGCCAAAAATGTTGTAGTGATACCTTAAATCTTTTAATCAGAAAAGAAAAATAAGAATACTAGTTAAATGTAATAACCATTGGTTGATATAATTTCAATGGTTTTGAATTAGTGTAAGTTATTTGACTTACCACTACAAAAAAATACAGTATAAGCGATGGAAATTAGCGAGGGAAACCAAATTCGTCGCTAAAAATTACGTAGAGAGGGAAATTAGTGACAGAAACCAACTCCGTCGCTAAACATGGCGTAGCTCCGAGGTACATACTGTAACATCCTCAAAATAATTAGTCGAATTATTTAGATGTTAACCCAGTTGAATTAATTTAGTACTTAATTAACAAAATTATTGAGTGCTAAAGTTAATTATTAGGTTGTCATAGGATCGTTAACAGGATAATACGGATCGAGGACGATTTAGAATCGAAATAAGAGATTAAGGACAATATGGTAATTGGACCACGTTACCACTTATATATTAAATAAGTATATATATATATATATATATATATATATATATATATATATATGTGTGTGTGTGTGTGTGTGAGTGAAAGAAAAGAAAACAATTAAGAAAGAAATAAAGAAAGGAAGCGAGAGACAGCGAGGAGAAAAGGAAGAAAAGAAGAGAAATGAAAAAGAAAAGAAAGAGTGGGTCAAGAAGAAGGAAGAGGAACAAGGGAAAGATAGAGTCATCAAATCATCATCCATCCTACACGAAAGTTGATCACCATTTTATCCTCTTCAATTTGGTACCAAAATCTTCATCATCAACTCACTCACTCTCAACTTGCCATTTTCGAATTTTAGAGGAAAAAGTGGAGTTTTGATGGTTGTAGCTCAAAGGAAGGATTAGGAAGGTGATGGGTGGACCCTAGAAGCCATATTGTTGTTTGGGTAGCTCAATCATTAGAGTCTTGAAGTATTTGGAGGAATCAATAGGTTAGGGTTTGTGAAATTGAATTGGGGTTTTGTGTTTGAAGTTCAAATTGGAGGTTAGGGATGATGAATAGTGCTTTTGGGAAGCTAGGAATCAAAGTTGGGGATTTGAAATGAACTTAAAGCCTTAGGATATCGTGGTTGGTGCCTAGGTTCTAAGCGGAGATTTCTCGCACGTTATGGGTTCGAGTCGGCCGACACGCTAGTGCGTCAATGATGTCTCTTGGTTGAGCGGAAAGCTTTGGAAACAGATTTGGGCGTTGTCGGAGCGTGGAAGTTTATGCGAGGATTGTTCGTGTGGTTATGTGGAGATTTTGAAGTCTCGGTGATTTCGGCTCGGTATCGACTCTCGCTTCAAGAGTGAGTTTTACTCACGCTTAGGATTATTTCGTTTTATAATGAATTTTACGTTGTTTGATTTCGAAAGATTTTGAGTCGAAAACCGGTATTTTGAAATATATCGTATTTTGACAAAATTCGTTTAGATTGTGTTTTTGGTTGATTTGATTGGCTGCGAAATATTGATTGAATCCGTTTTGTTGGTTGTTTGATCTGTTTTCAATCGGAACGATAATCAGAACTGAGCGGGATAGCGGATTTCGCGAGAAATCGCAAAATCTGCACTTGACAGGTCCCCATCGCGTCGCGACCCGCAGGGCATCAAGTCGCGACCATGAATATTTTTGCGAGGAAAATTCTACTGAATCTTTTCGTGTCGCGACGGTAGCAGTTCGCGTTGCGACGCTTTGCTGTTTTTGAGCAACTGTACACTGATTTTGTTTTCGCACTAACTTTTGATCCGAGAACCCGATTGAGGTGTTCTCAGATGCGTTTGAAAGCTTATTGAAAGGCCTAATTAAATAAATGATTTAAATTGTATCATTAACTGTTTTTGAAGTTATAAATTGTCATTAAAAACCGAACAATAAAACACGTGTGAGGACATGCTTTATTGAAAAGGAAACCAGTTTATGATTCACGATATATAAATTATATCGGATATAGAGAGATGGCCCAATGCGGGTATTATGTAATTAACGCTCTAATGTAAATGGACTAAATGTTCATCGAGAGTAGATATATATTATATCGAGTTTGGGTGACGACCAATGTAGACATATTAGGCGGAGTAGTCATGCACCCTTACCCTAGGCCTCTTGCAATAGGGAAAGTACTATTGGTAAGGTTGTTCACCGGGTATGTAGCGTTCGCGCAGTCGATGATCTGTCAATGGTTAAATAACGCGGTTCACCGGGTATGTAGCGTTCGCGCAGTCAGTGCCGTGTAATGTTAAAACGATTTCATAATTGGACCGAGAGTGCTAGTAGGGGTCTTGGTAGAACTCACTAAGATTGTATCTCGTTGTTTATATGTTGTTGTTTTACAGAGAAATAGGGACAGCGGGGATCCAAGAGGCACGAGTAGGTTGTACTTGAATGGTTGCTGGAGATTCAGCTTCTATGCTTATGTTTAAATTTCCCTTGTTGTCTTTGTATCACAACGTTATGTATTATGTTTCCGCGTTTTCTTGTATGGTATTGAACACTTGATTTTGTTGAGGTGGATGGTCAGGGAACCGTTGTGGTTTTAATTTGTAATTAAGACTGTTATGTTGTTATTCAGCAAAAAATTTTAGTGGTGTTTAGTATCTAAATAGGAATTAATATCTCTGATGTAATTAGGGATGGTGCACTTGGGTATTTTTACTCGATAAAAATGCCGGGGTGTTACAGTTGGTATCAGAGCAGTTCGACCTAGTCGGACTTAGTTTAGGGTTGAGTCGATTCCTTGTTAGTCCTTGTGGTAATTATACTTGTGATGCTAAGAGACATTGAGCCTGATCAACTTAATACTTAGTGCATCATAAGCGGAATTATGATAAGATGATCAAGACGCAATCCTCGACCAAGACCGGAATCTCCAACCGGTGCATCCTCAGGAAAGGTGACATGACGAATGGAGAATGCAGATGTATAAGAGGGGCCTTAGTGCTTTTATGATTTAGGGTCTCGGTTCTTATACTATTACCAATTATGTTTCCTTGGTACAATCAGCCTATGTCGCCGAGGGTGGTCTCATAGGGAGTATGGGAAAGGAAAGAAGGTAGTTGAATTACCAACTCCGAATCCAAAGTCTTAAGATAATTTCATCAAAGGAAAAGCAGGTGCAATTCTTCGATTCTTCAAAGGTCAGAAGATGTTCTAATTGTGGAAAGAACCACAGTTTAGAAATTGTAGGAGATGCGGAAGGCATCGCAATGGTGATCGTCAGCAAAGATCAATCGGTGCTATTATTGTAAAGAAGAGGGTCACTATGCAAAAGAGTGCCCTGTAAGGAAGAGTTCCAAGGAGTCACAAGCAGCTACAAGGTGAGGACGAGTCAACACTCTAGATGCTTAGACAGTTACACGTGCTGACGATTTAATGAGAAGTATGGACATCATTCTGGGTATGGATTCAATGGCTGCAAATCATGTAACAATCAACTGTGCCGATCGAATAATCAGCTTCACCTCTGAATCCCTAGGATTGACCCAAGCAAATTCTGAAGCAGCTATCTCTTTCACCTCAGCAAGCCAATCATTATTCCAAGGTGCGGAAACTCATATTATTATGTTGTCTGCGTCCACTGAAACGGGTTTAGATTTATCGTCTGTACAAGTGGTGAATGAATTTCTGGATGTATTTCCAGATGAAGTTTCTTCTTTTCCTCCTGACCGAGAGGTAGTGTTCTCTGTAGAATTGATTCCTGGCACAGGATCAATACCTATTGCTCCTTTTAGAATGTCTCCTTTAGAATTAAAGGAATTGAAGTCTCAACTTGAAGGGTTGATATCAAAGAAGTTCATTCGACTGAGTGCTTCTCTATGGAGTGCTCTGGTGTGGTTAGTCAAAAATAAAGATGGTAGCATGAGATTGTGTATCGATTATCAACAACTCAACCAAGTGAAGACCAAGAATAAATATCCCTTTCCAAGAATAGACGATTTGCTTGATTAACTTCGAGTGGCCGTGGTGTTTTCTAAAATTGATCTGAGGTCGGGATATCATCAAATCAAAGTGAGAGCCTTAAATATTCTGAAGACTGCTTTCCGTACTAGGTATGGACATTACGAGTTTGTAGTGATGCCCTTCGGTTTCACTAATGCTCCAGCGGTATTCATGAATTACATGAACCGAGTCTTCCACACTTACCTAGATCAGTTTGTTGTAGTTTTCATTGATGATATATTGGTATACTCTAAGACCATTGAGGAGCATGTTCAACATCTCCGCATTGTTCTGAATGTACTCCGAGAAAAGCAATTGTTTGCAAAGTCGTCGAAGTGTGACTTCTGGATGCCTGAAGTGAAGTTTTTGGGACACGTGATTTCTCAATCGGGAGTCGCGGTAGATCCCAGTAAGGTGGAATCTGTACTAAACTGGGAACGACCAACGTCAGTCACTGAAATAAGAAGTTTTCTGGGTCTAGCCGGTTACTACAGGAGGTTTATCCAAGGATTCTCACAATTGGTTCTTCCACTTACTCGCTAACTCGTAAGGGTCAACCGTTTACGTGGGATGCTGATTGTGAAGAATGTTTTCAAGAATTGAAGGTTAGGTTGACTTCTGCTTCAATCCTGATTCTTCCGGATCCGTCTTTGGAATTTTGAATTTACAGCGATGCTTCTAGGAAGGGTTTAGGATGTGTTCTCATGCAGAATCAATAAGTGGTAGCTTATGCGTCCAGGCAATTGAAGACTCATGAGGGGAATTATCCGACTCATGATTTGAAGATTTCGAGACATTACCTAGAAGGGTCTCGTTTCGAAGTCTTTAGTGATCACAAGAGTTTAAAGTATCTGTTTGATCAGAAAGAACTGAATAACAGGCAGAGAAGTGGGTTGGGTTTCTGAAGGATTATGACTTCGAGTTGAAGTATCATCCGGGAATGGCTAATGTTGTAGCCGATGCACTAAGTAGGAAATCCATTCACATGGCAAAGTTACTGAGGCAATAAATGGAATTGTTAGAGTCTTTTAGATCTAAGTCGGGGTACATCCATAAGTTTCCACTTTGGTGGCGGGGTATTAGTTTGTTAACCTCTCCTTTGTGAAGGTTAACAATGAGATTGTGTTATGAGATTCCGTTTGACTGGTCAAACGTAAATACGGATATGTAAGTGAGGTAACTGCTAACTGTTTTTCACGTTGCGAATAACCATCAAAAGGTTAATTGATGGATATGCTTGCAAGTGACTAAAATTTCCGAAGTGAAGCTTGGCGTGCGGTATGATAGTTTTGAAAAATCATTTTGTGAAAACCCGCATGCTAAAGTTAATTTTGGGAACGAATCAAGAGGCTAATAAAATTTGATTGAGGAAAAATCCTAGGAGGATTACTTAGGTTGAGGGGAAACTCTCAACGCTATTGACTAATTCGGAAAGGAATCGAGTGCGTCGTTGGTAAAAACATCGTGAGGAAGTTGCAATAGAGGAAAAGGAGCTCTAAGTTCTGTTTGATAGTGGTTTTGAGAACAACAGAGGTGATTTTCATTGTTTTCAAATTTATTTGATGTCCTCACCACTTATTTATAAGTCTAAGGTAAACGTTTTTGGTACCCCCCCCCCCCCCCCCCCCGTTTCATCTTTTTGAAAAATTTTATCTCGAAATCTTGGGGGCGAGTCAAGAAGTTTCACAGATGACTTGTCCGTCACATTTGTCAATGTGTACGAGAACTGTTATGAATTTTAGAAAACACGTTGAGAACGTGTTTACACCCTTCGAGGAAATCATGTTTGTTCTTACCTCTACCGAGGAGTACCAATTAGTGGATCTCGTTTTCAACCTGTATTTCTATCAAGTGTCTTGTATTGAACCCCATTTGATTTAGATTAATCAAAGTTGGGGTGTAAACGAGGATAATTAGAATAAAGTCGCGAAAGTGTTTTCAAATGCAGTACCAAGCCTTTGTAGGCGAATGATGAGTTTCTCGTATTGATTCGTAACAAGAGAGTTCGGACTATAACCTTAGAAGCGATATAGGGGAGTAAGGGATCCTACTTAGAGATTGATGTGCCAACTTGGGAAGATTTTCTACACTCATTTCGTTAATTCAAGATTGTTTTCCAGCAAATTAGACCTTTCTGAGAAAGTCGATTCTCGGTTAGTCAAATGAAAGACTTGACGAAATTTTGAGGACAAAATTCTTTCAAGTTGGGGAGAATGTAACATCCTCAATATAATTAGTCGAATTATTTGGATGTTAACCCAGTTGAATTAATTTAGTACTTAATTCGTAAAATTATTGAGTGCTAAAGTTAAGTATTAGGTTGTCATAGGATCGTTAACCGGATAATACAGATCGAGGACGATTTAGAATCGAAATAAGAGATTAAGGACAATATGGTAATTTGACCACGTTACCACTTATATATTAAATAAATAAATATATATATATATATATATATATATATATATATATATATATATATATATATGTGTGTGTGTGTGTGTGTGTGTGAGTGAAAGAAAAGAAAAGAATTAAAAAAGAAAGAAAGGAAGCGAGAGACAGAGAGGAGAAAAGGAAGAAAAGAAGAGAAATGAAAAAGAAAAGAAAGAGTGGGTCAAGAAGAAGGAAGAGGAACAAGGGAAAGATAGAGTCATCAAATCATCATCCATCCTACACGAAAGTTGATCACCATTTTATCCTCTTCAATTTGGTACCAAAATCTTCATCATCAACTCACTCACTCTCAACTTGCCATTTTCGAATTTTAGAGGAAAAAGTGGAGTTTTGATGGTTGTAGCTCAAAGGAAGGATTAGGAAGGTGATGGGTGGACCCTAGAAGCCATATTGTTGTTTGGGTAGCTCAATCATTAGAGTCTTGAAGTATTTGGAGGAATCAAGAGGTTAGGGTTTGTGAAAATGAGTTGGGGTTTTATGTTTGAAGTTCAAATTGGAGATTAGGGATGATGAATAGTGCTTTTGGGAAGCCAGGAATCAAAGTTGGGGATTTGAAATGAACTTGAAGCCTTAGAAGATCGTGGTTGGTGCCTAGGTTCTAAGTGGAGATTTCTCGCGCGTTATGGGTTCGAGTCGGCCGACACGCTAGTGCGTGAAAGATGTCTCTTGGTTGAGCGGAAAGCTTTGGAAACGGATTTGGCCGTTGTCGGAGCGTGGAAGTTTATGCGGGGATTGTTCGAGTGGTTATGTGGAGATTTTGAAGTCTCGGTGATTTCGGCTCGGTATCGACTCTCGCTTCAAGGGTGAGTTTTTTCACGCTTAGGATTATTTCGTTTCATAATGAATTTTACGTTGTTTGATTTCGAAAGATTTTGAGTCGAAAACCACTATTTTGAAATATATCGTATTTTGAAAAAATTCGTTTAGATTGTGTTTTTGATTGATTTGATTGGCTGTGAGATATTGATTGAATCTGTTTTGTTGGTTGTTTGTTCTGTTTTCAATCGGAACGATAATCGGAATTGAGCGGGTGTTTATTGGTGTTTTTAGCAAACAATCACTAGTTTTAAATAATGTGTTTGTGAGATCAAACTAGAAAATTTCTCGTGACAATTGCCTTCGTACTTTTGTGTTTAAAGAAAACAGATAGTTTAAAGAACAGACTTGTGAATAAAATGAAACAACAATTACTAGAAAAATAAAGAGAAAAGTAGATAATTGCATTGAAATGTAAAAGATTGGTACACAAACACGTACAGTGAATCTGTTCACTCGTTTTCGCTATCGTCTGGAAGTGAGTTTTCAGAATTCTGTGTTTATGTTGTGACCTCTTTCTGTCTACGAGAAATTTCTATTTATAATGAAAGAAAAAACAATAACCGCTCAGCGGTTACAACTGCTATTTCGACTGGATAAGATTTAGGTAACTGCTCCATCTTTCGACCACAGCACTATTTAGATAACTGCTCCATCTTCCGACCACAACACTATTTAGATAACTGCTCCATCTTCCGACCACGGCATTGCTATCCTTTTCTACCAGCGATCTTTGATTTGACCTGTTATCTGAATGTTGCTCAACTTTCTGTCGAAACGGCTAACTTCAACTTTACAATTTTCGCTAAGTTACGTGTTATGCTGATTCTCCCTATGCACAGCTTCTTGTTGTCGAAATATCAAGTTTTCTTCCTGACTGCAACTAGTCAAACTTTGCTGACATGTAAATGTCCGCACTTTCGACAGAAACACTCTCTTGTCTTCGACTAAACTTTTTGACGTCTTTCTTGTCGAAATCTTTGTCTTTAAACTCTTGATTTCATCAAGCCTTAGACATAGTCGAAATTACTCTTTATAACGCCCTTCTTAATGCCAAATATTAGCATCTCTTCTTTATTAATGACAAGTCATCAATATTGACTGCATTTAATTGAGCCTGTCGAAAATGTAGGCTAACAAATTGCCCCCCAAAAAGACGTTTTCGACTGAATTCTTGAATGAAGATAGAAAACGACTTTTTGAAACTTCTTTCGACTATCCCATGAAATCTTATGTTATCATTTCATATCTTTTTTCAGAATACGAGGGGATATTTCTGGGAAAAAGCAGAGCTTGCTGGCACCTTCCTCCACCGAGAGTGCGCCACATGTGCACAGTTAACTGTTTAGATTTTCCACAATCTCACGTTTCCCAACCGATCTTAGCCTTCAAGAACAAGAACTTTTGGACCTAAAACGCAAAGATCCTCTGGAGGCTTTCAAACGAATGGTGAGTGGTTTATCTTCAACAGCAAGTAAGCCAAGTGCTTCGACTACCTCTATTGGCAATTCCTCTGGAGGCCCTAAAGAAAACCTGATTCGAGAACTTCAAGCAACCCTCTTTGAGATAGATCTATTCAAGGCTATCGAAACAGATCATATGCTCTATTACAAACTCAAGTCTTTGCTCAATAAACTTAATAACTCTGGCTCCAGTGACTCTCTTTTATGCTTTATTGTTGAATTTGAGCCTTTACTAGAGCAAATTTCCAGAGATATACAGAAAAAGAAGAGTACTATTGTGAGTAAAGAGCGTGAGCTTGAACTTCTGACAGAGGGAAGTATCGCCGTCGAAGCCTCAGAAAGCAAGATTTCGGCCCTGGAAATTCAAGCAGCAACTAATTCCAAGGAAATAGATGACTGTAATGCGAACATTTCGACATACCAGGCTCAAATCAAGGAGTTGCAGTCGAAGATTGAAGCGGAAGAAAAGAAGAAAATTTCCGTTCAACAGAGGTCTTCAATTTCTGTAGAAAACGCCCTTCGATCTGAGGCAACCTTGGCTATCGAACATTTGGAGAGGGTTCAGAAACATGACGAAGCAGTTAAAAGGCTAACTGAAGAAGAAACCCTTTTAGATACCAGATTGAGGCATGCCAGAGCGGCCTTTGAGAGGCTTAAAGCTTCTTTTGTAATTTGATTTTCTATCCGTATTCTGACAGCATTTTGCTCGATCTGTATTTCGACAATCTTTCTTGGCATGAGTGCCATGTTTATATCTTTTTACTCTCTTAATTTTGCGTTATTTTAATTTCTTGCAACATTGGCTTATATCTTTTTAAATACTTGCCATTTATACGCAAAATTCGATTATCAGTGCTTAATTCTTCGACTTCATAAGCACCGTTCGAAAAACATTGCAATATGCGAAATGGACCTTCCCACCCTGGTGACCATTTACCTAAGACTCTATCTTTTTTGTCCATAGGCAACAAGGTTTTCCACACTAACTCTCCTTCTCCAAAGGTTTTCAACTTAACCTTTTTGTTATAAGCTCTAGCTACTCTTTCTTTCTGACGAATAAGTATTTCTAAAGCTAACAACCTTTCTTCGTCTAAATCAACCAATTCATCGAGCATCATATTCCAATAATATTCAGAAGGAATTTCCCATTGCCTCTGAATTTTTGTCGATTGTAAACAAATTTCTACAGGTAACACCGCATCATGTCCAAATGTTAGCCTGTAAGGAGTAGTATTGATAGATTCTTTAGGTGAGGTTCGATAAGCCCACAATATTTGATCAAGAGTATTATGCCAATTTTTGGGTTTTTGCCCAACATGCTTTTTAATCAAATTAATAATGCTTTTATTGGCAGCCTCTACTTGACCATTGGCTTGTGCGTAGTACGGTGTCGAAGTTAATAACTTAAAACCAATTTCAGCAGCAAACTCTACCATTTTTCGACCAGTAAAAACAGTACCCTGATCTGTCGTAATGGTTTCTGGAATTCCATATCTGTAAATGATATGATTCTGAATAAACTTTATGACTGCCTCTTGATCAACATTGGCTAAAGGTATTGCTTCAACCCATTTGGTAAAGTAATCAATCCCTACAAGGATGAATCTATGGCCTTTTGATGAAGTTGGTTTTATCTCTCCAATCACATCTAGAGCCCAACCTCTAAATGGCCAAGGCTTAACTATAGAATGTAATTCATTGGCAGGCACACGTTGTATCCCATCATGCCTTTGGCATTCTTGGCATCCTTTGGCAAACTCTATGCAATCTTTCAACATAGTTGGCCAATACATTCCTTGTCGAAGCAATAACCATTTCATTTTGCGGCCTACTTGGTGTGAACCACATGCTCCACTATGCGTATCGGAAACTGCTAAATATGCCTCATTCTCGCTAAGACATTTTAATAACACTCCTTCAGGAGTTTTCTTGAACAATTCGTTTCCAATTATCACATAACTCAAAGCTCTGTACTTTATTTTTCAATTAGTGTTTCCTGTAGGATTTTGCAAATACTCTACAATAGGCTTCCGCCAATCATTATCAATCATATTGTCAATAGCAAAAATTTCCGCTAAATCAAAATCATCAACAATGTGACGTTTTTCGACAAACTTTTCACTAGTATTTATTGCCCCCCAAGTTTTTGGTGTTGACAGTAATGTTAAAGATGTATCATTATAAAGAGAATCATTTGAAATGAGCTTGTCTTTTATCTCAATCAGCTCTTTTAGGCTTTGTTCTGAGACTTTGTAGCCCGAAGCTATTTGTGCCAATTCATTTGCCACTTGATTTTTAACCCGTGGTAAATGTTCCAGGTGTACAGTTGTAAACTTCTGTAACATAGTGTTGGCAACAACATAATACTTTATAAGGTGTTCTTTAATACATTTGTATTCCTTGGTTAACTGTTTGATAACCAGTTCAGAATCACCTTTTATTTCGACATGATCTGCCCCCAATTCGAGCAAAATTTTAAGGCCTACAATTAAAGCCTCGTACTCCGCCTCATTATTGGAGCAAGATTCTTGAATTCGAAACTTATACTTCGTTGGGATATTATTAGGGGTTATAATTAACATGCCAATCCCAACTCCCTTTTTATGGCTTGAACCGTCGAAATATAACTTCCAAGGATGCGTGTCTACAATACTTATCGTATTTTCGACAACAGAGTGGTCTACTATAAAATCGGCGACCACTTGTCCTTTGACTGACTTGAGAGGTTGATATGTTAAGTTATATTCTAACAAGGCTAGAGCCCATTTACCGATTCGACTGTGTAGCATTGGTTTTGATAACATATGCTTAATTACATCAAAATGCAAATAAACATATACATCAGCTGGCTTTATATATTGCTTTAACTTTGTGCAAGAGAAATACAAGCAAAGGCATAACTTTTCTATTGGGTTATACCTTGTTTCAGCATCAATCAAAACTCTACTAAGGTAATAAATGGCCCTTTCGACACCATTATCATCCTCTTGTGCTAACATGCTACCTATTGTGTTATCAGAAGCTGCTATATACAATTTTAGCACTTTATTTCTAATAACTGGCAATAAAATTGGTGGTTTCATTAAATAAGACTTAATTTCATCAAAAGCTGCTTGATGGACTTGTTCCCACTTGAACACGTCTTCTTTCTTCAATCTCAACAATGGCGAAAAAGCTTGCGTTTTGCCACTTAGATTTGATATAAATCTTCGAAGAAAATTAATCTTTCCTAGCAATGATTGAAGTTCTTTCTTGGTCGAAGGAGCCTTCGTTTCCATAATAGCTTTAGTCTTATTCTGGTTGATCTCAATGCCTTTTTTATGCACTACGAAACCCAGGAAATCACCTGCTCGTACACAGAAGGCACATTTTAGTGGATTCATTTTGAATCCATATTTCCTCATTCTTTCAAGAGATTGTCGAAGATGGTTCAAGTGACCATTTTCTGAGGAAGATTTTACCACCACATCATCTATATATACTTGCATAAAATTGTCAATAAAATCATGAAATATAGAATTCATTGCCCTTTGGTATGTAGCCCCAGCATTTTTTAAACCAAATGGCATCACTACCCATTCGTAAACACCTAACGCCCCTGGGCATCGAAATGCGGTTTTCGCTACATCCTCTTCAGCAATGAAAATTTGATTATACCCGGAATAACCATCTAGCATACTGAGATATTCAAATCCCGCTGCCGAATCGATTAGCATTTCTACCACAGGCATAGCATATTCATCTTTGGGAGTAGCATTATTTAAATCTCTAAAGTCTATGCAAACTCTAAGTGTGCCATTTTTCTTTACTATAGGGACTATATTAGCTAACCATTCGACATACCTGGCAGTTCTGATGAACTTATTCCTGAATAGCCTTTCGATTTCTTCCTTGATCTTCGTCAACACTTGAGGGGCAAATCTCCTTGGCATTTGTTTCACCGGTTTCTTCCCTGGGCGAATTGGTAGTTGCATCTCTACAACTTCTCGACTTAGACCAGGCATTTCGTCGTAGTCCCAAGCAAAGCAGTCTTTGAACTCCCTTAATAATGTTATAACTTGGGCTTTCAATGCGACATCAAGGTATGCACTAATATAAGTTGACCTTTTCCTTGAGCCATCTCCCAAGTCTACCTCTTCCAATGGGTCTTGAGCTTGCATACGCCTTGTTAAATCTCTAGGATCCTTTTCGAACCCTAATGGCCCATCATCATAAATGCAATCAAGTCTTTCTTCTATGATGATGCTGTTTTTTTCTTCAGAGTCCCTGGCTTCGACAGCCATTGTTTGTTGAATCAACTCGGCTTCCATAGCCGCCTTTATCTTGTTTTCGTCCATATAAGCCGTAATCTTGTCCCACGCATTGGGGGCTGACATAAGAAACAAATCTTTAAGAATCAGTGTTCCATCCAGTTGGAGGAACAGGATAAACACCTACATCTCCCACCATTTGTCTTTCCCACATGAAGCCATACATTGGATGTAAGTTTACTGAAGCAAGTGTGCTATCATGAGGAGTATATGCTGGCGAAGATGTAAATGGCGCAATTTTAGCCATTTGTTTTTCAAAGTTTTCTCTTGTTATTTGGTTCACTTCAGCTCGAAAATAACTTTGGTCTGCCTCTATATTTTCAACCAGACCATCTTCCTTCCAAATCACCAAACGTTGATGCAAAGTTGAGGGTACGGCACCTACTCCATGAATCCATTCTCTTCCAAGGAGCATGTTATAATTAGCTTTTGAAGCTATCACCAAGAATATAGTCTTTCTCTTCACTGTTCCTACTACCAAATCTATTTCAATGGCACCTAAAGAATGGCCAGACTTGCCTTCATAGTTGCTCAACACAACGTTGTGTGGGCTCAGATCTGTGTCGAATTTACCTATTTTCTTCAACAAACACTGTGGCATTAGATTTACCGCAGCGCCGCCATCTACCAGGACTTTGTTTATACCAACGCCATTTGCTTTGACTTGCACATACAATGGCTTCAAATGGTCTTTCATAACCATATCTGGCCTTTCAAAGGTTGCTGTCTGTTCTTCGACGCAGCCATCGTCCATCACATAGTAACACATTGGCTTATGATGAGCCATATCTTCAGTAAAATCCTCTTCTACGTCCTTTGGTACTGTGATGACATCATACTCAACAGGTAGTATTGACACCACATTGCAAACAATGTCGAAAGAATAATCAGAATCTGACTCTGTTTCTTCCTCGAAATCAGAGTTTTGCTCCTTCAACTCCGACAATGGAGGAAAAATCCTTTCAAGAGCAGGCCTTCTTGGCTTTTCTATAACAACAGCTTTGCCCTTCTCTTTTTTAACAACTTCACCACGCAGACTAGCATGTATGTAATGTCTACACCTGGCATGTATCCACTTCTCATATGTAGGAGCTGTCATTGGAACGAAAGACTTAGCGGAAGCTGATAACCCGAAACCCTTCTTATCTGGATCCTTGTTCGCAGCATCTGTTTGACTTGCAACAGCACCATTCTCCTCTTCATTCTCTTCTTTGACATCTCCAGTTTTCTCAGCCACATCTTTTGTTGTCACCATGCTTCGTGGAACACAGTTGTTTGCCAGAAAACTTGGAACTTTATCAACATCTACAAGCACCTTCTTTTTTTTCTGCTGTCTCTGGTAACGACGCCACTGGGTCTTAGTCATGGGATTTTTCCCTTTATAATTATTCTGGTAATTATACTTAGCAGCATCCAAACCCTGTTTAACAGCTCTAGCTTGTTTGTTATTGTACATCCATTGCCCGACAGGAGCATTTGACTTAGGAACAAAAGACTTTCCGGGCGAAATCTTCAAGAACCCCTTCTGGGTTGAGGTTTTCTTGACAAACTGTTGTTTACTTGTCGACGGCTTAGTAGAAGCATTAATCTCGTAAGGAAGGTCTCCCTTTTCGAAGCTAAAATCTGGCCTGTTGTCAAGCCATTTTCTCTTGCGTTGTTCCTGCTCTTGGTATCCTTCGCCTGCTTTGGCTGCTTCTTTATTGAAAACAGCACTGCATCTTGGACACAGCATGACTTCAGAATTGTTCCACTTACATCTGTTGAGGAAGTCTATCAATTCCTCTTCAGCTTTTGGGTACACAACATGTAGCTTCCCATCGTACTCTTTCAAGGTTACTTCTTGTTTCTTCCCTTCAGCATATATAAAACCTTCCAATTTATTGGTGGAGGATTTAAGTTTTTTTGGAGGATCTTCCATTTCAGCATTTACCATGTTTACATTCGTTTCGAAAGGTTCTGCATACATGGCTTCAGCTTTGGGTAATGGATCAGTGTCAATCAGCATAGGCGCCTTCATTTTCTTATCAGCAAATTTCAGCCTTCCCTCATCAATTGCGTTTTGTACAATATCCCTGAAAAGTACACAACGGTCAGTGTTATGTCCCAAAAAATTATGGAACTTACAGTAACCCTTTTTCTTTCTTTGGTCAATAGTTGGCACTTTTAAACCTTTAGGCACCAATACTTGGCCATCATTTACCAAAAGATCGAAAATCTCATCACATTTAGTAACGTCGAATGTATAAGTTTTAGGCATAAACCTATCATTTTTAGGCTCTACAGGGTTGCCCCCATTTGCAGGCCTTAACACTTTACAGGTATAAGGAGGATCGGGCTTAAGTTCAGCTACGTCTATCTCCTCTCTTTCGGCATCACTAAGTGTGGTGTCGAATTCTTCTTCGACATAAGCCACTTTTTCTTTTTTATAAAACCTATTTGACGTAGATTTTTCTTCTTTAAGTCTTTCCACCTGTCGAACTCTGTCAGCTAATTGGGCCATATCCCTTAGATGAGATGTGTCCAATTTCTTTCTGATCGAAAAATCGAGGCCACCCGCAGCCATTTCGACGAGTTCATGTTCAGGTACTTGTGTAAAACAACGAGATTTTAAAAGTCTAAACCTATTCAGATAATCGTCAACGGTCTCAGGCATTTTGCGTCGAACGCTGGCCAGTTCTTTTAGACTAATCTTTGACTGACCCATGTAAAACTGTGCATGGAACGCCTTTTCTAGTTGACCCCATGTGAGTACAGAAGCAGGAGGCAATGTGGTAAACCACGTGAAGGCATTCTTTGTTAGAGAATTTGGGAAACATTTCATTCTCAAATTCTCATTTTGGGCTATGTCCCCAGCCTCAGTCAAGAAACGCGCAATGTGTTCGACAGTAGACTCGTTTGTGTCACCACCAAATTTGGTAAACTTAGGAATTTTCCAACCTCTTGGCAATTCCGTTTGTAATACATATTCACACAATGGTGATATGAAGTTAGGCCTATGTAAACCTACGTTAAGGCCATTCTGAGCCATTATAGTTTCTACTAAAGTGGCTATATTATCTTGAGCGCCAATATTATTTCGTTGCACTTGTTGAACAACCTCGTCAGCGTTCTGGTTTCGGTTTACCAAAACTACTTCAGGGATATGATTTGCCACCCCTTGTTGTTCGCCTACAACTGCTTGGGCTTCGACTGCAACCGCTCTTTGAGGGTTACCAGGCACGTTACCCATAACATTGGGAATTTGCCTGTTATCAGCCGTCGGAGTCCCAAAGAAATCGGCGATTCTACCCATTTGATTTGCCAACATCTGATAACTTATGTTGGTATTTTGAATTAAGGGGTTGAAAACCGTACCGATCTGTTGGGTTAGCATAGTAACCATATCGTGGTTACTTTCATCCACTTGTTGTCTTAATGCCGACAACAATGCATTGGTTAATGCAGTCGGATTTCGTCCCTGCACACTTTCAGAAGAGACGCGTGTAGGAGAGAATGTTGACACATGAGGCATCCCAGTAGGCATGCCATATATACCCAAAGGAAACGGTGGCAAATTCAAATTTTGAAAACGTGTATCTAAACCGTTTCCTGCTGCCATATAAGGACTACCATGAGGCCCTAAATAAGGACTAGAATGAAGCCCTATACTTGATGGCAAAGTCACAGACTGTGTTGAACCAACATTGGTCATTGATACTGCAGGAACGGTTATTGATGTTGAAGGGGTTATTGTTCCTACAACTACTCCTGCGGTTATATTTGCAGAATCAACGGTTGTTCCTTGTCCTTGTGAAATCGCAGGACCAGAACTAGAAGAACTGTTAGAATTAGTACGCACCATTCTACCACTCCTTAAGCGCATACGATTGTACACACTAACAAGTAAACACACAACATTAAAGGCAAAGGTCCCACTGGGTGTGCCAATTTGTTTACTGGTGTTTTTAGCAAACAATCACTAGTTTTAAATAATGTGTTTGTGAGATCAAACTAGAAAATTTCTCGTGACAATTGCCTTCGTACTTTTGTGTTTAAAGAAAACAGATAGTTTAAAGAACAGACTTGTGAATAAAATGAAACAGCAATTACTAGAAAAATAAAGAGAAAAGTAGATAATTGCATTGAAATGTAAAAGATTGGTACACAAACACGTACAGTGAATCTGTTCACTCGTTTTCGCTATCGTCAGGAAGTGAGTTTTCAGAATTCTGTGTTTATGTTGTGACCTCTTTCTCTCTACGAGAAATTTCTATTTATAATGAAAGAAAAAACAATAACCGCTCAGCGGTTACAACTGCTATTTCGACTGGATAAGATTTAGGTAACTGCTCCATCTTTCGACCACAGCACTATTTAGATAACTGCTCCATCTTCCGACCACAGCACTATTTAGATAACTGCTCCATCTTCCGACCACGGCATTGCTATCCTTTTCTACCAGCGATCTTTGATTTGACCTGTTAACTGAATGTTGCTCAACTTCCTGTCGAAACGGCTAACTTCAGCTTTACAATTTTCGCTAAGTTACGTGTTATGCTGATTCTCCCTATGCACAGCTTCTTGTTGTCGAAATATCAAGTTTTCTTCCTGACTGCAACTAGTCAAACTTTTCTGACATGGAAATGTCCGCACTTTCGACAGAAACACTGTCTTGTCTTCGACTAAACTTTTTGACGTCTTTCTTGTCGAAATCTTTGTCTTTAAACTCTTGATTTCATCAAGCCTTAGACATAGTCGAAATTACTCTTTATAACGCCCTTCTTAATGCCAAATATTAGCATCTCTTCTTTATTAATGACAAGTCATCAATATTGACTGCATTTAATTGAGCCTGTCAAAAATGTAGGCTAACAGCGGGATAGCGGATTTCGCGAGAAATCGCAAAATCTGCACTTGACAGGTCCCCATAGCGTCGCGACCCGCAGGGCATCGCGTCGCGACCATGAATATTTTTGCGAGGAAAATTCTACTGACTCTTTTCGCGTCGCGACGGTAGGAGTTCGCGTCGCGACGCTTTGCTGTTTTTCAGCAACTGTACACAGATTTTGTTTTCGCACTAACTTTTGATCCGGGAACCCGATTGAGGTGTTCTCAGGTGTGTTTGAAAGCTTATTGAAAGGCTTAATCAAATAAATGATTTAAATTGTATAATGAACTGTTTTTTAAGTTATAAATTGTCTCTTAAAACTGAACAATAGAACACGTGTCAGGACATGCTTTATCGAAAAGGAAACCGGTCTATGATTCACGATATATAAATAATATCGAATATAGGAGACGGCCCAATGCGGGTATTATGTAATTAATGGTCTAATGTAAACGGACAAAATGTTCATCGAGAGTAGATATATATATATATATATATATATATATATATATATATATATATATATATTATATCGAGTTTGGGTGACGACCCATGTAGACATACTAGGCGGGGTAGTCATGCACCCTTACCCTAGGCCTCTTGCAATAGGGAAAGAACTATTGGTAAGGTGGTTCACCGGGTATCTAGCGTTCGCGCAGTCGATGGTGTGTTGAATTGTTTGTTGTGCGATTCACCGGGTATGTAGCGTTCGCGCAGTCGGTATCGTACTTGGTTGTAACAGGTTCATCGGGTATGTAGCGTTCGCGCAGTCGATGATCAGTCAATGGTTAAATAACGCGGTTCACCGGGTAAGTAGCGTTCGCGCAGCCAGTGCCGTGTAATGTTAAAACGATTTCATAATTGGACCGATAGTGCTAGTAGGGGTCTCGGTAGAACTCACTGAGATTGTATCTCATTATTTATATGTTGTTGTTTTACAGAGAAACAGGGACAGCGGAGATCCAAGAGGCACGAGTAGGTTGTACTCGAATGGTTACTGGAGATTCAGCTTCTATGCTTATGTTTATATTTCCCTTGTTGTCTTTGTATCACAACGTTATGTATTATGTTTCCGCGTTTTCTTGTAAGGTATTGATCACTAGATTTTGCTGAGGTGGATGGTCAGGGAACCGTTGTGGTTTTAATTTGTAATTAAGACTCTTATGTTGTTATTCAGTAAAAATTTTTAGTGGTGTTCAGTATCTAACTAGGAATTAATATCTCTGATGTAATTAGGATGGTGCACTTGGGTATTTTTACTCGATAAAAATACCGGGGTGTTACACATACTGATCAATCCCTACAGAATGATCATTCCGACCCCCATGGTCATACTGATTCAGAGCCATTATCATCCGGGTCGGAGGATGAGCAGGTTTGTTAGATCGTAGACTTCGTCATCAGTGATCACTCATGTCATTAGGAAACTCTATTTTGAACAGTACCGTGAAAAGGTGACAAAAATCGATAAGAGGAAAAACAAAGATTTTGTTGACTTGTTTAGGGTAAGTATCAATTATGTCATTACCTATATTGATAATTTTAATATATTGTTTAACGTTTAATATAATTACTAATACATATTTTGATTATGTTTAATACAGACCAAAGTGACTTGGAGACCGGAAGATGATGAATTGGTGCATAAAGTTTTTTGGACTAGATTGGCAAAGCAATTGGCAGACTTGCTCTACAAATTGCGCCGTAAAAATGAAACGACGAGGTATATCCCTCAAGAAGTCTGGGATCAATACCAGGAAGTTTGGAGAAGTGAGAAATTCAAATGAAATGTTGGAAAAGCGAAGGAAAATTGAAAATTCAGAAAAGGGTGGCTCGCTTCACACTTGTGGCTCTGTCAACCAAGCTCAGCATGCTATGAGATTGGTAGGTTATTTTAAAAAAATGTACTATTTTAGTTTAGTTAGGGCGATTATTTACCAATATTTGAGAATTTGTTTCATTTTTACAGAGTAAGAAGGTCGGACGCCCTCTTACTATTGCTGAGCTGCATAGGGCCACACATGTCAGGAAGGATACCCATACTTATGTTGATGAGCGCTCGAGGACCACTCAGGTAAATATACAACTTGATTTGCATTATATATATATATAACGTTTTCTTAAAATGAAGCGCTTATTATGCTATGTTTTGTGGTTATGCAAAACAGGAGAAACATGCTGAGACGATGTTTCAGCCGACTCAGGGGAGCTGGAATCCTGAGTCACTTGGCCCACTGACTCCTGAGATCATGGCTTTGGAACTCCGAAATTGAGAGGATTTGGTAGGGGGGATGTATAAGAAACGTTTGTATGGTACGGGGCCCTTAGCTCCAATTTTGAGATTTGAGGATGATCAGTTTGAGATTTCCTGGTTTGGAATATTATGTTATTGCTGTTTTGGACATGTTTAGGATTTAGATTGTTATTGTTGGTTTGAAGTTGTTTAGGATTTGGATATTTGGTATTGTTTGTTAATTTGGAAATATTTGGTACTAGTTTGGATTGATTTTATTTGTGTATTCTCAAAATTGTGCTGCATTTGATAAAGTAGGTTTTTTTATAAAAAAATTAAATTAGCGATGGATTTGCGCTCACTAAATTCCGTCGCTAATATTTAGACACGTGTCCTTTAAAATTAGTGACGGATTGGGTCTCACTAATTTCCCTCGCTAAAATAAAATTTTCGTCGCTAAATATTAGTGAGGCCCTTTTTAGCGACGAAATTTTTCCCTCGCTAAGACACTTTAGCGACAGATTTTTGAGGTTTAGCGACGGAAATAACCGTCGCCTATCCTGCTTTTTTTAGTGTACATCTGGTGGTAACGAGTTAATATCTATTTTATTTAAGATAAAATTTTATTATAAAAAGAATAACTCTTCTTTTGGTTCCCATGTACTTTTTTTGTGCAATTTTAGTCTCTTGAATTATAATTGAGCGAGTTTGATGTTACATATATCGCGATTGTGTGTGGTTTTGAATCATTGATTCAATTTTGTTTTGTAGAAACCAGATATCCTCTAGGTTCGAACCCAAGACCTTGGTTAAGATGGAAGAAACCCCAACCATCTCATAGTAAAATGGAAATAAGACTGATTTATGTGTAGATTATTATTATACAAGATACACAAGTATTTTTTATTAAGGCTCTGTTTGGCATGTCCCATCTGCTGGTGAACAGTGGATTTGACTAGAGAATGAGGAACAAACATGCTTAGCAAGCACTAGCGTTTAGCGTCTAAGCGTTTCTCCAAATGCTACGCTAAGTAATACTTTTTTAATTGCTAGCGGATAGCGCCTCATTTATTTTTGTCATTCATAGCCTCATTATTTTTCTGAAAATCGTTCTCTATCCTCTTTAAACTAAGCAAAACAATTTTCAAATCTTTATTTTTTATGTCATTTTATAATTATTAATTAGTTTAACCGCCAATTTTATCAAACACATAAAAATTTGCTTCTCCAATATTAGTTGTCCGCCTATCCATTATCCGCTATCTACCCATATACAGTAGTTTATCAGCTATCCACTACTTTATACCAAACAAGTCCTGAAAATTTGACGATAACAGATACAAAAATTTGAACAATCGAATTATTGAAGGACCTAATTTGCGCTTTTGGCATCTTAGACTCAAACTGCACAATCAAAACGATCAATTCTTAAAAAATTATATATGTTACCTTAATTATTTGATTCTATATATCATATTTTCATTTTTGGACATTGTAAATAATTAGTAACAATATTTTAAAAAATCGTTAAATTATAAATATATGATAATCGAATAATGTAATTAGATTAGTTTTTAATTTGTTTCTCTTTTAGAAACAAACTCCAATCCTTTATTAATTATATCTAGATATGTAAATTTATTAAAATGGATATATAATTACTATTCGCTTAACCCTCTTATTTTTCTATAAACTCTTCTATCTCTAAATTTTGTGAGATGTTTGGCCAAGGTATATTCCTCATTTTTTTACCAAAGGTATATTCCTCATTTGTGACTTTTAATTGTATCAATCAATATTTATAAGTTTGTATTCTAGTAAAATGGACTTCATGACTCTCGTAATATTCTGAATATAGGATTTTAGTTACTGTATCCGTAAGGATCCATGACAATCTTATTGAGTCATTTGAGAAATGAAGCTAGTTTGTAAAGTCCAAAATATCCTGCGTGATCTTTGATTATCATATGAACGACATTCATAATCTTTATTGATGAGTAAAATTTAGGTATAATACAATTATAGTCCCCAAAATTTTAATTGATCAAATTGAGTACTTTAAGTATCACTATTGAACGGTTCGAATTCCTTCATTCAATTTTGGCTAAATTATAGTTTTGGTCCCCCTATTTTCAAAAATTCAGACATTTGGTCCCACTATTTTAAAACTCAGACATTTGGTCCCCCAATTTTAAAAAATCAAATACATTTAGTCCAAAGAGGGACCAAATGTCTTTGATTTTTTAAAGGCTTAATTACAGTTTTGGTCCCCCTATTTTCCCAATTTGAAAAATCATAGTCCCCTGTTCAATTTTGACTGACTTATCCTACGTGGCAGCCCACGTGGACTGCCACGTAGGCGCACCCCCCACCCCCACCCCAGCTCCACTGTTCATCTTACCCAACCGACCCCACCCCACCCCACCACCGACCCCACCCCACCCCACCCCCATTATGCAAAAGCATTCAATATGACAGAAAACACACTCAACAACATCATCTCTATCAGCTTCATTCTCAGTTTTCATCTACACCACCACGAGTCCGAAGTGAGTCTCTTGTTGGAAGGCAAGACTGAGCAGTTTTCCAAAAGAAGGATCTGATCTTTAGGGGTGTATTTAAATCCCATATTTTATTCCAATCAACCGGATCATTCACGGCCAAAGAGAGTGAGGGAAAAGTTTGTGACGTACATAGCTTACAAGTGGATTTAACAGTATAGAATCCATTAGTTGTGTGATCCCAAATAATAACATCATCATCATTAGAGTATAATGATAACCGGAGCAGGTCAACTTCATCAAAGTTAAGAAGCTGCATGATTCTATCACATCTTCAAGTCAAGTTATTATTCTCATTTATTAAATATGAAACACGCTGGGGATGGTGTTTTAAGAGAAAAGGTTTGGGTGAGGCATTTGATCGAACACCTTGTAGGCATAGGTGATGCTGCCGAGATTGACATAGAAACTGATAAGAGAAAGGTTTTTGGGTTATGAAAGGACTTGATTATCTGGTAGTGGAGCTTCTTTGTGTTGGTTTGGTTGTTGGTTTCACAGTAAATAACGCACCGACCCAATTGCGATTGCTGACGTTGCCAAAAAACCGCAAACGCAAAACACACAAAAATAGTGGCAATGGAACTGCTAACACAGAAAACAATTGCAGGGACGGTGAATGACGCACAGACCACCATTGTTGCAGAATTAATCCAGAGAGAGAGAGAGGAGCATAGAGAAACAGAACAGAAGAGAGGGTACAAAGAACAGAAGAGAGGGAAAAAGAAAGAAACGGAAGAAAGAGCATACCTGTTGTGCAACAGCTTGAAGAGAGGGAAGAAGCGCAGCGAGAAAGAGAGCACGCAAGAAAGCGAGCGTATTTCGAAAACTGAAACACTAATCATGAAACGTATGTTTTGTGGTTTCGAGAATTAGCTAAAAACTTTGGTAAACAATTGCAGGGACGGTGGTGGGGTGGGGTGGGGTCGGTTGGGAAGATGAACAGTGGAGCTGGGGCGTGGGGGGGGGGGGTTGGGGTGGGGTGGGGGTGTGCCTACGTGGCAGTCCACGTGGGCTGCCACGTAGGATAAGTCAGTCAAAATTGAACAGGGGGACTATGATTTTTCAAATTGGGAAAATAGGGGGACCAAAATCGTCAAATTAAAACTTTAGGGACCAAAATCGTGAGTTGGTCATAATAGGGGGACCAAAACTGTAATTAAGCCTTTTTTAAAATTGGGGGACCAAATGTCTTTGGTTTTTTAAAATTGAGGGACCAAATGTCTTTGATTATTAGCCATAAAAAACTGAAAATTCCTCTTGGGACTAAATGTCTTTGATTTTTTAAAATTGGGGGACCAAATATCCGAGTTTTAAAATAGGGGACCAAATATCTGAATTTTTGAAAATAGGGGGACCAAAACTATAATTTAGCCTTGAATTTTTTTAACATATACATGAAAGTGCCCTTACAAAATTTTAATTTTAAATAATAGTAAATGATTGATGATTGATGATGATGAATATTTTTCTGGAAGAGAGATTGATGATTGATCCATGACGAAAACGAAAAATGATTTTTCTGGAAGAGATCTTTAGAAAATGTTTTAATTGTTTTAATGTTTTAATTAGAATTAAATAATATTAATTTTACGACGTCATTTAATGAAGATGGACGTCAATGTCAGCAGTTAACTGCCAGCGTGGCGTCCGTTAGAAAAAACTAACGTCGGGGACCAAAGTGAAACGAAAATAAAAGATAAAGGACCAAAACAGACCAAAAAAAGATAAATGACCAAAGTGAAACCAAGAGCAAAGATAAATGACAAAAACTGATATTTAGCCCAAATTAGAAATTAACTATACTAGACCAATCGCACGGGGTCAAAGACCCGTGGATAAAAAAATCTCAATAATTTTTGAAAAGTGCATTTATTTGCATCACTAAAATAGATAATAATGGTATGAGTAAATACCTAAATTGGTCCCTGAATTTTAATTTTTTGACCACTGTCTTTTCATTTTTAAACATTGTATATGATTAGTAACAATCTTTCCAAAAATCGTTAAATTATAATTTTATGTTAATTTAATTAACTCTTGTCAAAAAAATGATAATCTAATTAATGTAATTAGATTTGTTTTAATTTGTTCCTTTTAGAAAAAAATTCCGATCCTTTATTAATTATATTTATTAAAATGGATATGTTACTATTCTCTTAACCCATTTATTTCCTATAAACTCTTCCATTTCTACATTGTGTGAGATTTTTGGCCAAGGTATATTCGTTATTTTTTTTACCAAAGGTATATTCCTTATCTGTGTACCACAACATGTGTAACACCCCGATAAATTCTAACATATAGAATCACCGATATGCACTAAATGGCATACATCAGAGTAACTTCCTGTTATTGAAATATTGAACACAACTAAAACTTTCGATAATACATATCAAATGTTTTTCTGAATCTCATAAACTTCCTGAAAATGCTTAAGTTCCAAAACTTAAGACTCGTACATAATCCTGGTGTTCAATACTCAAAACATAAAGTAGCGGAAACGATTTTACAACTTAAACCATGAAAGTTATACAATCGATAACATAGAAACAATAGATGGGACAAAGGTCTAAGACATGAAAATCGGACATCAATGACTCCAAGAGTCGTACCGGCTAACCGTGCTTCGTCACCTTTGCTTTCCCCTGTTTCTCTGTAAAAACCACAAATATGAAGGGTGAGATAAACATTATCTCAGTGAGTCCCATCGAGACCCCTTACTAACTCTAGCGGTTCATTATGCCTTGCTTTAAGCTCGTGGCCCTAAAAGCAACCACGTGGAAATATATTAAGTTCCTGTATCAATTATGCTCATGGCCCTCCTAAGCGACACATGCAGCATACAATCTTTTGTTCCATGTTTTTAGCATAACACCTCAGTCTACCTATTTTATAGGCACTTCTTTGACTTTGGTGAACCCATCCTGCTATTTCTAGTGGGCGAAACAGTCTTGAGTCTAGGTTTTGGGGCTCATGACTTCCCCTCCCCTAGTATGCTAACCTCTAAGGGTCGTCACCCTTTTTCCTCTTGTATTTATTATACATTATATCCATGTACCCGCAATGGGCTGTTAGTCATTTCAGTCAAGTACCGTGTATCATATCAGTCAAGTACCTTGTTGGGGGACTTGGGGAATGGATTAGAAGGGAATTGGAATCATTTGGAACAGATAAAAAGGTACTTTGAATTTGGAGATCAGAAGGTCTCACACGACCCGTGCGTGTAGGCGCACGACCCGTGCGCTGTTGAACAAAAATGTAAAAGATTTCCAGAAAGATACGCACGACCCGTGCGACTAGGCGCACGATCCGGGCGTTGTTGAATAAAAGTTCCAGAAGGATACACACGACCCGTGCGACTAGGCGCACGATCCGTGTGTGTTTAAAAACTCAGTTCGTGTAACATCAGATGGGGGCGCACGACCCGTGCTCAGAGGCACACGATCCGTGCGTCTCCATCAGTTTTCCAGAAAAACAGGATTTTTATGAGTAAATCCATTCCGTTCCGATTCCAAAAATCTCTTCCGATCGAGACCCAAATCTAAACACGCATTAAAACAGTATATCATATCAATCTCAATCAAGTACCCCCAACAATCAATCAACAATTTATGATTTAAATCACACTCCTCTTGAGAAAACAGTTTTTGATAAGTTTCCTTTCGATAACAGAAACACTTGACCATGATTTTCGAAAAGAAGACTCAGAAACACACACACACACACACACACACACACACACACACACATTCCCTAAGCGAGTTATAGAACTCACCTTATCGTGATGACAACCACAGCTCAACTCGAAAGCAAGGCTCCCGAAAGACCGAAATCCCACAAACGATCCCCAATAGGCTCCTAACTTCGAACTCGAACTCTCCCTCAACGAAACAGCCTCTGAAACCCTTTCTAATCTATTCAAATACACAAGGTAGGTTCTGTTTTACTTCAAGCTAGCCTGGACTTTGACATGCAAGCTTCCAATCATCTCAAAACTCCATTTTGGTCCATTTTGAGCTTGAGGGTCTAAAATGGTGAGATGAGATGGAGAAGTGTGTTGGATATGATGTTTGTACCAGTAGATAGAGGGTGAAAAACTGATTTCAATGGTGCAATCGGATGATACGTGCATTCAGTTTGTTGGCATTTCTCTTCCTCTCTTCCTCCTCTCTCCTTCACGCCTCCCTCTCTATTCCCCAGCCCTCTCTCACTCTGTTTCTGTTTCAGTTTAAAAGATGAGGTGGTGTTAGTGTTTTGGCTGACTTAATGAGAGTGGGAAGCATGACTCAGCTGGGGAAATTTATTTACACAAGGTGAAAAGACCACATTACCCTTGGTTTTCCATTCCCCACATAAAACTAACTCTAATTCATTCCTAATCCCCTATTTAATTCATAACTCATACTATATTCACTCCTTGCATATAATTATAATTTTATGAAGATGGTCAACCGAAACTCATTAATATTTGGAAAAGACGGAAATACCCCTATCTTAGTATTCTTGCTTAAAATCCCAATTAACTCACTATATCAAATTTAATCAATCATGCTAATTAGTTATCTTGAGACCTCTTGCTAATTTCGACAAATGAAATTAGCTAAATTGGGGATGTTACAACATGCATTATTCTTAGCTTATAAATTAAGGCAGGTTTATTCAACTTAGATTATCAAATTAAAATTAAGATACACAGAAGGATAGTGAAATTTTAAAGAGGAAAACTATGACAAAGAGTGACATGAAAATTTTTGTTTCAGTCATGGTAATGATTCTGTTTGTCTTAGCGCAAGCTGATGATTTGCCTCCACCTTCAACAGACTCTACAATAGGTAAAGCTCTTTGTATTGCCGAATGTGCCCTAGGCTGTAGACATGGCACCAACGTTGCAACTTGTGTTGTAGAATGTCCAGCAAAATGTAGTAAATCCCCATCAACAACTCTGTATGATTGTGCAACTAGCTGTGCCTTGTCCAAGTCCATTACTATCAATGCAGGTATTAATTCTGGTTACTCTTACCTCATTTATTATTTATTGGTATAAAGCTTCTTATCAATTATGACTTTAAATTAACTGTATTTTTTACATGAATTTAACGTTTTTTTGCAGATATTCATAGTTTTGGTGCCTTCGTGGATTCTTGCTTGGAAGATTGCAAGAAGAAATAGCAAGTATTAAAGGTCAAAAGGATTATGTTTGACAAGAGAAAACAAAAGGATTATTATTCATCGTTTTAACTGCAAG
This sequence comes from Astragalus membranaceus, assembly GCA_039519185.1. Classification (NCBI taxonomy): domain Eukaryota; kingdom Viridiplantae; phylum Streptophyta; class Magnoliopsida; order Fabales; family Fabaceae; genus Astragalus; species Astragalus membranaceus. Next base: position 59,820,538 of record CM076851.1, on the reverse strand, counting down.
AAGATATAAAAGGATTATTACTGCAAGAAGATATTCATGGTTTTGGTGCCTTCGAGGATTTTGTTTGACAAGAGAAAATAAAATTCATTGGCATTATATAAATGTATTGTGTTTTAAATATTTTGTTCATTTGAGATAATTTATAATAAAATTAAAGCTTTTATTAGAATACTTTACCATAGAACTTTTATTAGGTTTATCGTGTGACGGGTTAGGACAAGTTATTCTCATACTTTAAATAACCTTAAATTTTAAACGAGTAAAACAATTAGATCCAAACTTAAATTTGTTTTGGATTGGGTCATGAGACCCACTCCAGTAATTGGACATAAATAAGCCCAATAACTTTGGCCAATTTCCTTGATAAATCAGTTCATTCATGACTATTATGCCTCAATGGCTCAGATTCACCTGATTGATCTGACGGCTCCAAGCTGACACGGATCCCTATAAATACTGACATGCATTCCCATTAATAGGTAGACTCTCTTTCCTTGCTATACTACTCTATTGTCCTCAATATTGACTTGAGTGTTAGAGTGGTTTCGCAGGTACCCCACCCGGGAACGTTCTGATACAACTCATCACCAGCAAGCCCGGTCAGAAACAGGTCTGGTCACCTTAATACTCTGCGATCCAACTCATCCAAGCTTGATCACTCTGCTACCTCCTGGTGAAACACCCCGATATTTCTAGCTTGTAGGAATACCAAAGTGCACTACATGGCATACATTAGAGTAACTTCCTGTTATTGAACATTGAACACAACTAAAATTTTTCGATGAATGATCATCAAACGGTCACTTTGATTTGCATAACTTAACATAATTTAGTTGAGTACTTGAATTGCGTGCCTTACAAACTTCTCATGTCCTGGTGTTCAATATCAAGAACGAAGGTTGCGGAAGCGATTTACAACTTTTAACAATGTATAAGTCGTACAATCGAAAATACAAATGTTCGACAATAGAAAATAACATAAGCATATAGAAATGAAACTTCAGCATCTCCTTTAGGTTGCACCGTAGCCATGCCTCATCACCTTTAACCATTCCTGTTTCTCTGAAAAACCACAAAATATGAAGGGTGAGATAACATTATCTCAGTGAGTCCTATCGAGACCCCTTACTAACTCTCTCGGTTCATTGTGCCTCTTTTTAACTCGTAGTCCTAATAAGCGACTACGTGAAACCTCTTTTATAATACTTAGCATATCACCGTTCATTAATGAAATCCCGGTGAACCCATTCCACTGACCATTTTCTATCAGGGATCCCTCATGGGACCTAGGTTCATAGGGCTCATGACTTCCCCTCCACTAGTATGCTAACCTCAATAGGGTCGTCACCCTAGACTTCGATTATATAATTTATATATAATTGCACTCGCATTGGGCCGTCTCTTTTACTTGACCTAGACTTAACACAACCTCAACCTCAACCTCAAGGGACATATAGTTCATTTTATCATTTCGTGACATCACCTCACTCGTGGTTACTAACATTCATAAACATAACTTAGAAGATTTACAATTCAGTCCAATCATAATTACCTCAATCACAATCAACATAATCATTTCAATTGCAATCAATATCATAGGATGAAACTTTCCTCAAGCTCATGGGACATATAGTCCATTTATCATGACATAACATAATCATAGTTAAACATAACATGACATAGGGTTGGGGAAAGGATTAGAATAGGTTTGGAATCAATTAGGAAGGCTTGGACACATTTTAAAATCTGGGACAGAAAGATCAGCACAGGTCGTGCCAAAATCAGCACGGGTCGTGCTGACTTATCAGCATTTAAAATCTGAGACAGAAAGATCAGCACGGGTCATGCCAAAATCAGCACGGGTCGTGCTGACTTATCAGAATTTCTAAAAATCCTGTTTTCGTGTAAAATTCCCATTCCGATCGATTCCGAAACTTATTCCGATCGATACCCACACATAACAACACATCGTTCAGCAACAACAATCATCATACATATCATCAAATCATCCAATCTCAATCATTCAAACATTCATAACGAAACACATTTTCACAATTACGGTTTTCGCAAAACAACGGCTTTCAAGGAAATCGAACGAAACAAAGAACACGAACCACATTCACAGTCACATGCAAGGTTGACACAATAAAATTGAAAATCCTAAGCGACTATAGAACTCACTGATTGTGATGAAAATCACAAAACACCGAGTTCCACACAATAATACAGTTAAATTAACGCTCGAACAATCCCCGTGACGGTTTCCTAAGCTCCCAAAACACCTCCAATTTCGATTTCCACCAGCCACAACCCTCTCCAACTAGCTCAAAACAGAACCACCACTCTTCAACTCCTAGCTACTTAAATGTGCTTGTTTGAACTCCTAACATTTCCTTTCAACTCAAAGAAGAAAAGGGAAGGATGAATTGAACCACCTCTCTTGTCTCTCTCTCTCTCTCTCTCTCTCTCTCTCTCAAACTCTAAATCAGTAGGTTGATGGAAGGAGATGATTTAACTTGCTTCCCTTGATGAAATTAGGATCAAATGAGAGAGGAAGATGAATGGAAGAGATTGGTATAAAAATTTAACACATGCATGGCGATTTGGGTTTGATCTCCACTCTTCTTCTCCACTCTCTCTCTCGACCTCTCCCACCCTCTTTCTCAGCTTTTCTTTCTTAATTTCAGTGGTGCTGTTTTTTGATGGAAGCGAGTGAGGTTTGGTGTTTTAATGAGCTGAATGAAAATGATGGGGAAAATACTAAAATACCCCTCTATTTAACTCTCATCTAATATCACTTAACTCATTTCTAACCAATCAATCAATAACTCAAACACTTAATATAATTTAGTGACTAAACACATAATCGACCTATCCAATCCATGACAACCATCTCATAACTAATTAATTAAGCTAAATTACTTAAACTAGTTAATTAATTTATCATGACCTCTTGCTAATTTCAATTTATTGAAATTAGCTAAATAGGGGATGTTACAATCACCCCAACTTTTAAAACTTTGTCCTCAAAATTGAACAAAATATACCTTTCACTGGGCTATCTCCAGCCTTGCCCTTTTGAGCATCCAATATGTAAACTCTCCCGTGCGTGGGAGCAGCATGCCCTTCTCTGTTCCTCTTTCTCGCAGGACATTCATTAGCATAATGCCCTTCCTCTTTGCAATAAAAACAATGATTGGATCCCATGTGACACTCTCCATTATGGGGTTTTCCACACTTGGAACACTTGCTGGATTTTGTGAAATCAGACGACTGCGCTTGCTTTCCTTTGTTGGAGTTACCTTTGGATTCATCATCTGGGGTTGAGGATTCAACTGTCTTCTTCTTGTCTTTCTTACGCTCCCTCCTCTCTTCGTACAACCTATTGAGATCTGCTTCGGCAATATAGGCATGTTGCACCAAAGCAGCATAACTGGTCATGGCATAAGAGCTGAGACCTTGGGCTACCTCGGCACGGAGACCTGCTCTATACATCTGCATCTTCCATTCATCATTCGGTGCGTACCTTGCCAACTGATAGAATTGAGACAGCTTTTCATACTTGGCAGTGTATTCACCCACCGTCATATCTCCTTGACTGAGATTGACAAATTCAGTCTGCTTGCGTAGCTTCATCACTGGAGGGATGAAATGTCTAACAAACATTTCCCTGAAGTTAATCCAGGTAATAGGAGTTTCCTGATTCACCATCAGTCCATGAGCATTGGTCCACCAAACTTGGGCTTCCTCTTCCAGTATATGAGCTGCAAAGAGTACCTTCTCTTCTTCGCTGCATTGCAGAGTTCTAAAAATTTTCTCCATAGAGTCCGACCAGTAATGAGGTACCATCGCATCCGGTCCTCCCTTGATACTTGGGGGATTCATCTTTTGGAAATGAAAGTAAGCTCTATTCGGATCTTCCGGAGGAGGTTGTTGAACATTAGGCTGCTGCTGATTCATTTGCTGCTGATGCATCTGCATCATGTCCTGCATCATCTTTTGCTGATTCTCAATTACATTATGCATCCACTCCTGATGAGGGTCAATGGGTGGGTTTCTCCTACCTCTTCCAGCCATGATTCTGCAAAATATGCACAAAGTATTAAGTTGATCAGGCTCAGTGTCTATTAGCATACTAAGAGGAATCAGATTGAGAAGACGTAACAGACTCTTAACATCTAAGTCCGACTAGACCGAACCGCTCTGATACCAATTCTAACGCCCCGATATTTCTACCTTGTAGGAATACGAAAGTGCATTACATGGCATACATCAGAGTAACTTCCTGTTATTGAACATTGAACACAACTAAAATTTTTCGATGAATGATCATCAAACGGTCACTTTGATTTGCATAACTTAACATAATTTAGTTGAATACTTGAATTACGTGCCTTACAAACTTCTCATGTCCTAGTGTTCAATATCAAGAACGAAGGTTGCGAAAGCGATTTACAACTTTTAACAATGTATAAGCCGTACAGTCGAAAATACAAATGTTCGACAATAGAAAATAACATAAGCATATAGAATTGAAACTTCAGCATCTCCTTTAGGTTGCACCGTAGCCATGCCTCATCACCTTTAACCTTTCCTGTTTCTCTGAAAAACCACAAAATATGAAGGGTGAGATAACATTATCTCAGTGAGTCCTATCGAGACCCCTTACTAACTCTCTCGGTTCATTATGCCTCTTTTTAACTCGTAGTCCTAATAAGCGACTACGTGAAACCTCTTTTATAATACTTAGCATATCACCGTTCATTAATGAAATCCCGGTGAACCCATTCCATTGACCATTTTCTATCAGAGATCCCTCATGGGCCCTAGGTTCATAGGGCTCATGACTTCCCCTCCCCTAGTACGCTAACCTCAATAGGGTCGTCACCCTAGACCTCGATTATATAATTTATATATAATTGCACCCGCATTGGGCTGTCTCTTTTACTTGACCTAGACTTAACATAACCTCAACCTCAACCTCAAGGGGCATATAGTTCATTTTATCATTTCGTGACATTACCTCACTCGTGGTTACTAACATTCATTAACATAATTTAAAAGATTTACAATTCAATCAAATCATAATTACCTCAATCACAATCAACATAATCATTTCAATTACAATCAATATCTTAGCATGAAACAAATACCTCAACCTCATGGGACATATAATCCATTTATCATGACATAACATAATCACATTTAAACATAACATGACATAGGGTTGAGGAAAGGATTAGAATAGGTTTAGAGTCAATTAGGAAGGCTTTGGACACATTTTAAAATCTGAGACAGAAAGACCTAGCACGGGTCGTGCCAAAATCAGCACGGGTCGTGCTGACTTATCAGCATTTAAAATCTGGGACAGAAAGATCAGCACGGGTCGTGCCAAAATCAGACGGGTCGTGCTGACTTATCAGCATTTCTAAAATCCTGTTTTCGTGTGAAATTCCCATTCCGATCGATTCCGAAAGTTATTCCGATCGATACCCAAACATAACAACACATCGTTCAGCAACAACAATCATCATACATATCATCAAATCATCCAATCTCATTCATTCAAACATTCATAACGAAATACATTTTCACAATTACGGTTTTCGCAAAACAACGGCTTTCAAAGAAATTGAACGAAACAGAGAACACGAACCACATTCTCAGTCACATGCAAGGTTTACACAATAAAATTGAAAACCCTAAGCGAGTATAGAACTCACCGATTGTGATGAAAATCACAAAAGACCGAGTTCCACACAATGCTACTGTTAAATTAACGCTCGAACAATCCCCGTTACGGTTTCCTAAGCTCCCAAAACACATCAAATACCCGTGACGGTTTACTGAAATTTGCTTATTTGAACTCCTAACATTTCCTTTCAACTCAAAGAAGAAAAGGGAAGGATGAATTGAACCACCTCTCTTGCGTCTCTCTCTCAAACTCGAAATCAGTAGGTTGATGGAAGGAGATGATTTAACTTGCTTCACTTGATGAAATTAGGATCAAATGAAAGAGGAAGATGAATGGAAGAGATTGGTATAAAAATTTTACACATGCATGGGGATTTGGGTTTGATCTCCACTCTTCTTCTCCACTCTCTCTCTCGACCTCTCCCTCCCTCTTTCTCAGCTTTTCTTTCTTAATTTCAGTGGTGCTTTGTTTGGTGGAAGTCTGTGAGGTTTGGTGATATAATGAGCTGAATGAAAATGATGGGGAAAATACTAAAATACCCCTCTATTTAACTCTCATCTAATATCACTTAACTCATTTCTAACCAATCAATCAATAACTCAAACACTTAATATAATTTAGTAACTAAACACATAATCGACCTATCCAATCCATGACAACCATCTCATAACTAATTAATTAAGCTAAATTACTTAAACTAGTTAATTAATTTATCATGACCTCTTGCTAATTTCAATTTATTGAAATTAGCTAAATAGGGGATGTTACACCTGGTTCCATCTAAGATTCAATCGAACAGAGAAACTCCTCTACCGACTACCAACCCGGTCCGATCCGCGACAAGCTAAAGGTACACAACATTGGTGACCGTAGTGAGAGATATCTATCTTTCACCTCATCTCCACTCCTTGAACTTTCTCTTGCGTTTCAATGGCACCACTAGGCAGACCCCCGGTCCGAAGCATTGGTGTCTCTCAACCCTAACTCGAAGACACTCCTGAAGGAATTGCGCTTCCATGCCGGACGAAGACATCCATGTCCTGGCACCCTAGTCATCCCCGATTCAGGTCCCCATCCAACCTGGAGATGCAGCGAGTCAGCGACCATCCTCCAGCTCCTAGACCTGCTGTGCAACCCCACTCAAGTTATGATGCAGTAATGATGCAGTTATGATGCCAGCTCCTAGACCTGCTGTGCATCATCCAAGTCAAGAGAGAGGTCCCGAAGCCAATCCAAGTCCCACAAGAGATATCGTTAGAGATCTACCTCGAGGAGATCTCCTGCCCGATGTGACTGCCAAGGCGTAGATCTTGGGGACAAGTCACCTCGCCACTCTCCATGGATCTCCAATGAAGGACCTTTCACTAGGAGGATTGATGATTTTCCAATTCCTAGGTCCCTAGAGAAACTTCCATTCCTCAACATGTACGATGGGACTGAGGACCCTGACAATCACCTGGCCTACTTCTCTCTCATGATGTGCTACCGGGGGGAAAGAGTTGAAACCAAACTCGGTCTCATCCTGGGGACAGCTAGCTATGATGTCCACAACTCGTTTTCCCGCTTCCCGCTTGAAGCCCAAGTCTGAAGAGGTACTCAGGGAGATCAGACAGGGAGAGAAAGAAACACTTAGAGAATATATGGAAAGGTTCAACAAAGAAGCTGCGAATGTTAGGAACCTGGAGGACAAGCGAAGGCCCTTTTGTTTGAATGACGTCCTGCAGAAAGGAATCTTCGGGCTTGTGTGCTCGATAGCGGAAGAAAATGGGAGAATCATCTTCCATTTGTAGAGTTTGCCTACAACAACAGTTACCACTCCAGTATTGGGATGGCACCGTTTGAAGCACTGTATGGGAGGAAGTGTAGAACCCCTTTGTGTTGGTGGGAGATAGATGAAAATAAATTTTTTTGGGACCCGACATGGTTCGTGAAACTACTAAGAAGATACGACAGATTCATTGCCCAGAGTTGGCAAAAGAGATACGCTGACAACCAGAGGAGACCGTTGGAATTTGAAGTTGGTGATCATGTATTCTTAAGAGATTCTCCAACCATAGGTACTGGTAGAGCTTTGCGAGCAAAGAAGCTCAGTCCTCGATATGTTGGATCATTCCAAATCATCGAGCGCATTGGGTCAGTTGCCTATCGTCTAGCTTTGCCTCCGGCCTTATCAAACCTTCATAATGTCTTCCATGTCTCTCAATTGAGGAAATATGTTCCCGATCTGAATCAGCCGCTGAATACTGACACAATTGACCTTCGACCGGATCTATCATTCCAATCGTATCCTAGCTATATCCTGGAGCGTGGCGAGAAGACGCTGCGGACAAGGACTATTCCCATTGTCAAAGTGGTCTGGGATGGCTTCTCGATCGAAGAGGCTACCTGGTAGTTGGAAGATGACATGCGAACACGATATCCATATCTATTCCATTGAGGCATGTCTTTTAAAAGTTGCGGTGATTGTAACATCCCTAATTTTTAAAATACTGAAATTACGAATATTACGAGTAAATTATACTTTGAGTGAAATAATAAGTCGTGACTCGGATATGGGATAGTCGAGGATACAACATTAGAGGAAAAATCGTAGGATTAAAAGATATTAGTATCTAAATTATGGACTAATGGCTTAAACAAGGAGTTTAAGCTAAGGGGCATTTAGGTCTTTTCCTTTTATTTTTAAACACCTCAGCCTTCATGACATTCTGACTTCCAATCTATCTCACTTAAGTGGTATTCAGAATTGCAAAAGGGGGAAAAGAAGGGAAGTGAGGTCGAGAGAGAGAGTGGAGGCCAAGAGGGAGAGAAGAAGGAAGGGGAGGGAGGATCAACCAAATTCTTCAATGCATGTGAGTAGTCTCTTCTCCTTTCCACTCCATTTTTCGTGCTCTTTCCATTGATCCAAGTTTCAGCCTCCCATTCTGATCCTAACTCATTCTGCCATGGATGGAGCTTGAAGCTCAATCATTGACCAAAGCTTGATGTTCTTGGCTTGCATGTTAAATTGGAGCTAATCACTGGAAATAGGAGCTTGGCATGGTGTATATTGAACCAAATTCACCATCAAAGGGTTAGAGTTAAGTTTTTGGTTACTGGTTCAGAGAGTTGGAGCTCAAATTCGTGGTTACAAATGGTTGAGGTTGAAGATACAAGTTCAACATAAATTCTGCAGGAAACCCGTTTGAGCTATCTTCAGTGTTTACCTTATATCTCTCTGTACAAACCTCATCTGAACGTGCTTTTTGCTTATTCAGAAACTAGACAGGAAATTCTTCAGGATGGACACAAGAACCATCTGATTTCATTAGGAATGGAGGGAGATATTGTGTCCACAAATTTCGTTTCTAAATCAGACACAGTGTTGACCCAGTCCCCTTGTTTTCATTATAACTCTCTGAATACTAGTTGCATGCGTTTGAAACTTCAACCCTCAGAAACTAGACAAAATTCTCTACACAATTGACACTGGTTTGAGGGATTTTGGTTACGAATTGACCTAGATACACTTGTTGCAAATCTGTATGCTGATGCTATAAAACGGAAATGGAGCTGGGAATGTCGGTTCCTCGAATTTGGGTTCGAGTCGTCAAGGTTTCGAGAGACATCGATTCCATATACCGAAGAGTAATTCAGTAGCAAGAAAAGTTTTTGAGTTGCTGATTCGAATCGGGCAGAGTGGAGCCTTCGTTTGAAGCGGTTTGAACCATAGTAGGGACTGTTCGAGCGGTTTTGATTGGTAGTTCAAGTGAAGAAGCAAATTCTCGGGGATTCGTCAAATCTGTGAGTTTTACTCACGTTTAGGGTTTTATGTTTTGATTGTTGAAATGTTGGTTGAAATCGGTATTTGGATTTCGAAAGATTATCGAGTCGAAAACCATTTTTCGAAAAATAACGTTTTACGGTTTTTATATGTGATTGTGTGAAATGAGATTGTACTGGTATATGGCTGGAATGTATGATTGTTTTGTTGGAAATTGGATTGGGTTTCGATTGGAAGCGATCGGAGAAGCGAAACGGAACGAAACGAACAAATACGAATCTGCTACAGGCAACACGGGTCGTGCTAGACTTTCTGGTGGGATTTCAGTCTAGCACGGGTCGTGCAAGACCTTTTGCCCCCGGTTGCTAAAATTTCGTTTCATCGCTCCTTTCGATTCCAAACCTCTTCTAATCTTCTTCCCAACCAATTGTGATGATATTACCTTGATAAAATCATTGTTTTGAAGGTGTTCAAATTGATTTTTGAGAAAAGGTTTTGAAAGTATAAATATTCGAAAAACCGAAAAGTAGACCGCGTGTGAGTACATGTTTCTAATAACTAATCGGATTATGTGTACAACTTGATATCGTATTATAACGCCGGATGTCTAGTATGGTTTTCATAAAAACGGGTTATAGAACAACGATAGATATAGAATATATCGAATATAAAAGTCGGCCCAATGCGGGTGTGATATATAAATTATATCAAGTTGGGTGACGACCCAACGAATAGCATACTAGGAAGGGAAGGTCATGAGCCCTCACCCTAGGCCCGGACAACGTTATGGAATGGTCTAACGTGGGTTCATCGAGATTGTGGCTGTTGCACGGTCGATGGTTTGGTAGGTTAAGAACACGATTCGCCGAGAATGTGGCTGTTGCACGGCCGGTGTTTCGAACGTACGAGGCTTAGAAACAAATAATTAGCGCATTAGATACCGAGATTGTGGCTGTTGCACGGTCGGTAAATGGCTAAGGATATATTTGAGCAAATAGTTTATAAATTTAACTATGTTGCAATGGTTTATAAATGAACCGAGTGATAGTGAGGGGGCACGGTAGAACTCACTGAGATATGTTATCTCACCCTATCATTATTGTGGTTTTTATAGAGAAACAGGGGAAGTGAAAGACAAGGCGACACAAGTAGGTGACGTGCTTACGGAGACGCAAGAGACTTGTAGTCTTGATGTTCTCGATTGTTCTTCTTTTGTTGTCTCTGTTTTGGTTATGTAACTTATACTTGATATGAGTTGTATGAACCCTATTATTTCACTGTTTATGGTATTGAACAATTGGGTTTGTATTCCTTTTGAGTTGTGAAAACAGTGAACCTTTATGGAATTTAAGACGGATGACTCCTAGATATTATGGTTTAAAGTCGGAAAAAGTTTGTACGTTCAATACTTAAGCAGGGATTGTGTCCTCTGATTATTGCTGAGCTCTGCATTTCAATGTATCTACACGTTAGAAATATTGGGGTGTTACAATTATTCTCTTAACCTATTTTATTTTTCTATAAACTCTTCCATTTCCAAATTTCGTGAGATTTTTGGCCGAGGTATATTTTGTTTATTTTGAGTTAGGATCTCTCAAAAACAAATCATTTTACATTTATTAATTAGTTTTATATTCCGCTTATTTTACCAAACATATGATTTGTTATCTGCTAACTTTTTCAGTATCTGCTAGTTCATCTAGTATACGCTATCCACAAGCTTGTCTGGATAGCAGATAATAAAGGACCTAAAAATTTAACGACAAAAGCTACAAAAATTTGGACAAACGAAATTATTGAAGGACCTAATTATTTTTCCAAAATAATTATATAGGTTATCTTAATTATTTGATTCTATCATATTGTCTTTTCATTTTGGGACATTGTAAATAATTAGTAACAATCTTTTTAAAAATATTTAAATTATAAATTTATGATAGCCAAATTACTGTAATTAGATTAGTTTTTAATTTGTTTCTCTTTTAGAAAAAATTCCTATCCTTTATTAATTAAATCTAGGTAAGTAAATTTGTTAAAATGGATATCTTACTATTATTCTCTTAACCCTTTTTATTTTTCTATAAACTCTTCCATTTCCTAATTTCGTGAGATTTTTGGCCGAGGTATATTGTTTATTTTGAGTTAGGATCTCTCAAAAAAAAATCATTTTACATTTATTAATTAGTTTTATATTCCGCTTATTTTACCAAACATATGATTTGTTATGTGCTAACTTTTTCAGTATCTGCTAGTTCATCCAGTATACGCTATCCACAAGCTTGTCTGGACAGCGGATAATAAAGGACCTAAAAATTTAACGACAAAAGCTACAAAAATTTGGTCAAACGAAATTATTGAAGGACCTAATTATTTTTCCAAAAGTTCAATTTTTCAAAAATAATTATATAGGTTATCTTAATTATTTGATTCTATCATATTGTCTTTTCATTTTGGGACATTGTAAATAATTAGTAACAATCTTTTTAAAAATATTTAAATTAAAAATTTATGATAATAAAATTAATGTAATTAGATTAGTTTTTAATTTGTTTCTCTTTTAGAAAAAATTTCTATCCTTTATTAATTAAATCTAGATATGTAAATTTGTTAAAATGGATATCTTACTATTCTCTTAACACACTTTTTTTTTCTAAAAACTCTTCCATTTCTAGATTTTATGAGTTTTTTTGCCAAGGTATATTCTTTATTTTTTACCAAAGGTATATTCCTTATTTGTGTACCACAACATCATTACTCTTAGCTTATAAATTAAAGGCTGGTTTATTCAACTTAGATTATCAAATTAAAGTTAACATACACACACAAGGATAGTGAATATTTTTAAAGAGAAGAACTATGAGAAAGAGTGACATGAAAAAGATTGTTTCAGTTATAGTGATGATTCTATTTGTCTTTGCGCAAGCTGATGATTTGTCTCCACCTTCAACAGACTCTGTAATCGGTAAAGTTATTTGTATTGGCAAGTGTTCCCTAGATTGTAGAAGTTCCCCCATCACTAGTGTACTTTGTGTTGCTGGTTGTGTAGCAAAATGTCGTAACAGGTTGTCAACAACTCTATATGATTGTGCAACTAGTTGTGCGTTGTCCAAGTCCGTTACTGTCAATGCAGGTATTAATTCTATTTACTCTTACCTATTTTATCAATTGTTGGTATATTGCTTCTTATCAATTATTATAAAAAAAAAATTGTATTTTTTACATAAATTTAACATATTTTTTTCCAGATATTCATGGATTTGGTGCCTTTGTGGATTCTTGCTTGGAAGACTGCAAGAAGAAATAACATGTATTAATAGTCATTGTTTAGGAAGTACATTGACAAGAGAAATTAAAAGGATTATTATTCTAATAAACCACTAAAGTCACTTATGAGTGAGTATTATTAGACATTCATAATGTTTGTACTCATAATAAATGGAAACGATCTCAATTTGATTAGACGTGCATTTACATTTTAAGTAGTAACTAAAGCTATAATCCGTGTACTTAAACATAAAAAGTTAAACTCCAAAAACCTTAGTAACTTTGTATAATTTGTAAAAAAGATTATACCTTATGATATTTTATGGAATATTTTATGAATTTTAACAAGTTATAATTTTTTTTTGAAGTATTATTAAAAAATAAAGTGTAATAAAAATTATTTGAAACATTACATAAAATATCCGATTTAATAATACATACTACAATGTTTCTCACAAAAGTTATTAATAAATTATTTAACACGACAAATTTTGAAAATTCATTTACATTATAAAAGTTTCATGTCTTTTAAATATTTTATTCATTTGGGATAATTTATAATAAAATTAGAGTTTTTATTGATAAATGTTTTTTGGACCAAAAAAATGTATCAACCAGAAATCCAATAGAAGAGCCCTAATGTATGTCATTCATGAAACTAATATTTGGTTTTGTAATAAAACTCAAGTTAATCTATATGATGATTTTGTTTTCGATCACCTACTAATAAGATGGGACACATCACACCACAAAACATTACTCTCGCATAGTAAAGTGCTTGATCAAAAGAGACTGTCATTTGATACATCACACCACAAAACACAAGAAAGGGGAAGTTTGAATTCTGTTGAATCTTTTTAGAAAACTTCTGGTTAAATTAAAAGAGTGTTTTATACCAAAATATTATCCCTTGTAAATAATTATCATTGACTTTGAAACATCAAGAAGAGTCTAACTAATCGTGTGATCATCATAACTTGATATATACTTTGCATCCTCATAACTTGATTTATACATTACATCTCGACTACTCTAATACAAATTATTAACAATCTATCTTCAATGCTCCTTGTTGGTTCATTGTAAAAAAATGGAATTGAAGGAATCATATAAAAATCTCAGCGACTGTTTCTGACACAGACACACCTGCCATCTAACAGAAAGTCATGCAAAAAGGTAATATTCATTCAATAAGCACAATCAACGGATCCAACTACAAGATTATATATTGTTTAGACGAACCAATAATTTAGTTGTATTGAAAACAAATAAAAAGAAATAAATAACGAGAATTAAAATACTAGATTTAATAAATGGAGAGAAGCCTAGGGACATGGTTTCACTTGCAAGCTTCGATTACTCTATGTCTAAATCTACCTGAATTCCTTTATTTTATTCAATTACCAATCCCTTTACTAAAGCTATTAATCTGTTTGGTCATTCGCGATTAATATTCTTTTTCCTAAATTAACCCTTGTTTGGTCATGCAAGAATTTAAATTCAAGAAAAGCATAAAGAGCAAAAAGGTTGAATGATTGGAAGACTAAATTAAAGTTTGGTCATGCATTAATTATAGCCCCAATTATCCTATAGGTCCACCAACTAATTGCAGTACGGTCGCTGATCAACTAATTGATTATAAACATGCAAAGGGTTGTCAATCCTAATTATGTGATAAAAGTAATAAGACAATATTAATTGAAATAAAAGCCGGGAATTCAAAGCATAAATTAAAACATAGAAAGGTCTCTAGTCTTGCAAGATCCACCTAGACCCTAGAAGAGGATTTAGCTATCCATAGAGACTAAGAACAATGAAATAAAACTAGGAGTCATAAATTACACAGATAAAAATAACCCGAAAGATGGAGGAAATTCTGATCTTGAGTATTTAGTCTCCTTCTCTGCTCCAAAGCTCTCTCATGGTGTCAAGAACGGTGCCCAAAATCTTATTTTTTCCTCTCCTGTGAGTTGCCGTCACTACCGTTTCTCCAATTCGTCGCTTACTGTTGTGGTGTGAATGTGTCGTTTTTGTTAGGTCATGTGCGGCTCCCTGCTGTGTATGTACCGCTTTCTTTAATTTATAATTGTCACGCGAACCTAGTAGGTTACGTGATCCATGGTTGTTAAACTCTCGAGTCAACTCTTACGAGTTTACGAGTCTACGAGTCTAGATCACAAAAACGAGTCAACTTGCAGGTAAACTCTCTTTTTCGTAAACTCGTACGAGTTCAAGTAAATTCTGATAGAATCGGTAAACTCTCGATTTTACTGCGAGTTTACGAGTCTACAATTTTTCATTTGAATAGGCCTTAAAATGTAAATTATTGGTCAATATTGGTAGCTACTTAGGTTGAATTACCTATTTTCTGTAGTATATATATATATATTGGATTTATAAAGTTACTATTACATCTTCAATACTATTTTTATTTTGTTTTATTCAACAACCCAATAAAGTATTTAACTAAACATTACGAGTGTTGGGTCAAATTAGCTCTTGTTTTTTGAATTTTTTTATTGTGGAGTTGGAATGTTGAATTATTGTTGTGCTAACCTACATTATATCATGTATATATGTCATTTATAGGTTTCTTTGATAGTAGGTAGACTCTTACGAGTTTACGAGTCGAGTCTACGAGTCGAGTCTACCTATGCTCCACGAGTTTATGTAGACTCTCGAGTTTGACAACCTTGACGTGATCTACAATTAAGTCATGCGTGCCTTCTATCTGTTATCTTGCTTCATTTGCTTGCCTTTTATTTAATTTGGATTGCACCTCTTCTAATTGATACATAGACCTCCATCATGTCCAACACTTGGGCTTGTTGTCTCTTTTGATTGAAGCATGGGCCATATGTGCATATTTCTTTCAATTGACAATCCTCTTCACTGCTAGCCCGTAATATATATATATATATATATATATATAATTGATGATTTGAGTGGCATTAAATTGAAG
The DNA here is from genome assembly GCA_039519185.1 of Astragalus membranaceus. Classification (NCBI taxonomy): domain Eukaryota; kingdom Viridiplantae; phylum Streptophyta; class Magnoliopsida; order Fabales; family Fabaceae; genus Astragalus; species Astragalus membranaceus. Next base: position 59,804,854 of record CM076851.1, on the reverse strand, counting down.
AGCAAATTAAGTCAGTACTTTACATAATTGATAGTGGGAATGCATTGAGCATGTACTTGAGCCCCAGGGTACATGGTTCGATTCCCACTGGAGGAAAAAAACTCCACATGGGGGGTGGAGAAGGTCATGATGTGCAATGCTGGGGTAGCCTACTAGAAAGAAAAAGGCCCAGGCTGTTACAAAAAATTGTAACATCCCTAATTCGGTTAATTTCACATAACGAAATTCACTTGCGATTTATCGTCAATAAAATGATAAGTCGAGTCATGGCTAAGTTTATGTCGAGAAAGCAATGTTAGATTGCTCAATTATATGATTCACATGCACTATTCCTTTAATCATGAATTATTGTGTATTACTTGATTAGATTTGAGGTTTAAGTAGAAATTATAGTTTAAAGGGCAAAACAGTCATTTTGCGTAGTGAGCGGTTAGGATTAATTGATTAGATAACCTAAATAATATATCATATCTAATAATATATAATAGCTAATATAATTTCTAATGATGTGAAAATGTGCATTGTTGATTGATGGTTTGACTAGAATTTAGTTTTAAGTGGGAATTGGATATAAGGGTAAATTGGTCCTTTCCATTTTTTTCCCTCCACTCACAAACACTCAAAACACATATACACTCACTTGCTGAATGTAAGAAACAACAAACACAGAACATAAGAAAGAAAAGTTGAGAGAGGGAGAAGTGGAGAGAGTGGAGAAGAATGAAGAAGATCATCACCAAAATTTCATGCATGTGAGAGATTTTACCATCAATCTTCCTCATTTGACCTCCTCTACCCATTGATCTAATATGTCTCAAGGTTTTCAGCTCCTCATCTACTCCCATTCTCCTCTTAGTTTCGAGTTTGAAGGTGGAAGAAGAATGGTGGTGCAAGCATTTTTCCTAGTTGTTCATTTGATGTTGAAAGGAGATTCTAGGGTTATCAATCAAGCTTATTTCAGTTGGTTTGAGTGGTAGCTCTTTTTTGGGTAGCATTGGGAGTTCTTTTAGGCAATTGAAATATTAAAGGTCAAGTTTTGGGGCTGGTGTAAGTGTTGAATGAGAAGAAATCAACTCACAACATTCTGCAGAAAAAGATTTTTGAACAGTGTTTGGTATTTCCTTCGTAACTCTCTGTACAGACCTTCGTTTAAATTCATTTTTGTTACTTTAGAAACTAGACACGAAATACTTCATTTTTAGCACAAGCACCATTTAATTTCATTGAGTATTGATGGAGCAATTAAACAGACAAGTTAGCATTGTGAATCAGTGGCAGTTTGGACCTAGCTGTATTGTTCTAACCAAATCTCACTAAATACCTAGGGTATCAGTTTGAAACCTAAACCCTCAGAAACTAGACAAAAATATCTTCACAATAGACACTCGTTTTGCTAAATTTAATTAAGAATTGACTGAGTTATGTTGCTTTCAAAATGGTTCATGGTTGCTGGAAACAGTAGAGACCAAAACCAAAGACCCCAACCTTCCTAATTTTCTTATACACTTGCATGTGTTCGTTTAATCTGGACACTCAGTTGCTAGCACACATACACAGGCCACACTGTGGTTCAAATTCGTTTTGGGTAGCAATTGGAGCATTCGGGTAGCGGCGTTGGAGTCGGGAAGCGTTTCGGGGACCGTTCGAGTAATTGCGCAGTTGCTTGTATTGCGTGGATTCTCGGTTGTGCGTGATTACCATCACGAAAGGTGAGTTCTATACTCGCCTAGGGATTTTGTATCGAAATATTGTTGCATGTTCTGTTTTGTGTTCAGTCGTGCGTTTTACGAGTCAAAACCGTTTAACGAGAATTACGTTTCGAATGAGGAACTATAAGGTTGATTGATTGACGATATGAATGTGGATTGATTGATATATTGGTGTGTGTTGATTGATACAAGAATTAGGTGGACTTTTATTATGTATTGAATGACTGTTTTTAAGTTGGATTAAGATTGGATTACGGATTGGACTCGAATGGAATTGCGAAAACGAGAAAAACGGAACAAATAGGCGTGCTGATAGAAGCGCACAGATCGTGCGCCAGCTTCTGCAATGGTTTTTCAAATAATGTTCAGTGCGCACGGGTCGGGCGCCTAGGGCACATGGACCGTGCGTGAGCTTTTGTTACCGCACACGAAATTCTCGTTTCGTCGCTCCTTTTGATTCCAAACCTCTTCTAATCTTCTTTCCAACCCTTTGTGATGATTTTTCACTTATAAAACATCATTTTTGACATGTTCAAGATGGTTTTGGAAATTTCCTTCAAACCTATAAATGTTCCAAAAACCGAAAAGTAGTACACGTGAGCGGACATGGGTTATGTTTAAAGGTCATGGAACTAAATGTTCAATCAATTTTTTAAGCTGATGGAACTAAATGTTTTTTCAAGGTTAAGATATATAAATTATATCATAGGATGGGTGAAGACCCGGTAGATTAGTATACTAGGGGAGGGGAAGTCATGAGCCCCATAACCTAGGCCTCAGAAGGTTTGAAGCTAGTGTAAACTAGTGGAGAGGTTCGACGGTAAAGGCAGAGCTTTTGCCGAAGATGTAATATGGCATGACAGGAAAAGCTATATGCACGTAGGACCTATATGGACTATGATTAAATGAGCAGGGAATAAATGAACCGCGAGTGTGTAGTAAGGGGTCTTGATAGGACTCACTGAGATTTGTAATCTCACCCTTTATATGTTGATGTTTTACATATACGCAGGGAAAGAACAAAGTGAGAAAGCATGGTTAGATGAGGCCTTATGGAGAACCCGAAGACTTAGCTTTTGTCTTCATTTTGTTTCTCCTAGTTTTAATGTAATTTCGATATTATGACTTGTACATGTATTGGAAGTTGTAAATCTTTTCCGCTATTCCTGTTTTCGATATTGAATAATAGGGAATAAGATCGATCACTTGATGAGTTATATCAAGTTTTTAGTTTTGTTCAATATCTGAATCAGGAAATTCTACTCTGATGTATGCCATTTTGTGCATCTTAGCATTTCTACTTGATAGAAATATAAGGGTGTTACATTTTGGTATCAGAGCAGTTCGACCTAGACGGGCTTAGTGACCTTACGCTCAAGAGGAAATTAGATCGAGTCAGTTAGGGACTTAGACAATAAAATGTCAGAACCTTTCAGTATATTATGTGAAGTATTGAGTCAGGATCCGCTCAATGTTTCATGTGAGTTGCTGAGAATGATGACTATTGGTTGCCTCAGCCCCGAAAGTGTCCGAAACCCCAAACCATAGGACTTCTAGCCTTCTCGTTTCATCAGAGAGCGCAGGAGAAGTAGAGGGCTACAAATGACATTTCGGAACAATAGATGGGCATCCGTGATGGTTCGAGGAAGCTGTGGGCGATTGTTCAGTCTTTGGAGCCAAAGCAATCGTTGAGTTGCCGCGTAAACCTTTATAGGTCGTCCAGCCAGTTGTAACTTAAACAAAATCTTCAAGTAGTAAGAGTATTAGTGTTCGGAAATCCTTTTAGGAGTAACCGACACTGTGAAGCTCCAATTCATGTCCAACCTAGTTTCTCAATTTCCGAGATAATGTCTAGTAGTTATCATACCTCGTAACTCAGGTTAACCTCAACTCACATCATAGTTTACATAAATCCTTCAGATAGTCTCGAGTCTAGGTCAAGTACCTTTTCCTAAGAGCAACCTTTTGAAATGTCATGAAGTCGGTTTAGTAAACCATTGCATCAGCAATATTGGCAAGTAGAATCACCCAAGATTTATGAATCTGTTCCTTCCAAGAAAGGACTAGTACATGATGCCGATAGAAGTAACCTTATAGAAATCCTCCGATTAGGAGTATGCCCATTTCGGTCTGTGAGATATTCTCGAGAGTCTTCCGACTTGTTTTATTCGTAACTTTTAATCCGGAGCCCTGACTTTTATGTTCCGAGATGCGTTGGAAAGCTAACGAAAATATCTACACGTCTAAGTCAGTTGTTGGGAATGTGACTCTTTCCTAAATTCTGGAAGATACTTTTTTCCAACCTTAAGCCGTAAACCCTAAGGTGATCGTGGGAAATAAATCCTCGAGTAGTATGGGAAATGGGAAGAGGATTCCCCAACCATCCAGACTAAGTTCTTAGACACCGGGTTAGGATAATATCCTTTGTAGTCCTAAAAAGGACTATCTCTCAGAAATGGTCAAAGTCTATGAAAGCCCTAGATTACTAGGCATTCCGCAAAATGTTGTCAAAAGAAAAAGCTCAGTCCACTTAGGAGACGAATGTTGTTCTCTAAGTAAGACGAGTTCCGAATCGGTTGACTATGATACTTGTAATAGTTTCGTTTGTATTGTTTATGGAATTTGGAGTGCCGGAGGATCATAGGAATGTTCGAAATGGTTGGGATTCGTTTTCTGAATCAACCCAAGATGCACCAACCGTGCGCCTGTTTGATTCCTTAAAAGAATTCTTCTTTTTCTCGTTTCTTTGATGCTATAGCTATCCCAATACCGTACAGAATCCAAATGTAAATGATTACACCTCTATTTCCTTAATAGGTAGACATGCAATCCCATTAAATACTAACACGCAATCCCATTAATAGGTAGACTCTCTTTCCTTGCTATACTACTCTATTGTCCTCAATATTGACTTGAGTGTCGGAGTGGTTTCGCAGGTACCCCACCCGGGAATGTTCTGATACTATTCATCACCAGCAAGCCCGGTCACAAACAGGCCTCGTCACCTTAATACTCTGCGATCCAACTCATCCAAGCTTGATCACTCTGCTACCTCCTTGTGTAACACCCCCGATATTTCTAGCTTGTAGGAATACCAAAGTGCACTACATGGCATACATCAGAGTAACTTCCTGTTAATGAACATTTAACACAACTAAATTTTTTTGATGAATGATCATCAAACGGTCACTTTGATTTGCATAACTTAACATAATTTAGTTGAATACTTGAATTACGTGCCTTACAAACTTCTCATGTCCTAGTGTTCAATATCAAGAACGAAGGTTGCGGAAGCGATTTACAACTTTTAACAATGTATAAGTCGTACAATCGAAAATACAAATGTTCGACAATAGAAAATAACATAAGCATATAGAATTGAAACTTTAGCATCTCCTTTAGTTTGCACCGTAGCCATACCTCATCACCTTTAACCTTTCCTGTTTCCCTGAAAAACCACAAAATATGAAGGGTGAGATAACATTATCTCAGTGAGTCCTATCGAGACCCCTTACTAACTCTCTCGGTTCATTATGCCTCTTTTTAACTCGTAGTCCTAATAAGCGACTACGTGAAACCTCTTTGATAATACTTAGCATATCACCGTTCATTAATGAAATCCCGGTGAACCCATTCCGCTGACCATTTTCTATCAGGGATCCCTCATGGGGCCTAGGTTCATAGGGCTCATGACTTCCCCTCCACTAGTACGCTAACCTCAATAGGGTCCTCACCCTAGACCTCGATTATATAATTTATATATAATAGCACCCGCATTGGGCCGTCTCTTTTACTTGACCTAGACTTAACACAACCTCAACCTCAACCTCAAGGGACATATAGTTCATTTTATCATTTCATGACATTACCTCACCCCTGGTTACTAACATTCATTAACATAACTTAGAAGATTTAGAATTCAATCCAATCATAATTACCTCAATCACCATCAACATAATCATTTCAATTACAATCAATATCATAGGAGGAAACTTACCTCAACCTCATCGGACATATAGTCCATTTATCATGACATAACATAATCACAGTTAAACATAACATGACATAGGGTTGGTGAAAGGATTAGAATAGGTTTGGAATCAATTAGGAAGGCTTTGGACACATTTTAAAATCTGGGACAGAAAGATCAGCACAGGTCGTGCCAAAATCAGCACGGGTCGTGCTGACTTATCAGCATTTAAAATCTGGGACAGAAAGATCAGCACGGGTCGTGCAAAATTCGCACGGGTCGTGCTGACTTATCAGAATTTCTAAAAGCCCTGTTTTCGTGTGAAATTCTCATTCCGATCGATTCTGAAACCTATTCCGATCAATACCCAAACATAACAACACATCGTTCAGTAACAACAATCATCATACATATCATCAAATCATCCAATCTCAATCATTCAAACTTTCATAACGAAATACATTTTCACAATTACGGTTTTCGCAAAACAACGGCTTTCAAAGAAATCAAACGAAACGAAAAACACGATCCACATTCTCAGTCACATGCAAGGTTGACACAATAAAATTGAAAACCCTAAGCCAGTATAGAACTCACCGATTGTGATGAAAATCACAAAACACCGAGTTCCACACAATGCTACAGTTAAATTAACGCTCGAACAATCCCCGTGACGGTTTCCTAAGCTCCCAAAACACCTCCAATTTCGATTTCCAGCAGCCATAACCCTCTCCAACTAGCTCAAAACAGAACCACCACTCTTCAACTCCTAGCTACTTAAATGTGCTTGTTTGAACTCCTAACATTTCCTTTCAACTCAAAGAAGAAAAGGGAATGATGAATTGAACCACCTCTCTTGTCTCTCTCTCTCTCTCAAACTCGAAATCAGTAGGTTGATGGAAGGAGATGATTTAACTTGCTTCTCTTGATGAAATTAGGATCAAATGAAAGAGGAAGATGAATGGAAGAGATTGGTATAAAAATTTAACACATGCATGGGGATTTGGGTTTGATCTCCACTCTTCTTCTCCACTCTCTCTCTCTCTCTCTCTCTCTCGACCTCTCCCTCCCTCTTTCTCAGCTTTTCTTTCTTAATTTCAGTGGTGCTGTTTTTTGATGGAAGTGAGTGAGGTTTGGTGTTTTAATGAGCTGAATGAAAATGATGGGGAAAATACTAAAATACCCCTCTATTTAACTCACATCTAATATCACTTAACTGATTTCTAACCAATCAATCAATAACTTAAACACTTAATATAATTTAGTAACTAAACACATAATCTACCTATCCAATCCACGACACCCATCTCATAACTAATTAATTAAGCTAAATTACTTAAACTAGTTAATTAATTTATCATGACCTCTTGCTAATTTCAATTTATTGAAATTAGCTAAATAGGGGATGTTACAATCACCCCAACTTTTAAAATTTTGTCCTCGAAATTGAACAAAATATACCTTTCACTGGGCTATCTCCAGCCTTTCCCTTCTGAGCATCCAATATAAAAACTCTCCCGTGCGTGGGAGCAGCATTCCCCTCTCTGTTCCTCTTCCTCACTGGACATTCATTAGCATAATGCCCTTTCTCTTTGCAATAAAAACAATGATTGGATCCCATGGGACACTCTCCATTATGGGGTTTTCCACACTTGGAACACTTGCTGTATTTTGAGAAATCAGACGACTGCACTTGCTTTCCTTTGTTGGAGTTACCTTTGGATTCATCATCTGGGGTTTAGGATTCAACTGTCTTCTTCTTCTCTTTCTTACGCTCCCTCCTCTCTTCATACAACCTATTGAGATCGGCTTCGGCAACATAGGCATGTTGCACCAAAGTAGCATAACTAGTCATGGCATAAGAGCTGAACCTTGGGCTACCTCGGCACGGAGACCTGCTCTATACAGCTGCATCTTCCATTCATCATTTGGTGCGTACCTTGCCAACTGATAGAATTGAGACAGCTTTTCATACTTGGCGGTGTATTCACCCACCGTCATATCTGCTTGACTGAGATTGAGAAATTCAGTCTGCTTGCATAGCTTCCTCATTGGAGGGAAGAAATGTCTAATAAACAGTTCCCTGAAGTTAAACCAGGTAATAGGAGTTTCCTGATTCACCATCAGTCCATGAGCATTGGTCCACCAGACTTGGGCTTCCTCTTCCAGCATATGAGCTGCAAAGAGTACCTTCTCTTCTTCGCTGCATTGCAGAGTTCTAAAAATTTTCTCCATAGAGTCCAACCAGTAATGAGATACCATCGCATCCGGTCCTCCCTTGAAACTTGGGGGATTCATCTTTTGGAAACGAAAGTAAGCTCTATTCGGATCTTCCGAAGGAGGTTGTTGAACATTAGGCTGCTGCTAGTCCATCTGCTGCTGATGCATCTACATCATGTCCTGCATCATCTTTTGCTGATTCTCAATTACATGATGCATCCACTCCTGATGAGGGTCAATGGGTGGGTTTCTCCTACCTCTTCCGGCCATGATTCTGCGAAATATGCACAAAGTATTAAATTGATCAGGCTCAATGTCTATTAGCGTACTAAGAGGAATCAGACTGAGAAGACGTAACAGACTCTTAACATCTAAGTCCGACTAGGTCGAACCACTCTGATACCAATTCTAACGCCCCGATAATTCTAGCTTGTAGGAATACCAAAGTGCACTACATGGCATACATCAGAGTAACTTCCTGTTATTGAACATTGAATTTTTCGATGAATGATCATCAAACAGTCACTTTGATTTGCATAACTTAACATAATTTAGTTGAATACTTGAATTACGTGCCTTACAAACTTCTCATGTCCTAGTGTTCAATATCAAGAATGAAGGTTGCGGAAGCGATCTACAACTTTTAACAATGTATAAGTCGTACAGTCGAAAATACAAATGTTCGACAATAGAAAATAACATAAGCATATAGAATTGAAACTTCAGCATCTCCTTTAGGTTGCACCGTAGCCATGCCTCATCACCTTTAACCATTCCTGTTTCTCTGAAAAACCACAAAATATGAAGGGTGAGATAACATTATCTCAGTGGGTCCTATCGAGACCCCTTGCTAACTCTCTCGGTTCATTATGCCTCTTTTTAACTCGTAGTCCTAATAAGCGACTACGTGAAACCTCGTTTATAATACTTAGCATATCACCGTTCATTAATGAAATCCTGGTGAACCCATTCCACTGACCATTTTCTATTTGGGATCCCTCATGGGGCCTAGGTTCATAGGGCTCATGACTTCCCCTCCCCTAGTACGCTAACCTCAATAGGGTCGTCACTCTAGACCTCGATTATATAATTTATATATAATTGCACCCGCATTGGGCCGTCTCTTTTACTTGACCTAGACTTAACATAATCTCAACCTCAACCTCAAGGGGCATATAGTTCATTTTATCATTTCGTGACATTACCTCACTCGTGGTTACTAACATTCATTAACATAACTTAGAAGATTTACGATTCAATCCAATCATAATTACCTCAATCACAATCAACATAATCATTTCCATTACAATCAATATCATAGCATGAAACTTACCTCAACCTCATGGGACATATAGTCCATTTATCATGACATAACATAATCACAGTTAAACATAACATGACATAGGGCTGGGGAAAGGATTAGAATAGGTTTGGGAAAACAACGGTTTTCAAAGAAATCGAACGAAACGAAGAACGCCAACCACATTCTCAGTCACATGCAAGGTTGACACAATAAAATTGGAAACCCTAAGCTAGTATAGAACTCACCGATTGTGATGAAAATCACAAAACACCGAGTTCCACACAAGGCTACCGTTAAATTAACGCTCGAACAATCCCCGTGACGGTTTCTTAAGCTCCCAAAACACATCAAATCCCAGTGACGGTTTTCTGAAATGTGCTTGTTTGAACTCCTAACATTTCCTTTCAACTCAAAGAAGAAAAGGGAAGGATGAATTGAACCACTTCTCTTGTCTCTCTCTCTCAAACTCGCAATCAGCAGGTTGATGGAAGGAGACGATTTAACTCGCTTCTCTTGATGAAATTAGGATCAAATGAAAAAGGAAGATGAATGGAAGAGATTGGTATAAAAATTTAACACATGCATGGGGATTTGGGTTTGATCTCCACTCTCTCTCTAGACCTCTCCCTCCCTCTTTCTCAGCTTTTCTTTCTTAATTTCAGTGGTGCTGTTTTTTGATGGAAGTGAGTGAGGTTTGGTATTTTAATGAGCTGAATGAAAATGATGGGGAAAATACTAAAATACCCCTCTATTTAACTCTCATCTAATATCACTTAACTCATTTCTAACCAATCAATCAGTAACTAAACACATAATCGACCTATCCAATCCATGACAACCATCTCATACTAATTAATTAAGCTAAATTACTTAAACTAGTTAATTAATTTATCATGACCCCTTGCTAATTTCAATTTATTGAAATTAGCTAAATAGGGGATGTTACACCTGGTTCCATCTAAGATTCAATCGAACAGAGAAACTCCCCTACCGACTACCAACCCGGTCTGATCCGCGACAAGCTAAAGGTACACAACATTGGTGACCGCAGTGAGAGATATCTATCTTTCACCTCAGCTCTACTCTTTGAACTTTCTCCTGCGTTTCAATGGCACCACTAGGTAGACCCCCGGTCCAAAGCATTGGTGTCTCTCAACCCTAACTTGAAGACACTCCTGAAGGCATTGCGCTTCCATGCCGGACGAAGACATTCAGGTCCTGGCATCCTAGTCATCCCTAATTCAGGTCCCCATCCAACCCGAAGATGCAGCGAGTCAGTGACCATCCGCCAGCTCCTAGACCTGCTGTGCAACCCCACTCAAGTTATGATGCAGTAATGATGCCAACTCCTAGACCTGCTGTGCATCATCCAAGTCAAGAGAGAGGTCCCGAAGCCAATCCAAGTCCCACAAGAGACATCTTTACAGATCTACCTCGAGGAGATCTCGAGCCCGACGTGACCGCCAAGCATAGATCTTGGGGACAGGTCACCTCGCCACTCTCCATGGATCTCCAATGAAGGACCTTTCACTAGGAAGATTGATGATTTTCCAATTCCTAGGGCCCTAGAGAAACTTCCATCCCTCAACATGTACGATGGGACTGAGGACCCTGACAGTCACCTGGCCTACTTCTCTCTCATGATGTGCTACCGGGGGGAAAGAGTTGAAACCAAACTCGGTCTCATCCTGGGGACAACTAGCTATGATGTCCACAACTCGTTTTCCCGCTTCCCACTTGAAGCCCAAGTCTGAAGAGGTACTCAGGGCGATCAGACAGGGAGAGAAAGAAACACTTAGAGAATATCTGGAAAGGTTCAACAAAGAAGCTGCGAATGTTAGGCACGTTGAGGACAAGCGAAGGCTCTTTTGTTTGAATGATGGCCTGTGGAAAGGAATCTTCGGGCTTGTGTGCTAGATAGCGGAAGAAAATGGGAGAATCACTTCCATTAGTAGAGTTCGCCTACAACAACAGTTACCACTCCAGTATTGGGATGACACCGTTTGAAGCACTGTATGGGAGGAAGTGTAGAAACCCTTTGTGTTGGTGGGAGATAGGTGAAAATAAATTTTTTTGGGACCCGACATGGTTCGTGAAACTACTAAGAAGATACGAGAGATTCATTGCCCAGAGTCGGCAAAAGAGATATGTTGACAACCAGAGGAGACCGTTGGAATTTGAAGTTGGTGATCATGTATTCTTAAGAGTTTCTCCAACCATAGGTACCGGTAGAGCTTTGCGAGCAAAGAAGCTCAGTCCTCGATATGTTGGATCATTCCAAATCATCGAGCGCATTGGGTCAGTTGCCTATCGTCTAGCTTTGCCTCCGGCCTTATCAAACCTTCATATTGTCTTCCATGTCTCTCAATTGAGGAAATATGTTCCCGATCCGAATCAGCCGCTGAATACTGACACGATTGACCTTCGACTGGATCTATCATTCCAACCTTATCCTAGCTATATCCTGGAGCGTGGCGAGAAGACGCTGCAGACAAGGACTATTCCCATTGTCAAAGTGGTCTGGCATGGCTTCTCGATCAAAGAGGCTACCTGGGAGTTGGAAGATGACATGCGGACACGATATCCATATCTATTCCATTGAGGCATGTCTTTTCAATTTTGAGGACAAAATGTTAAGAGTTGGGGTGATTGTAACATCCCTAATTTTTAAAATACTAAAATTACGAATATTACGAGTAAATTATACTTCGAGTGAAATAATAAGTCGTGACTCGGATATGGGATAGTCGAGGATACAACATTAGAGGATAAATCGTAGGATTAAAAGATATTAGTATCTAAACTATGGACTAATGGCTTAAACAAGGAGTTTAAGCTAAGGGGCATTTAGGTCTTTTCCTTTTATTTTTAAACACCTCAGCCTTTAAGACATTCTGACTTCCACTCTATCTCACTTAAGTGGTATTCAGAATTGCAAAAGGAGGAAAAGAAGGGAAGTGAGGTCGAGAGAGAGAGTGGAGGCCAAGAGGGAGAGAAGAAGGAAGGGGAGGGATGATCAACCAAATTCTTCAATGCATGTGAGTAGTCTCTTCTCCTTTCCACTCCATTTTTCGTGCTCTTTCCATTGATCCAAGTTTCAGCCTCCCATTCTGATCCTAACTCATTCTGCCATGGATGGACCTTGAAGTTCAAACATTGACCAAAGCTTGATGTTCTTGGCTTGCATGTTAAATTGGAGCTAATCACTGGAAATAGGAGCTTGGCATGGTGTATATTGAACCAAATTCACCATCAAAGGGTTAGAGGAAAGTTTTTGGTTAATGTAAAACGGAAATGGAGCTGGGAATGCCGGTTCCTCGAATTTGGGTTGGAGTCGTCTAGGTTTCGAGAGACATTGATTCCATAGACCGGAGAGGAATTCAGTAGCAAGAAAAGTGTCTGAGTTGCTGATTCGAATTGGGCAGAGTGGAGCCTTCGTTTGAAGCGGTTTGAACCATAGCAGGGACTGTTCGAGTGGTTTTGATTGGTAGTTCAAGTGAAGAAGCAAATTCTCGGGGATTCGTCAAATCTGTGAGTTTTATTCACGTTTAGGGTTTTATGTTTTGATTGTTGAAATGTTGGTTGAAATCGGTATTTGGATTTCGAAAGTTTATCGAGTCGAAAACCATTTTTCGAAAAATAACGTTTTACGGTTTTTATCGAATTTTATATGTGATTGTATGAACTGAGATTGTCCTGGTATATGGCTGGAATGTTTGATTGTTTTGTTGGAAATGGGATTGGGTTTCGATTGGAAGCGATCGGAGAAGCGAAACGGAACGAAACGAAAAAATAGAATCTGCTACAGGCAACACGGGTCGTGCCACCTATAGCACGGGTCGTGCTAGATTTTCTGGTGGGATTTCAGTCTAGCACGGGTCGTGAAAGGTCTGGCACGGGTCGTGCAAGGTCTGGCACGGGTCGTGCAAGACCTTCTGCCACCGGTTGCTAAAATTTCGTTTCGTCGCTCCTTTCGATTCCAAACCTCTTCTAATCTTCTTCCCAACCAATTGTGATGATATTACCTTGATAAAATCATTGTTTTGAAGGTGTTCAAATTGATTTTTGAGAAAAGGTTTTGAAAAGTAGACCGCGTGTGAGTACATGTTTCGAATAACTAATCGGATTATGTGTACAACTTGGTATCGTATTATAACACCGGATGTCTAGGATCGTGTTCATCAAAACGGGTTATAGAACAACAATAGATATAGAATATATCGAATATAGAAGTCGGCCAAATGCGGGTGTGATATATGAATTATATCAAGTTGGGTGACTACCCAACGAATATCATACTACGAAGCGAAGATCATGAGCCCTCACCCTAGGCCCGGACAACGTTATGGAATGGTCTAACGTGGGTTCATCGAGATTGTGGCTGGTGCACGGTCGATGGTTTGCTAGGTTAAAAACACGATTCGCCGAGAATGTGGCTGTTGCACGGTCGGTGTTTCGATTAATAAGCTTGTAATTGTATAGTAACTTATGAGGCTTAGAAACAAATAATTAGCGCATTAGATACCGAGATTGTGGCTGTTGCACAGTCGGTAAATGGCTAAGGATATATTATAGCAAATAGTTTATAAATTTAACTATGTTGCATTGGTTTATAAATGAACCGAGTGATAGTGAGGGGGCACGGTAGAACTTACTGAGATATGTTATCTCACCCTATCATTATTGTGGTTTTTATAGAGAAACAGGGGAAGCGAAAGACAAGGCGACACGAGTAGGTGACGTGCTTACGGAGACGCAAGAGACTTGTAGTCTTGATGTTCTCGATTGTTCTTCTTTTGTTGTCTCTGTTTTGGTTATGTAACTTATACTTGATATGAGTTGTATGAAACCTATTATTTCATTGTTTATGGTATTGAACAATTGGGTTTGTATTCCTTTGGAGTTGTGGAAACAGTGAACCTTTATGGAATTTGAGACGGATGACTCCGAGATATTATTGGTTTTTTGTCGGAAAAAGTTTGTACGTTCAATACTTAAGTAGGGATTGTGTCCTCTGATTATTGCTGAGCTCTGCATTTCAATGTATCTACACGTTAGAAATATTGGGGTGTTACAATTATTCTCTTAACCCATTTTATTTTTCTATAAACTCTTCCATTTCCAAATTTCCTGAGATTTTTGGCCGAGGTATATTGTTTATTTTGAGTTAGGATCTCTCAAAAACAAATCATTTTACATTTATTAATTAGTTTTATATTCCGCTTATTTTACCAAACATATGATTTGTTATTTGCTAACTTTTTCAGTATCTGCTAGTTCATCCAGTATACGCTATCCACAAGCTTGTCTGGACAGCGAATAATAAAGGACCTAAAAATTTAACGACAAAAGCTACAAAAATTTGGACAAACGAAATTATTGAAGGACCTAATTATTTTTCCAAAAGTTCAATTTTTCCAAAATAATTATATAGGTTATCTTAATTATTTGATTCTATCATATTGTCTTTTCATTTTGGGACATTGTAAATAATTAGTAACAATCTTTTTAAAAATAATTATATTATAAATTTATGATAATCAAATTAATGTAATTAGATTAGTTTTTCAATTTTTTTCTCTTTTAGAAAAAATTCCTATCCTTTATTAATTAAATCTAGATATGTAAATTTGTTAAACTCGATATCTTACTATTATTCTCTTAACCCTTTTTATTTTTCTATAAACTCTTCCATTTCCAAATTTCGTGAGATTTTTGGCCGAGGTATATTGTATATTTTGAGTTAGGATCTCTCAAAAACAAATGATTTTACATTTATTAATTAATTTTATATTCCGCTTATTTTACCAAACGTATGACTTGTTCTCTGCTAACTTTTTCAGTATCTGCTAGTTCATCCATTATACGCTATCCGCAAGCTTGTCTGGACAGCGGATAATAAAGGACCTAGAAATTTAACGACAAAAGCTACAAAAATTTGGACAAACGAAATTATTGAAGGACCTAATTATTTTTCCAAAAGTTCAATTTTTCCAAAATAATAATATAGGTTATCTTAATTATTTGATTCCATAATATTGTCTTTTCGTTTTTGGAAATTGTATAAAACTAGTAACAATATTTTTAAAAATCGTTAAATTATAAATTTATGATAAACAAATTAATGTAATTATATTTGTTTTTAATTTGTTTCTCTTTTAGAAAAAATTCCTATCCTTTATTAAGTATATCTAGATATGTAAATTTATTAAAATGGATATCTTACAATTCTCTTAACACACTTTTTTTTTCTAAAAACTCTTCCATTTCTAGATTTTATGAGTTTTTTTGCCAAGGTATATTCTTTATTTTTTACCAAAGGTATATTCCTTATTTGTGTACCACAACATCATTACTCGTAGCTTATAAATTAAAGGCTGGTTTATTCAACTTAGATTATCAAATTAAAGTTAACATACACACAAGGATTGCGAATATTTTTAAAGAGAAGAACTATGAGAAAGAGTGACATGAAAAAGATTGTTTCAGTTATAGTGATGATTCTATTTGTCTTTGCGCAAGCTGATGATTTGTCTCCACCTTCAACAGACTCTGTAATCGGTAAAGCTATTTGTATTGGCAAGTGTTCCCTAGATTGTAGAAGTTCCCCCATCACTAGTGTACTTTGTGTTGCTGGTTGTGTAGCAAAATGTCGTAACAGGTTGTCAACAACTCTATATGATTGTGCAACTAGTTGTGCGTTGTCCAAGTCCGCTACTGTCAATGCAGGTATTAATTTTAGTTACTCTTACCTATTTTATCAATTGTTGGTATAATGCTTCTTAACAATTATTATAAAAAAAAATTGTATTTTTTACATAAATTTAACATATTTTTTTCCAGATATTCATGGATTTGGTGCCTTCGTGGATTCTTGCTTGGAAGACTGTAAGAAGAAATAACATGTATTAATAGTCATTGTTTAGGAAGTATGTTGACAAGAGAAATTAAAAGGATTATTATTCTAATAAACCACTAAAGTCACTTATGAGTGAGTATTATTAGACATTCATAATGTTTGTACTCATAATAAATGGAAACGATCTCAATTTGATTAGACGTGCATTTACATTTTAAGTAGTAACTAAAGCTATAATCCGTGTACTTAAACATAAAAAGTTAAACTCCAAAAACCTTAGTAACTATGTTTTGTAAAAAAGATTATACCTTATGATATTTTATGGAATATTTTATGAATTTTAACAAGTTATAATTTTTGTTTGAAGTATTATTAAAAAATAAAGTGTAATAAAAATTATTTGAAACATTACATAAAATATCCGATTTAATAATACATACTACAATGTTTCTCACAAAAGTTATTAACAAATTATTTAACACGACAAATTTTGAAAATTCATTTACATTATAAAAGTTTCATGTCTTTTAAATATTTTATTCATTTGGGATAATTTATAATAAAATTAGAGTTTTTATTGATAAATGTTTTTTGGACCAAAAAAATGTATCAACCAGAAATCCAATAGAAGAGCCCTAATGTATGTCATTCATTAAACTAATATTTGGTTTTGTAATAAAACTCAAGTTAATCTATATGATGATTTTTTTTTTTTCGATCACCTACTAATAAGATGGAACACATAACACCACAAAACATTACTCTCGCATAGTAAAGTGCTTGATCAAAAGAGACTGTCATTTGATACATCACACCACAAAACACAAGAAAGGGAAAGTTTGAATTCTGTTGAATCTTTTTAGAAAACTTCTGGTTAAATTAAAAGAGGGTTTTATACCAAAATATTATCCGTTGTAAATAATTATCATTGAGGACAAGGACTATTCCGATTGTCAAGGTAGTCTGGGAAGGCTTCTCAGCCGAAGAGGCTACTTGGGAATTGGAAGAGGACATGTTGACCCGATATCAATATCTTTTTGCTTAAGGTTCGTCTTGTCAATTTTGAGGACAAAATTTTTAAAAGTTGGGGTGATTGTAACATCCCTAATTTTTAAAGACTCGTACTATGATGCCTAGGACCGAGTAATTATTTGTGGGAATAATTGGTCGTGTCTCGGGGATTAATAGTCGAGAAAAAGTCCAAAGAAATCCTACTCTACATTTAATTGTGGCTTAGTCATAATTTAAATGAACAATTAGAGCACAAGGGTAAAATCGTCATTTCCGTCTCAAAATGAAGAAGCATCATTGATGAAGTAACGGATTGGGTTCTAATCGTGCTAGGTTATGGAGATGTTATTTAAATTGCTAAGTCATAGGGATTTATGAGTATCGGTGGATTAAAATGGACCTAAGAGGATATTAACGAACCAAGGGCGTTTTGGTCATTTCGCCTCATCTAAATAGCCCTCAGTTCATATCATTACCTGACCCTACTCCTTTCCCTCTCATTCAACAAATTGGAAATAAAATTGGAAAAGTGAATGTGAAAGAAATGAAAATTTAAGGGCAAAATGGTAATTTTGCTCTCACTTAAGAAGCACATAACCAGCTGACCTTATCCTTCTCCTCACTGTATCAATATCCTGAATTTGGAAAGAAAATAAGGGAAAGAATAGAAAGGGAGGGAGGAGAGTACGAAGAGAGGGAGGAAAATGGAGAGGAGGGATGGTTCTCCATTGTTCATGCATGTGGATAAAACCTTCACCATTCTCTTTCTTTTCTCCTCCTCTACTCAATGAGGCCATTTTCCACTCTTCATTCCATCTTCAGCTCTTTTCACCATGGATGAGGTTTCAAGCTTTTGAAGGTGAAAATGGAGTTCTATGACATCGAAGCTTGCTTTGGGCTATGGAAGTTCACATTCAGTTTGGACGTACCAAAAATCAACCCACATTGTTGTTTGGTTCATGTTGGGACAGTAGGAGGAGTAAATAGAATAGCTTGGTTCGAATTTAGAGTTTTGGTTTGAATGGGAGAAGTTTCAAAGGCTGGGAAAAACGATTTCTCAAGCATGCAGCACTCCTACCCAGAACCCGTTTTACCTACCTTCATTGTTTTCATCGTATCTCACTGTACACTACTCCGATGATCGTCATTCTTGCCCCTCTGGAAACTAGACACAAAGATCTTCATTTTGGACACAAGAACCGTATGATTTCATGGAGAAATGAAGGAGATATCATGCCCCCAAGTTACGGTTTCAGAATCAAACACTGTCCTGGACCAGTCACCTTGTCTTGGTGATATCTCCCAAACCACTGGATGCCTGCGTGTGAATCCTTGACCATCTGGTTTGGATAGTTTTGGTCACGGATTGACCAAGTTATGCCTGTTGCAAAACTGAATCATGTTGCTGGAAAACAGAAAGAAGAAGCTGGAAATGTGATTCGTCGGATTTGGGATTCGAGTTGTCAAGTCGTGCGAGACGTCAATTCTATCCACCGGAGATGAAGTCAGTATCAAGAGGGGTGTTGGTTGCGGAATTCAGTTGCGGAGGCATTCGGAGCGGGTACGTGACTACAAGGATTGTTCGAGTGGTTACGGTCCGGTCGTCCGTGCTCCGGCGTGATTTCTCGCGAGATCGTCAACCGGGTGAGTTCTACTCACGGATAGGGATATTTTTGTGTGCCTGAAAATATGTCGGTTTTGAGTTATAAGGCATTTATCCTGTTTTCCAAAGATTTTGGAACCGAAAACCGTTTTTGAACAATATCGCGTTTTTACGATTTTTATTGAAATGTTGAGCAATTTACGAAATTTTGATTTAAACACTTTCACTGGAATATAGTCTGGAATATGGTTTATTAAAACTATTTTCAGGTTCTATTACGATCGGAATTCGATTCGGGCGAGAAACGGAAAAGCGGAATTAGAATCGGATTGGAATCGGGAAACAGAACCGGACGCACGGGTCGTGCGCCCCTGGGCACGAACCGTGCGCCCACTTCGCAGATGGGTATTTTAATTTAGTGCATCACGCACGGGTCGTGCGCCCCTGGGCACGGACCGTGCGTGAGGTTCTGTTACCGGACTCCGATTTCTCATTTCGTCGCTCCCTTTGATCCCAAACCACTTCTAATCGTCCTCCCAACCAATTTTAAGGATATTGCCTTACTGAAAACCTTATTTTGAACTTGTTCAACTCATGGTTTTGAAAAAGAGCTTTGAAAGCCTATTTGATCGAAAAACCGAAACCCTAGTTAATTGAATATGATTATATATGTTTATATATGTTAATCAGTGGGTACACCGACTGATGGACTGACTGAATATATATGTCTATATATGTTAATTGAATATGATTATAATGTCAGAGGTCTAATTTATGAATTCCTCAAAACGGATTATAGATCGATATGGATATTTTTTATCCAACTATTATGTGATTGATCCTTTGGTGATCGAAAAGATATAAATTATCTAACTCTCGAGATTTGATACGTATGGTCATATGTATCGCGTTGGGTGACGATCCGACAAGTAGCATACTAGGAAGGGAAGTCATGAGCCCTCACCCTAGGCCCTGTATACGTTTTGGCGTGGTCAATTCGTGGGTTACCGGGATTAGTGAATTGTTGCACAGCCGGTTTATGCTAAGTTAAGAACACGATTCGTCGGGATTACTGAACTGTTGCATGGTCGGCGTTTCGCTTAAGAAGCTAGTGATTATAAATTAATCGACTAGGCTTAATAACATAAATGATAGTACTCAAATTACCGGAATTAGTGAACTGTTGCACGGTCGGTAATGGGCTATATTTATGTTGGTAAATAGTTATATATATATATTTAACTATGCGGTAATCAGTTTTAAAATTGAACCGAGTGTTAGTGAGGGGGCACGGTAGGACTCACTGAGACAAGTTGTCTCACCCAATCCATATTTGTTGTTTTTTTTACAGAGAACAGGTTATAAGGACAGCAGGCGGCACAGTTAGTCGTCAGGCTCGAGGAGAAGTTGGAGATGTAATCTTCCATCTATGTTTTGGATTCTTCTGATGTAGTCTCTGTATTCGGTCTTATGACTCGAAGTTGTAAAATGTTACTTTTATAGTTTCCGCTGTTTCTTGTAAGGATGTATATCTGAACAGAAATTTTTTATACTCTGATTTATACCAAATTGTATATTTAGGTATCTCTTTGTTAAAGAAATACCGGGGTGTTACATTTGGTATCAGAGCGGTTCGACCTTGTCGGACTTAGTGACCTTCGGGTCGAGAGTATAGGATCGAGTCAGCTAGGGACTTAGACAGTTATATGTCAGACCTTTTTAGTATATTATGTGACGTATTGAGTCAAGATACACTCACTTGCTGAATGTAAGAAACAACAAACACAGAACATAAGAAAGAAAAGTTGAGAGAGGGAGAAGTGGAGAGAGAGTGGAGAAGAATGAAGAAGATCATCACCAAAATTTCATGCATGTGAGAGATTTTACCATCAATCTTCCTCATTTGACCTCCTCTACCCATTGATCTAATATTTCTCAAGGTTTTCAGCTCCTCATCTACTCCCATTCTCCTCTTAGTTTCGAGTTTGAAGGTGGAAGAAGAATGGTGGTGCAAGCATTTTTCCTAGTTGTTCATTTGATGTTGAAAGGAGATTCTAGGGTTATCAATCAAGCATATTTCAGTTGGTTTGAGTGGTAGCTCTTTTTTAGGTAGCATTGGGAGTTCTTTTAGGCCATTGAAATATTAAAGGTCAAGTTTTGGGGCTGGTGTAAGTGTTGAATGAGAAGAAATCAACTCACAACATTCTGCAGAAAACGATTTTTGAACAGTCTTTGGTATTTCCTTCGTAACTCTCTGTACAGACCTCCGTTTAAGTTCATTTTTGTTACTTTAGAAACTAGACACGAAATACTTCATTTTTAGCACAAGCACCATTTAACTTCATTGAGTATTGATGGAGCAATTAAACAGACAAGTTAGCATTGTGAATCAGTGGCAGTTTGGACCTAGCTGTATTGTTCTTACCATATCTCACTATATACCTAGGGTATCAGTTTGAAACCTAAACCCTCAGAAACTAGACAAAAATACCTTCACAATAGACACTCGTTTTGCTAAATTTAATTAAGAATTGACTGAGTTATGTTGCTTTCAAAATGGTTCATGGTTGTGGGAAACAGTAGAGACCAAAACCAAAGACCCCAACCTTCCTAATTTTCTTATACACTTGCATTTGTTCGTTTAATCTGGACACTAAGTTGCTAGCACACATACACAGGCCACACTGTGGTTCAAATTCGTTTTGGGTAACTATTGGAGCATTCGGGTAGCGGCGTTGTAGTCGGGAAGCGTTTCGGGGACCGTTCGAGTAATTGCGTAGTTGCTTGTATTGTGTGGATTCTCGGTTGTGCGTGATTATCATCACGAAAGGTGAGTTCTATACTCGCTTAGGGATTTTGTATCGAAATATTGTTGCATGTTCCGTTTCGTGCGTTTTTCGAGTCAAAACGTTTTACGAGAATTACGTTTCGAATGAGGAAATATAAGGTTGATTGATTGACGATATGAATGTGGATTGATTGATATATTGGTGTCTGTTGATTGATACACGAATTATGTGGACTTTTATTATGTATTGAATGACTGTTTTGAAGTTGGATTAAGATTGGGTTACGGATTCGACTCGAACGGAATTGCGAAAACGAGAAAAACGGAACAAATAGGCGTGCTGATAGAAGCGCACGGATCGTGCGCCTACGGCACACGGATCGTGCGCCAGCTTCTGCAATGGTTTTTCAAATAATGTTCAGTGCGCACGGGTCGTGCGCCTAGGGCACACGGACCGTGCGTGAGCTTCTGTTACCGCACACCAAATTCTCGTTTCGTCGCTCCTTTTGATTCCGAACCTCTTCTAATCTTCTTTCCAACCCTTTGTGATGATTTTTCACTTATAAAACATCATTTTTGACATGTTCAAGATGGTTTTGGAAATTTCCTTCAAACCTATAAATGTTCCAAAAACCGAAAAGTAGTACACGTGAGCGGACATGGGTTATGTTTAAAGGTCATGGAACTAAATGTTCAATCAATTTTTTAAGCTCATGGAACTAAATGTTTTTTCAAGGTTAAGATATATAAATTATATCATAGGATGGGTGACGACCCAGTAGATTAGTATACTAGGGGAGGGGGAGTCATGAGCCCCAGAACCTAGGCCTCAGAAGGTTTGAAGCTAGTGTAAACTAGTGGAGAGGTTCGACGGTAAAGGCAGAGCTTTTGCCGAAGATGTAATATGGCATGACAGTAAAAGCTATATGCATGTAGGACCTATATGGACTACGATTAAATGAACAAGGAATAAATGAACCGCGAGTGTGTAGTAAGGGGTCTTGATAGGACTCACTGAGATTTGTAATCTCACCCTTTATATGTTGATGTTTTACATATACGCAGGGAAAGAACAAAGCGAGAAAGCATGGTTAGATGAGGCCTTATGCAGAACCCGAAGACTTAGCTTTTGTCTTCATTTTGTTTCTCCTAGTTTTAATGTAATTTCGATATTATGACTTGTACATGTATTGGAAGTTGTAAATCGTTTCCGCTATTCCTGTTTTCGATATTGAATAATAGGGAATAAGATCGATCACTTGATGAGTTATATCAAGTTTTTAGTTTTGTTCAATATCCGAATCAGGATATTCTACTCTGATGTATGCCATTTTGTGCATCTTAGCATTTCTACTTGATAGAAATATAAGGGTGTTACATTTTGGTATCAGAGCAGTTCGACCTAGTCGGGCTTAGTGACCTTACGGTCAAGAGGAAATTAGATCGAGTCAGTTAGGGACTTAGACAATTAAATGTTAGAACCTTTCAGTATATTATGTGAAGTATTGAGTCAGGAACCGCTCAATGTTTCATGTGAGTTACTGAGAATGATGACTATTGGTTGCCTCAGCCCCGAAAGTGTCCGAAACCCTAAACCATAGGACTTCTAGCCTTCTCGTTTCATCAGAGAGCGCAGCAGAAGTAGAGGTCTACAAATGACATTCCGGAACATTAGATGGGCATCCGTGATGGTTCGAGGAAGCTGTGGGCGACTGTTCAGTCTTTGGAGCCAAAGCAATCGTTGAGTTGCCGCGTAAACCTTTATAGGTCGTCCAGCCAGTTGTAACCTAAACAAAATCTTCAAGTAGTAAGAGTATTAGTGTTCGGAGATCCTTTTAGGAGTAACCGACACTGTGAAGCTCCAATTCATGTCCAACCAAGTTTCTCAATTTCCGAGATAATGTCTAGTAGTTATCATACCTCGTAACTCAGGTTAACCTCAACTCACATCATAGTTTACAGAAATCCATCGGATAGTCTCGAGTCTAGGTCAAGTACCTTTTCCTAAGAGAAACCTTTTGAAATGTCATGAAGTCGGTTTCGTAAACCATAATTGCATCAGCAATATTGGCAAGTAGAATCACCCAAGATTTATGAATCTGTTCCTGCCAAGAAAGGATTAGTACATGATGCCGATAAAAGTAACCTTATAGAAATCCTTCGATTAGGAGTATGCCCATTTCGGTCTGTGAGATATTCTCGAGAGTCTTTCGACTTGTTTTATTCGTAACTTTTAATCCGGAGCCCTGATTTTTATGTTCTGAGATGCGTTGGAAAGCTAACGAAAATATCTACACGTCTAAGTCAGTTGTTGGGAATGTGACTCTTTCCTAAATTCTGGAAGATACTTTTTTCCAACCTTAAGCCGTAAACCCTAAGGTGTTCGTGGGAAATAAATCCTCGAGTAATATGGGAAATGGGAAGAGGATTCCCCAACCATCCAGACTAACTTCTTAGACACCGGGTTAGGATAATATCCTTTGTAGTCCTAAAAAGGACTATCTCTCAGAAATGGTCAAAGTCTATGAAAGCCCTAGATTATTAGGCATTCCGCAAAATGTTGTCAAAAGAAAAAGCTCAGTCCACTTAGGTGACGAATGTTGTTCTCTAGGAATGTTCGAAATGGTTGGGATACTTGTAATAGTTTCGTTTGTATTGTTTATGGAATTCGGAGTGCCGGAGGATCATAGGAATGTTCGAAATGGTTGGGATTCGTTTTCTGAATCAACCCAAGATACACCAACCGTGCGCCTGTTTGATTCCTTTAAAGAATTCTTCTTTTTCTCTTTTCTTTGATGCTACAGCTATCCCAATACCGTAAAGAATCCAAATGTAAATGATTACACCTAGATTTCCCAACGATCCCTTATGTTAAGATAAAGTCTATAGTTTTCAAGTGAGTCTCCTTTTTCAGGGAAGGCTGTTATGCCTCCCCAGTAAGATCCCTATTATTGAGAGATTTTCATACCCTAGAGTATGGATAGTTGAAGCCCTGAGAGGGCTATCAGTCCGAAAGGATAAGTTATAGATTTTTAGATAAGTTCTCTCAAGGAGGATAGCCAGTGTTGTAGGATTTCATCTGGCTAGAAGCTTTCCCCAAAGGTCCTTGCCCTAATGTTATGATTGAGGAATCTGTGGTTATTGAGTTTAAGACTCAATTTACGAGTTATGGAGATTCGCTCATACTAGTAATTTGGGTAATCGGTAGAGTGGCTTTGATAGGTCATGGCAAAAAGTATTATTTTTAAAATCCTATCATTATGTGGGTCATTGAGACAATATAGTCGACTCTGATAGGTAGAGGAAAAGTATTTTTAAAATCCTATCATTATGTGGGTCATTGAGACAATATAGTCGACTCCAATAGGTAGAGGAAAAGTATTTTTAAAATCCTATCAATATATGGGTCATTGAGACATTACAGTCGACCCTGATAGGTCATGGAAAGATCATTTTATGAAAATCCTATCACTGCATGAGTCACCGAGAACAGAGCTGGTCCCGAGTTTAACCCAAAGACCTAGATGTATCTCTAAGAAGACGAAAGGTAGCATCCCAAATTTTCTATCTGTGGTGAAGGATACTTGGAGCGAAAGTTGTCAGTGCATCAACTAAGAAGAAAAAGCCGACGTTTTTAGCATTGAGTCGGACAATAGTCCATAAGTCACGATGCCTACACAAATAAAAGTGAGGAAATTGTTTTCAATGTTCTATTGATCGAACATCAATAGAATAAGTATGTGCTGAATTTGACGTTGTTCGAAATTCAACACGATGTTTGAAATTGCAATGTAACTAGGATTTTACAATCCTAGTACGTGTTTATGAGTTGTTCCCTTGCGCTGTTCTTGGTTAATGATTGTGCTGATTGTTATGATATTGCTGAGGTAATATGTTTGAGGTATATAGATATATAAATTATATCGAGTTTAAGAGACGGCCCAATGCGGGTATTATAGGTGATGTAGCTTGATTGAACGAATCCACGAATGGTCGTAACATTTAATGTTAGGTTACATGCTTCGTGTACATTATGTGTATAAGATATTGATGTGGATATGAATCAATAATAGAAGTACTGTGTTGGATTGCGATTAGTATGTCAGGTTATCTTTTAAAGGTGTTTTTGTTGACTTAAATTAAGTTAAGGATTGATTGTTCTTAACGAGTCCGGAGTAAACGGAATAGCGATATTTGACGCAAAACAGAATTTTAGGAATTTTTTTTTTGAAAAGACACGTTTTTCATTTTCCGTGCGATACAAATTCTTTCCCAATCCTTTCCCTAACTTGACCTAAGTTACTCTAACCCTAGTGAGACTACTTGAGGTGTAGTTGTATAGTCAAAAGATTTTCAAAACAGTTGTAAATTCCATTTTTACTTGTGACGTTCAATTTCGAAAACCGAGTGTGGTAGTACTGTTTTAATAAGAGTCCTACTTTAAGTAAGGATATTTCAAGTTGGTGTGAGTTATCATTTTGAGAAAAAAAAAGTTTTCAAAACGGACTTATTTTGAAAACAAGTAAAAAGAATCTTCTACCGATTTGAATGAGCCTCCTAAGGAGTATTTTTCCAACATAGTATTGCGCCTAAGTATGCGTATTATGAATTTCACTTCATTCGAATGCGAACCTATGCCTCGACCCTAGATCGAAAGATTGTCTTCCGGATGAATTGTGGGTACAATAGGAAAGTTATGTCAAGTCGATAAGCCGACGGATTTTCGTGTTAAGTATGCAAATAGGATTTTAACGATTTTGAGGACAAAATCTTTCAAGTTGGGGTGATTGTAACATCCCTAATTCGGTTAATTTCACATAACGAAATTAACTTGCGATTTATCGTCAACAAAATGATAAGTCGAGTCATGGCTTAGTTTATGTCGAGAAAGCAATGTTAGATTGCTCAATTATATGATTTACATGCACTATTCCTTTAATCATGAATTAATGTCTATTACTTGATTAGATTTGAGGTTTAAGTAGAAATTATAGTTTAAAGGGCAAAACGGTCATTTTGCCTAGTGAGCGGTTAGGACTAATTTATTAGCTAACCTAAATAATATAGCATATCTAATAAAATATAATAGCTAATATAATTGCTAATGATGTGAAAATGTGCACTGTTGATTGATGGTTTGATTAGAATTTAGTTTTAAGTGGGAATTGGATATAAGGGTAAATTGGTCCTTTCCATTTTTTTCCTTCAGCTCACAAACACTCAAAACACACACGCACTCACTTGCTGAATGTAAGAAACAACAAACACAGAACATAAGAAACAAAAGTTGAGAGAGGGAGAAGTGGAGAGAGAGAGAGAGTGGAGAAGAATGAACGAGATCATCACCAAAATTTCATGCATGTGAGATATTTTACCATCAACCTTCCTCATTTGAGCTCCTCTACCCATTGATCTAAATTTTCTCAAGGTTTTCAGCTCCTCATCTACTCCCATTCTCATCTTAGTTTCGAGTTTGAAGGTGGAAGAAGAATGGTGGTTCAAGCATTTTTCCTAGTTGTTCATTTGATGTTGAAAGGAGATTCTAGGGTTATCAAACAAGCATATTTCAGTTGGTGAGAGATTCTTGAGTGGTAGCTCTGTTTTGGGTAGCATTGGGAGTTCTTTAAAGCCATTGAAGTATTAAAGGTCAATTTTTGGGGCTGGTGTAACTGTTGAATGAGAAGAAATCAACTCACAACATTCTGCAGAAAATGATTTTTGAACAGACTTTGGTATTTCCTTCGTAACTCACTGTAAAGACCTCCGTTTAAATTCATTTTTGCTTCTTTAGATACTAGACACGAAATACTTCATTTTTCGCAGAAGAACTATTTAATTTCCTTGAGTATTGAAGGAGCAATTAAACAGACAAGTTAGCATTGTGAATCAGTGGCAGTTTGGACCTAGCTGTATTGTTCTAACCATATCTCACTAAATACCTAGGGTATCAGTTTGAAACCTAAACCCTCAGAAACTAGACAAAAGTACCTTCACCATAGACACTCCTTTTGCTAAATTTAATTAAGAATTGACTGAGTTATGTTGCTTTCAAAATGGCTCATGGTTGCTGGAAACAGTAGAGACCAAAACCAAAGACCCCAACCTTCCTAATTTTCTTATACACTTGCATGCGTTGATTTAATCTGGACACTCAGTTGCTAGCACACATACACAGGCCACATTGTGGTTGAAATTCGTTTTGGGTAGCTATTGGAGCATTCGGGTAGCGGCGTTGGAGTCGGGAAGCGTTTCGGGGACCGTTAGAGTAATTGCGTAGTTGCTTGTATTACGTGGATTCTCGGTTGTGCGTGATTATCATCACGAAAGGTGAGTTCTATACTCGATTAGGGAGTTTGTATCGAAATATTGTTGCATGTTCTGTTTTGTGTTCAGTCGTGCGTTTTCGAGTCAAAACCGTTTTACGAGAATTACGTTTCGAATGAGGAACTATATAAGGTTGATTGATTGACGATATGAATGTGGATTGATTGATATATTGGTTGTGTGTTGATTGATACATGAATTATGTGGACTTTTAATATGTATTGAATGACTACTTTGAAGTTGGATTAAGATTGGGTTACAGATTGGACTCAAACGGAATTGCGAAAACGAGAAAAACGGAACAAATAGGCGTGCTGATAGAAGCGCACGGATTGTGCGCCTACGGCACACAGATGGTGCGCCAGCTTCTGGAATGGTTTTTCAAATAAAGTTCAGTGCGCACAGGTATTTTGTGAGCTTCTGTTACCGCACACCAAATTCTCGTTTCGTCGCTCCTTTTGATTCCAAACCTCTTCTAATCTTCTTTCAAGCTCAGGAGTCGTTTCAATTGAAGGTTTGGTTTTTGGGGTATCACCCCATTCCAATTCCTCAAATCTATGATTACTCCAATTTTTCTGAGGGTGGTGAGCCTGCAAAAGTATTAAGAACTCTTCTTCCTCACCACCCTACAATATGCCAAGTCCCTGCAAAGTAAGTACTTTTTCTAGAGGGTCCTAAATTCTAAAATCATCAAAACTTTCAGAGGCAACCACATCATTAATATCCATAGCTTGAATAAAATTACAAGAAGCAAATGAGGAGGGATTTTTTAATGAGTTCAAGACTTGAAATACAACTTCCTCATCTCCAAGTCTCAAAGTCAATTTCCCCTGCTGAACATCAATTAAGCTTTTTCCTATAGCTAAGAAAGGACGGCCCAAAATAATTAGGACTTCATCTTCTTCCATATCCAAAACAACAAAATCAGGAGGGAAAATAAACTTATCAACCTTAACTAAAACATCTTCCACCACTCCACGGGGGTGGGCAATGGATCTATCAGCCAGGTGCAAAGTGATGTTAGTAGGATGGGGTTCTGCAAACCAAGCTTTCTAAAAACAGAAAAAGGCATCAAATTTATACTTGCTCCTAAATCACATAAAGCCTTTTCAAAAGGAGAGTTACCAGTCGTACAAGGGATAGTAAAACTACCAGGATCTTTAAGCTTAGGAGGTAAGTTTTTAAGAACTATAGCAGAACATTCCTCATTAAGCCTAACTGTCTCAAAGCCTTCTAACTTCCTTTTGTTAAAAATAATTTCTTTTAAAAATTTGGCATATTTGGGCATTTGAGCAATAGCTTCCGCAAAAGGAATCTTGATATGCAATTTTCTAAATATTTCAAGAAATTTGGCAAATTGCTTATCATGCTGCTCATTTTTAAGTCTTTGAGGATAAGGAACATTTACCTTTGCTTGCTCATATTTTTCCCTTTCCTTTTTGCTTTCCTCAGAAGTGCTCCCCTCAGTAGGAGCTTGTATTTCTTTCTCGGGCGCCCGCCCATCTTGATTGTTTTCTTGAACCAGCTCCTTGCCACTCCTAAGAGTAACAGCCTTGCAATGCTCATTTCTTAGATTAGGCTCAGTTTGGGTAGGCAATGAGCCTTGAGGCCTTTGAGACAACACAATAATGAGATTTGAGATTTGACCCTTCAGGCTTCCAAATTCGTTGTTCATGGCTCCAATTTGGCCCTCCAAGTTTCCAAATTTTTCATTTGTCTGCTGCATAAGCCTTGTCAACACATCATTGGTATCCAACTTTTTCTCCTCTTGCCTTTGAACATGTGGGGGCTTATAAGAGTTCGAGCTTTGCTCCTTTTGTTGTCCTCCCCAAGAGAAATTAGGGTGATTTCTCCAACCCGGATTGTAACTGTTCGAATAAGGGTCATTTTGGGTCCGGTTGGAATTCTGAACATAATTGGCCTCTTCAGTTGAAGTTGTTGGCCGATCCTGTGCTTTTATCAGTTCTTCAATGGATTGCAAGCTCTCATCAGTCCTATCCATGTAATTGGCTAAAACACCCATGCACGGATGTCCAACTTTTTCCATGTATCTAACTAAAGAATCTTGCATACCAGGCCTTAACTCACTTTTCTTCTGACCAAGAAAGTTGACTTCTTCAGTTAGGCCTTCCCAGAGATTATTTGTGATGTCACTAGTGGAGGTAACTATTCGGGTAGGTTGAGCTTGTACATTCATCATATATCCACCTGTTTAGAGAGAGCATCCAGCTTTATTTGAACACTAGTGTCATCTTCATCGTTGTACATCCCATCTGATTTCTTGATGTGTCTGTCACTTGTCTCCCATTGGGCATTATCGGCTGATATCTCTGCAATTAAGTCATATACTGTCGCAGGTTCTCCATGTTGGTGTAAGCCCTAGTGGCCAATCTATTTTGAATAGATTATTATTTGTATCATGATTTTATGTCATATATTTGATATATGTGTAAGGCATTATTTATTATGTTATAATAAAGTCCTTAGAATAGATAGTTTGTTCAATGGAGCATTAAATGTGATTTGATCGTGAGACCCCATTGAATTATAGAACGCTATTCTTGAAGTATCCATAGTCGAAGTATTATTGTTAACAAGGACAACAATAATGCATAGAGGCTATTGTGTTGATGATTGATGACCACATCTCACGAGTCATGGATATGGAGATATCGAATCATAACACAAGTATAAATATTAGGAGTAATATTTATACTGGATTGACCCACCGTGAGAATGCTACATAATTGTTGTGTAAGTGTCATTAGCGATTCTCATGCGACCATTGTGAGTAGTCCTTCGACTTGAAGTCACTACGATCCCTACATGTGAAGTTGTAGACTTTAAAGCCATCAAACGTTGTCCGTGACAGGACAATCATAAAGGTAGTTATTGGGCCTGCAATGAACCATGTGGAGGGGTGTGAGTGATGTAGATAGGATTCGTCCCTCCTACATAACAGGAGTTATGTCTTGGGCCTATCGATAGAGTGAGACCGTGGAAATGCATGGCCATGCTATAATGGACCAATATGTGATATTGCGTTCATTATTATTTACGTGTCTACTCCGGGATCGATAAATAAATAATTGGACTTTGCAAGTATGACACACATTGTGACTTGCGTTCAATTAGACATTTGGACGAAGGGACAATTACTGCACGATAAATTATGGTCGCAGAAGGTTAAAATCGGATCACCGGTTTTCTCGTTAATTGGGTGACAATGATGCATTGCTAGATGCCGCTCATTGTTTATAATATTTTTTATTATTGCCAATTAAGTGGGAGCCTATAGGGTCACACGATTGAACGGTTAAATCGGAAAATAGTTATTTAATTAAATAAAGATTTAATTAAATAAAGAAGGAGTTGGGCTTGTAATGTACAAGGCCCACTAAGGCAACAAATGATAGAAAGGAGCATTATATATGTGATATATTGCGCCTCCAAAGGTTAACTTGAATAGAGTCTATTTTGTTGTGCCTCCTCCTTCACAGTAGCCGTCGGCTAGCACCGACGCCATTCCGAGGAAACCGTTCACGTGGACTGAATAGAGACACTGCGCTTGTGGTGTTGGTGATTTGTCTCCTCGACGCTTCAAGAGGTAAACACAAGAACTCATAGTGATTCTTGTAGTTCTAAGCGATCTTGGTAAAGGGATTTTTTTCCGCTCTTGAGATTGATTTTAAAAGGGTTTTAAAATAATATCTCTTGATTTCCCAACAGTGGTATCAGAGCATTAGTCTTAGTAACCTTGAATTCTATATGCTTGTTTGCCTTTTTGATAACATGTTTTGATGCTTTGAATATGATTCATTCGATATTCATGTTATCTTACCTGTTATTGGATGCGTTCTTCGTGAAAGTATGTTTTAGTTTTTCTTTATGCATAATTTCACGAGCAGAGTTTTGCTTGAACAGCATAAGAACGGGTATCTCCGTTGGTATGATAAACTTTTTCACGGGTGTAATTTTTGAGAAGTCTTGTACGATGAACTTTTTCAAAATGGTGTTTGAAAGGTTATCTTTAATTTTGGAACAATTCCAGTAGGCAATTCTTTGACTTGTAAATGGAAACAATCTCAAATTGGTAAATGAGATATCCTTGGTTTTCTCTAATTAATTAAATCAAAGTCAAAGCGCGTGTCAGTTTTGGAATACCGTAATAACCGCTTTTAGACGTGCAATTCACTCATTGAAAGATATTTCATTGTCTCGCCATTGAATACAATCAATAATAAGGTTTTGAAAAAGATCAAAATATTTGATATCATTCGAGTATGGATTATTAGCCATGCATAGGCTATTATGAATCGAATTATTTCAAAACCAAAGAAGGAGTCTTTTGAACTAAAGATATGATGATATGCGCTACTTTATTGGAAATTAATTGGCTTTAGAAATCAATTAATTGGCCGTACAAGATTTTGGCTGATTTGGAAATATGATATGATTTGCTTTCATTTGAAATTGGTTCAAAAGTTAATGATTATGCATTTCAGTGTTATAATTTGTTATGTGATAATTGCTTGTCTTGCATATCAATTAGAAGCTAATTTCATGTCTGGAAATATTTTCGGAAATACATCTATTAGAAATAATAGATAATAGTTAGCTGATTTCACATAATTGATATAATGATATTTATATTAATAATGGTTATTAATATTTATTATTAAAAATTATGTGAGAGGTGTATGGTAATGGCCTTAGAATATTTATTTTAAATACGACCTGCGTGTCGTGATTTATTTTAATTTAAATACGGCCTGCGTGTTGTGCATTTTAATTATTTTTAGTTGTTTACTTAAATAATGTAATTGCTCAAGAGTTGAGGAGAAGACAACACTATTTGTGGACGCCAGTGGGAGAAGCTTTTGAAGCTTGTACGCGGGTCAAAGAATTGTAATAAATAGTTTATTTAATTCTTAGATATTAGGAGGCCATAACCGTACCACCCTATCTTATATGTTTTATGTATGTGATGCATGATGCGTGTGAGATGTATGTTTAACATGTTTGAGAGACGCTTTGCATGTTAATATAAATGCTGATGAGATCGCCTAATCAAAATCCCTCAAATCAAATATTAAGTTTAATGTCTTCCGATGTGTGGCACTCGTCAATGCCAGTATCGTCTAGTGTGGGTCATGCCAAAGCTGAGTACACTATTCTATATCGGTGAGGCGCGATAGGATAAGATCCGACTGTCAACCATTGGGTCTAACTTAACTCGGTCGAATTCAATAGGATTGAAATGGGCCCAGAGGCAAAGGAGTTGGGCTTAAATTCATAAGATGGTTTGAGAAAGTGTTGCTCACCCAACTGATCCAAGAGTTACATGTGATGTAATTGGAAAGGAGTTTCTTACCTAAATAACCATGTTTTGGGTGAATCAGCTCAGCTGTCTCAGAACAAGGTGAAATATGGATCTTGGTCTCACTAGAAAATTTCCCAATGGAATTTTCCGAGTCAATGGTGAGGGTCATTGATTTGAATAAAATAGTGGGAGCATATTTAGTAAAGTCCTACTAAATATGTTTTATTCATGATATTTATTTTCTGCATATTTCTGTAATTGAAATTACCATAGCATTCAGCACAATATTAACTATGATTCGTCCTTGAAAAGGACAAGTCGTTTAGAAATAATTTTCTGGATTGGTATATAAATTTGAGGATTGTCCTCAAGCATGAGAGAAACTGTATATTCTCGAGCAAAATATTTTGAGTAACCTACTCCTACTAGGATTGAAACGATGCTTATGAGACGCATCAAGTCGATGCCTTCGTTCTAGGATATTTCATTCTTGCAATCATAAAAGGCATATGATGTGATCATACACCTCATGACACTCTACCAAGAGTGAGCAAGACATGAAAAGTTTGAGTCTTCTCGTCCCTTCTTTAGTTGCAATATGTATGGGAAATCCAGTAGGTCCTCATGTGCTTCATGCGATTAGGTACATTGAGAACTGGAAAGGCTGGGATATCCCTAGCGCCAAGAGTTGGCGACACTGACTTAATCCAACAAGAGTTTTTGAATGGATAGGGTCGAAAAGTTTAGGCCATCTTGATGGTCATGGAAGGGAAAGGCCCGATGTTTAGTATCAAGGAGTAGTACATGGGTAAGAACAAGTGCAAACCCAATACTTCAACCTTGAAACTGACATATGAAGGGTTGCTATGGAATGAACTTTTTCCAATATGGTTGGACCGAATGTTGGAAGAAGAATTGATTTTGTACCAGAAAGAGTATAAGTTGAAGAAAGGAAGTTGGACTTCTTCTTCAAATATTTTGTCATAGAAACAAACTTCCCACCTCTACATCAGATGTAGATTTCACATTTGCATAAATGTGGGGATTTAAAAGGGAGTGTTGATGTAGCCCTTGATGGCTTGTCTTGGAACTAAATAAGGGTTATTAGTTTCTAGCAGTTAATGGAAACATCAATTCCATTTCTTGAGTGAACAAGAAAGGATTTTATATTGTAATAAAAGGACAAGCGTTGTTTCATTTATTCAATTGGTGTTTTTCTATGTTGAAGATCTTGAAAGATATATACTATGTATCGTTGATCTAAACTTTCTTCTTATCTATGACATAAATGTGAATAAGGTCAAATCAAATAATTTGAGTCTTATATACATTAGCAGTATCGTTTAGGGCAAATAAGTAAGAAGCGAGTTTTAAGTTCCATTGAAATGGACTCTTGGACTCAATTGATTGTGAATCATTTGGGATCTATGAATCTTACTTATTAGAAAAGATGACTAAGCTCCAATCACAAGTCATGGTGATAGAGTTCGTAATCTTTTGGCATGATACATGAGATGTATGTCAGCCACTAAACAAAAGTGCAAGAGATAGGTTCTAAACTTCATTGGGTTTATTGTTAACTACAATAAACAGTGATTAGTGTATCTTACGGAACATAAATCAGGAACCCTTGAAGAGTTCAATGAGTTCAATAACGAAGTGGTGAACCATACAGGCAAGAGTATTATAACCATACGATCGGATCATGATGGTAAATACTAAAGCCAGGAGTTTGTTGACTATCTGAATAGCACCTTGTTAGACAAGGTACGATCTCTGATGAGTCAATCAAAATTTTATGACTCTTTCTGAGATACGCTCTTTATACAGTTATTTCTTACCCTAACCATGTTCCATTTGAGGGATTAAAATGGCTCCATATGTGATATGGAAAGGCCGAATGTGACGTTTATTAAGATTTGATTTGTCAAGTATATCCGATAGACTGTGCCAAATCAGATAAATGTATTTTGTGAAGTATCCTAAGGAAACTAACGGATACCATCTCTACAATATCTCCAAAGGAAAAATATTTTATAATGAAAAATTTGGGCGTTCCTAAGAGAGTTTATCACCATGGGAACCAGTGGGAGAAATGTAGAACTTGAAGAAATTCAAGTACCACAAGAGCCACCTATAATGGAATATGAATCGGCTCCACAAGTGCTGTGGATATGATGTCGATTCAAGTTACACAAGATATGTGTAGGTTTGATAAGTCCTATCACCAACTTGAGATATAAGGGTCACTGTTAACTTAAAGGGGTGATTGGATGCTCATGTGATGAGCCTTAGCCTACATGAATCTTTGTTTTGATGAAACTATTAGATAATGGGATGCATCAAGAAAAGGGAGAAGCTTGTGTACACATGAAGGTTAGTGGGAGTATGATTCATTTTATGATGGATAGTGAAAGGTCACTAAATAATAGTCAAGCATATATTTTGGTACTTGAGAAGCACTAAAAGATGTGTTTTGATAAATGATGGTAAGAAGAGTTTTGATGCAAAGTGTTAATTCAATGCTGCTTCCAAACCATCAAAGGTAAATCCAGGTCACATTCTAGACTATGTTATGCTTAAATGGTAGCATTGTCAGTAGGAAGAGTTCCAGCTCGGGTACATGTGCTAATTCTCTTACAGAGGTCGAGTATATAAACCCTTCTAATATGATTTGAAGGTTGTTTGGATCAACATGTTCTTTTGAACTTGGCGCATTTCCTAACTTTGTAACCTCCATTGATCTCGATGTGATGATGATGGAGTAATCGCGTAGGCTTAGGAAACTTGGCAATATTAGTGTTCCAGACATATACTTAGTTGTTCATATCTCAGTCGATGGATGATCGGAGAGGAGATATGGAAATAAGTACAACAATCCGCTAGAGGAGTCTCTAGCTCAGTTGTAGCTTGACACTCACACTAGTTCGATGGGTGTTGAACTGATGCTCGATTGGCACTAGTGCTAGTGGGAGATTGTTGGTGTAAGCCCTAGTGGCCAATCTATTTTGAATAGATTATTATTTGTATCATGATTTTATGTCATATATTTGATATATGTGTAAGGCATTATTTATTATGTTATAATAAAGTCCTTAGAATAGATAGTTTGTTCAATGGAGCATTAAATGTGATTTGATCGTGAGACCCCATTGAATTATAGAACGCTATTCTTGAAGTATCCATAGTCGAAGTATTATTGTTAACAAGGACAACAATAATGCATAGAGGCTATTGTGTTGATGATTGATGACCACATCTCACGAGTCATGGATATGGAGATATCGAATCATAACACAAGTATAAATATTAGGAGTAATATTTATACTGGATTGACCCACCGTGAGAATGCTACATAATTGTTGTGTAAGTGTCATTAGCGATTCTCATGCGACCATTGTGAGTAGTCCTTCGACTTGAAGTCACTACGATCCCTACATGTGAAGTT
Organism: Astragalus membranaceus; assembly: GCA_039519185.1. NCBI lineage: Eukaryota > Viridiplantae > Streptophyta > Magnoliopsida > Fabales > Fabaceae > Astragalus > Astragalus membranaceus. Next base: position 59,768,296 of record CM076851.1, on the reverse strand, counting down.
GTAGACTTTAAAGCCATCAAACGTTGTCCGTGACAGGACAATCATAAAGGTAGTTATTGGGCCTGCAATGAACCATGTGGAGGGGTGTGAGTGATGTAAATAGGATTCGTCCCTCCTACATAACAGGAGTTATGTCTTGGGCCTATCGATAGAGTGAGACCGTGGAAATGCATGGCCATGCTATAATGGACCAATATGTGATATTGCGTTCATTATTATTTACGTGTCTACTCCGGGATCGATAAATAAATAATTGGACTTTGCAAGTATGACACACATTGTGACTTGCGTTCAATTAGACATTTGGACGAAGGGACAATTACTGCACGATAAATTATGGTCGCAGAAGGTTAAAATCGGATCACCGGTTTTCTCGTTAATTGGGTGACAATGATGCATTGCTAGATGCCGCTCATTGTTTATAATATTTTTTATTATTGCCAATTAAGTGGGAGCCTATAGGGTCACACGATTGAACGGTTAAATCGGAAAATAGTTATTTAATTAAATAAAGATTTAATTAAATAAAGAAGGAGTTGGGCTTGTAATGTACAAGGCCCACTAAGGCAACAAATGATAGAAAGGAGCATTATATATGTGATATATTGCGCCTCCAAAGGTTAACTTGAATAGAGTCTATTTTGTTGTGCCTCCTCCTTCACAGTAGCCGTCGGCTAGCACCGACGCCATTCCGAGGAAACCGTTCACGTGGACTGAATAGAGACACTGCGCTTGTGGTGTTGGTGATTTGTCTCCTCGACGCTTCAAGAGGTAAACACATGAACTCATAGTGATTCTTGTAGTTCTAAGCGATCTTGGTAAAGGGATTTTTTTCCGCTCTTGAGATTGATTTTAAAAGGGTTTTAAAATAATATCTCTTGATTTCCCAACACTCCATTCATTAGAGAGCCTCCACAAGAAATATTAACAATTCCCCTATTTTGAGAAGATAATCCGTTGCAAAAATATTCAAGCAATTGCCACTTCTCAAATCCATGATATGGACAACTTCGGAGTAAGTCTTGAAATCTTTCCCAAGCTTCATCTAAAGATTCTTGCTCGAGTTGAGCAAAGCTGATTATTGCACCTCGGATCTTAGTAGTCTTACCTGGAGGAAAATATTTGGTCAAGAATTTTTGCTTCAGTTGATCCCAAGTGGTAATGGACTCAGCAGGTTGAGAGTCTAGCCAAGCAGATGCCTTGCCAGCCAATGACCATGGAAACAATCTCACTCTAATGGCATCAGGAGTGACACCATTTCAAATTACTGAGTCTGCCACCCTCAAGAAGTTTCTAAGATGGGTGTGCAGGTCTTCTGTTGGTGCACCTCTTAACATAGTCGAATTCTGAACCATTTGAATCAAGCTAGGTTTCAGCTCAAAGTTAGTAGCTTGCACACGTGGCTTGACTATGCTTGTAGTGATACTCGCTGTGGGAGTAAAGTAGTCCCGAAGAGTTCTTCTCGGATTGACAGCCATCACTCTTGTCTCTTTTCTTATCCTTCGAGCAGTTCTTTCAATTTCTGGATCAAAAACCAAAATAGGCTCTTGGGAGCGGGTGAGCATGCACGAGTAATAGTAATAAAAATAAAACTAAATATAATTTTTTTTCTTTTTATTAAATTAAAACAATAAATAAAATAAATGTCTAAAGCAATAAAAAAAATTTTTTCGTTTAATGTTATTAAATTAATCCCCGGCAACGGCGCCAAAAACTTGTTGCGTTAAAAACACACTTAGAGCAAGTGTACTCTTTCGCAGAAGTAGTATAAAAGATTATCGTATCCATAGGGATTAATTAACAAGTACCAATCTAGTCAAGATTATATATTGTTTAGACGAACCAATAATTTAGTTGTAATGAAATAAATAAAAAGAAATAAATAACGAGAATTAAAATACTAGATTTAATAGATGGAGAGAAGCCTAGGTCACGGTTTCACTTGCAAGCTTCAATTCCCCTATGTCTAAATCTTCCTGAATTCCTTTATTTTATTCAATTACCAATCTCTTTACTAAAGTTATTAATCAGTTTGGTCATTCGCGATTAATATTCTTTTTCCTAAATTAACCCTTGTTTGGTCATGCAAAAATTTAAATTCAAGAAAAGCATAAAGAGCAAAAAGTTTAATGATTGGAAGACTAAATTAAAGTTTGGTCATGCATTAATTATAGCCCCAATTATCCTATAGGTCCACCAGCTAATTGCAGCACGGTCGCTGATCAACTAATTGATTATGAACATGCAAAAGGTTGTCAATCCTAATTATGTGATAAAAGTAATAACACAATATTAATTGAAATAAAAGACGGGAATTCAAAGCATAAATTAAAACATAGAAAAGTCTCTAGTCTTGCAAGATCCACCTAGACCCTAGAAGAGGATTTAGCTTTCCATAGAGACTAAGAACAATGAAATAAAATTAGGAGTCATGAATTACAGAGATAAAAATAACCCGAAAGATGGAGAAAATTCTGATCTTGAGTATTCAGTCTCCTTCTCTGCTCCAAAGCTCTCTCACGGTGTCAAGAACGGTGCCCAAAAACTCTCTTTCTCCTCTCCTGTGAGTTTCCGTCACTACCGCTTCTCCAATTCGTCGCTTACTGTTGTGGTGTGAATGTGCCGTTTTTGTTAGGTCATGTGCAGCTCGCTGCTGTGTATGTACCGCCTCCCTTCATTTATAATTGTCACGCGAACCTAGTAGGTTACGTGATCTCCAATTTAGTCACGCGTGCCTTCTATCTGTTGTCTTGCTTCAATTGCTTGCCTTTTATTTGATTTGGATTGCACCTCTTCTAATTGATACATAGACCTCCATCATGTCCAACACTTGGGCTTGTTGTCTCTTTTGATTGAAGCATGGGCCATATGTGCTTATTTCTTTCAATTGACAATCCTCTTCACTGCTAGCCCCTAATATATATATATATATATATATATATATATATATATATATATATATATATATATATATATATATATATATATATATATATATATATATATATAATTGATGATTTGAGTGGCATTAAATTGAATATTTATTCTTTTCATATTATCTTCTTTTATGTAAAATAAAGAGTAAATTAAGTCAGTGCTTTACTTAATTGATATATAATTGCTCTAAAAGTGGCCTAAAAGTATATCTAAAAATGCACTAAATTGGAGTTTATCATTATGCCAATAGTTTTTCAAAAAGAAGGGTAGACTAACAACTTCAGCATAAGAAATGGGGGCTTCAAATCATAACAAAGGGCTTGATAAAACATTTCAGATTATTTCCCAGAGCATTACTATTTACATGACTTTAGGTTCATTGCTGCAGCTTCAACATTTGACATACTGTTTTGCTGCAATGCCTATTTTTCATAACACTTTCCATTACTTATTGGTTTTTTTGCTATTGCAGCTTTATTCACTTTTATTTGACTTTGTACAACGTAACAAACACTTAAGCACTGACCATCCTAGAATCTACATGTTTATCCTTAATATAACCGATGCACCCCTAAGCTTAGTTTCATATGCTACCCTAAGTGTTTAGTAGAAGCTTGGCACAACCTAGGTCTACCAACATCTTACTTAGCATTAAATTATCTTTAGCTTACAAAGTGTAACATCCTAATAATTAGACGTCATAAAGTCTAGAATGTTAACCATTTCAATAAAAATCAGAGTCATAACCGCGAATGGATTTGAAATTCATAAGTTGATGAAATTAATCCATCGCTTTTAACTTCCCAACTGACGTAAAAGCAATTGGTTAGTTATTCAGTAATACTGAATTCTAAGTACATGAGTTCGAAGACAAACCTTGATTCAAATCCAAAAGACGGTTACATCGTATTTTAACTTACATTACAACTGTCTTATAGTATATATATATATATACATATATCTATATACAACATCATACTAGGGAAGACTAAGCAAACATAAAACTTGATCCTAAAGGATCCCTTTGAACTTAAGCAACTACTTCAGCAGCTACTTTTCCTCGGTTTGCATTGTCTTACCCTGTCCATCTGAAAAACACCACATAATAAACAGTGAGATACAATCTCAATGAGTTCCTTCGTGACCCATCACCATTTTACTCTCGGTGTTTTCTTATGTTATCTTTTTATCTTAACCTCTTATCCACTATTCCTCTTTTACCTCTATTCCTTTTTACCTCTTTAACTCTTAGCACAGTCCGGGATATTAATTAACTTACTTAATCTCAACGGAGAACCTCTATTCCTTCTCAGTCGGTCGACATGTTATTCAATCAATTCGTAGACCATTGTATTATGGAAGTGCTTAAAGGGAGTACATAGGATAAATTGGGAGGATTACGTTTAAGGAATAATGGAAATTAAGCTAGGACACACTGATTTGTTTACTTGTAGTGGTAGAAGGTTTCGTTAACATTCCAACGCATCGAAGAACATTAAAATCGGAGTTCCGGATCGAAAGTTATGAACGAAATACGTCGGAAAGCTACGGAAAAATTCCCACAGATAGATGGTAACAGTTTTGGACACGGGTATCCATGTCAATTGGACATAGAACGTGTCCTTGTTTCAGTAGCCCTGTTTTTCAGTTTTAAAGAATGTCCTCCCATTTCCCTAGTACTCAAACCATTCCCACTTTCATTTTCTGCATCAACACAGCCATCAATCATCATACTACAAATAAATGGATGTAATTTAACTTGTCTATACAACAAAACAAACACAATTTCATGCTTCAAATCATCATTAAACATAGTTATTCCTTATGTTTGTAGTTCAAGTTTTGACTAAACTAGGTAACCCAAACCATTCAAACCCACATGCAATTCCATATACATGACATTCAGTTTTCAATCAGACCAACACATATTTTGAAAACCTAGAAAGGAAATGAACTCCCAAGAAGTGCTGAAAATTCAAATTCAAGTTGAATGGTGGTGTTCTCTTCTCAAGCTAGCTCCTAGAGCCGCAAAATCTACATCAGCCCACGTGTTCCCTTCTTAGCTCCACCAATCAACAATGTAGCACCTCCTATGCCCAAATGAAGTGGATAAACTCACATGCAAATCTTTCCTAACTTGATTTCAGCTCCCACCTTTCCTTGCATTTCGATTTGAGCTGGAAGAGGGATTGTTTCTTGGTGAAATTTCTGGTTTAGTGAAGGGTTGGGGGTAAGAAGAAGAGAAAATGTAGTGGAATGAAGCTTAAGATTCTATTTGAGTGAGGGTGAAGTAGAGAATGGCCATGGGTTATTTTCCCTCTTCTCCCTTTTCTTTCCCTTATCTTCGAAACTCTCGCTCTCTCTCTTGCTCTCTAGTTCACTAAAATTATGGGTTGGGTTATTCAGCTAGTGTATTACAAAATGGGTTGGGCTTTTATGTGATATTATGGGGCGGGTTATTCTGTTTTTTATGTTATATGCACCCTCCTCCAACTCTATTATAAACAATTACATTCCATTTGCCAATCATGACACACAATGTACTCGATAGTTATACCACTCCATTCCAGTTGACCGGTTACTCTATCAAGGATAGATACGCTTAAAAAGATTTTCGACAAACAAAAGAGTCTTGGTCTTGAGGGTGATTACAACAATTTCTTTTAACTCTCATCAAATAAAACTTGTCAAAGGGTTAGAATAACGACACTTTCGTACAAAATGTGAAGTTCAAAGAGATAGACTAGACATTTAAGAAAATAATACAGTTATAATGAATGAAAAGGTGAAATTACAAAACTCAATCTTAGATATGATAAGAATGCCGAAACATCATCAATACAATTTGGAAAAATCAATTCATGTACTAATAGTTTACAAATAGTTTGCTAATAGTTTACTTGGAAAAATTACAGTATCATAAAAACCATATCTCTATGTTAGAACAGGTGAAAGTTTTCTAATAGTTTACTTGATAAGAATTTTTTTCAATCAAAGGTATTAATCAATTGTTGAGCTGAGTTAAAAAGTTTCTTTAAAATCAAGCGAAAACCACAAAAACGTGTTTATTTAGAAAAGCTAATTGTTTTGTGTTTCCTATTAAATCCGACAGCCTTCTAACTCATCCCAACTTAGTTCAACCGTCACTAAAATACAAGTCATATAATCTCACGAATGTGGAAAACAATATCTTGGAAATGGAGTTCTTCAAGAAAATTCATAGTTAAGCTCATGCACATAAAACATCAAACTGTGGTCTAACTCAACGGGCTCTAAAGATGGAGAAAAAAAATGACTAAGTAAAATTTCAAACTATCAACATATGGCTAATGTTAAAATAGCCTCAATACAACCTTGAAGATACAACAAAATTATATACACAAGGAAGCCACTGGAGTCCAAGTGAAAGCGAGCTCTTTAAAGAAAAGTCTATGGTGTTTAGACATTCATGATTCAAATCTTACAATACATGACCACCCTCTTGGTTAAAAAGTTCAAGAGTATGACTTTTGTTTGAAAAGATAATGATGGAATATGACTTAAGGGGTTTTGACAAGCCGATGTTAGAACAAAGCAACAATTTATGGAAACAAAACTTCGATCGGATTTAAGTGAAGTTCATTGGTGTCAAGACCTAAACTTCAAAATAAAACTACAGGGTTCAAATTGGTTTTTGTTCTGGGCTGGACCAAGAGGCCCATTCAGCGATTAGACATGGATAGGCCCAATCATTTTGATTCATTTCCACGATAAATCAGCCCACTTTTGGCTTTCACGCTTGCATGGCTCAGATTCATCCGATCGATCCAACGACTCAAATCATGCACGAATCTCTATAAATACTGGCTCACATCGCCATAAATAGGTACATTCTCATTCCTAAATCACTTTACTCTCTTATTCCCTATACAGACTTGGACGTCGGAGTGGCATTGCAGGTGCCCCACCCAGGATCCTTTCAACACTCCGCTCGGACTGCAAGAGACCTACCAACAGTAGTCACCGCAGCACTGCTAGGTACTGAACAAATTCCTAATAAGGAGTGAAAGCGGTTTCCTAGTTGCTATGCTCCTATTAGTAAAGAAAATTGTCATAAAACTTTTGATAAACATACTCCATGCTAATCATAGACAATAAGGAAAAGCATTCAACCAAATAGAACGTAAAGACCAAAGGGATCTAGGATCAAAGGTGATGGTTAGGATAGGTCAACAAGACTTCTTAGAATGAGTAGAAAACACAACTCATAATTTATTTATAATCATAGATCTTTTCGTGCTTGCCTCTCTATTCTAAGCACTTGTAACCTACCCTAACTATCATACAATCTCAGTGAACATCAAAGAATATTCAATTACTGTAACACCCCGGTATTTCTTTAACAAAGAAATACCTAAATATACAATTTGGTATAAATCAGAGTATAAAAATTCGTGTTTAGATATACATCTTTACAAGAAACAGCGGAAACTGTAAAAATAATATTTTACAACTTCGAGTCATAAGACCGAATACAGAGACTACATCAGAAGAATCCAAAACATAGATGGAAGATTACATCTCCAACTTCTCCTCGAGCCTGACGACTAACTGTGCCGCCTGTTGTCCTTATAACCTGTTCTCTGTAAAAACAACAAATATGGATTGGGTGAGACAACTTGTCTCAGTGAGTCCTACCGTACCCCCTCACTAACACTCAGTTCAATTTATTAAACCGTTATCAAAAGCTGACATAACAATGTCTTATTTATTAATCGAAATGCCACGCACTTCGTGAATTTATTTAACACGTACTTACTACAATCCAGTGCTAATCCCGGTAACCGTGTGTTCCACTTAGCATAAACCGGCTGCAATCCAGTGCTAATCCCGGTAACCCGTGAGTTGACCACGCCTAAACACATACAGGGCCTAGGGTGAGGGCTCGTGACTTCCCTTCCTAGTATGCTACTTGTCGGATCGTCATCCAACGCAATACGTATGACAATACGCATCAAGTTCTCGAGAGTTAGATAATTTATATCTTCTTTTTCATTTTGATCACCAAAGGATCAGTCACATAAGCTCATTAGATAATTTATATCTTTTCGATTACCAAAAGATCAACCACATAAGCTCAATAGATAATTTATATCTTTTCGATCATCAAAGGATCAATCACATAATAATTGGATAAACAATATCCATATCGATGTATAACCCGTTTAGATGAATTCAATAGTTAGACATCCGGCGTTATAATCATGCACAATGACATATATAGTTATATATATATTTAGTCAATCCATCAGTCGGTGTACCCACACGTATACTAGGATTTCGGTTTTTCAATCAAATAGGCTTTCAAAGCTCTTTTTCAAAACCATGAGTTGAACAAGTTCAAAATAAGGTTTTCAGTAAGGCAATATCCTTAAAATTGGTTGGGAAGAAGATTAGAAGTGATTTGGGATCGAAAGGAGCGACGAAATGAGAAATCGGAGTCCGGTAGAAGAACCTTATGCATGGTCCGTGCCCAGGGGCGCACGACCCGTGCGTGGTGCACTAAATTAAAATACCCATCTGCGAAGTGGGCGCACGGTTCGTGCCCAGGGGCGCATGACCCGTGCGTCCGGTTCTGTTTCCCGATTCCAATCCGATTCTAATTCTACTTTTCCGTTTCTCGCCCAAATCGAATTCCGATCGTAATCCAACCTGAAAATAGTTTTAATATACCACATTCAAGACTATATTCCAGCGAAAGCGTTTAAATCACAATTTCATAAAATGCTCAACATTTCGATAAAAACCGTAAAAACGCGATATTGCTCAAAAACGGTTTTCGGTTCCAAAATCTTTCGAATACTGAATAACGCCTTACGACTCAAAACCGACATATTTTCAAGACACATAAAAATATCCCTATCCATGAGTAGAACTCACCCGGTTGACGATCTCGCGAGAATTCACTTTGGAGAACGAACGATGTGACCGTATCCACTCGAACAATCCCCGTAGTCACGAGCACGCTCCGAATGCCATCCGTATCTGAATTCGTTAACCAATACCCCTCTCGCTACCGACCTCCTCTCCGGTGGATAGAATTGACGTCTCGCGCGACTTGACAACCCGAATCCCAAATCCGACGAATCACATTTCCAGCTCCTTCTTTCTGTTTTCCAGCAACAGGATTCAGTTTTGCAACAGGCATAACTTGGTCAATCCGTGACCAAAACTATCCAAACCAGTGCTCATTGTGAAGGTAATTTCGTCTACTTTCAAATGGTCAAGGATTCACACGAATGCATCCAGTGGTTTGGGAGATATCACCAAGACAAGGTGACTGGTCCAGGATAGTGCTTGATTCTGAAACCGTAACTTGGGGACATGATATCTCCTTCATTTCTCCATAAAATCATACGGTTCTTGTCCCCAAAATGAATATCTTTGTGTCTAGTTTCCAGAGGGACAAGAATCACGATCATCGGAGTAGTGTACAATGAGATACGATGAAAACAATGAAGGTAGTTCATACGGGTTTCACCCAGAATTTTCTGATTAACCTTGATCATCATCCTCAATCACTTGCCATCACGAATTTGAGTCCCATAGCCAACTAAAAACATCCATAACTGAACTAAGTTACACCCAATCTCCAGAAACTTCGAAATGTGGTTGGAGGAAGTACTCTAATATGGCCATTGGGCTTCGGAATGTGATTATGAAGCACCAATAGCACATAAAATGGCAAACTCACCAACTTGATCATATGAGCTTTGAGAATTCAAAAATGGCACCTTGAGGATGAGGGAGAATCAGGCCTTGATGCTGGTGTCATTGGATAGAGAATGAAAAACTGAAAGAAATGGAGGAAGAAAAGTACACATGCATCCATCTTTGAGTTTGAGTTTTCCCCCTCTTCCTCCTTCTTCTCCCTCATGGCCTCCCCCTCTCTCTTTACCCCTTTTTCCTTCCTTTCCTTTCTGTTTCAGAATAATAAAGAAGGACCAGGAAAAAGATTGAGTCTAGTGAGGTAATGGGCTGAGGCTTACTTGAGTGGGAAAAGACATAAATACCCTTAAGTGATTTCCTTACTTTAATTCACCTCTAAATAATCACTAACCCATAATTTCCTTCCACAATCTTGGTTATGGATCTTTTAAATTGAGGAATGTGTTTGATGTTGGGAAGTTTGGGTTAAAGGTTTTAAAGGGTACGGAAATGACCAAAATGCCATTGGTTCATTAATATCCATTTAGGTCCATTTTAATCTACCGATACTCATCAATCTCTATGACTTAGCAATTTAGATAACATCTCCATAACCTAGCACGATTAGAACCCAATCTGTTACTTCATCAATGATGCTTCTTCATTTGAGACGGAAATGACGATTTTAGCCTTCAGCTGAATTGTTCAATTAAATTATGACTAAGCCACAATTAAATGTAGAGTAGGATTTCTTTGGACTTTTCCTCGACTATTAATCCCCGAGACACGACCAATTATTCCCACAAATAATTACTCGGTCTTAGGCATCATAGTACGAGTCTTTAAAAAAATTAGGGATGTTACAATTACAACACCATTTAGCACCTTTAATGAAATCATTCTTTATATACAAACCTACAAACACTCAATAATCATTCCACATAAAGCAATTAATTCTCCTCAATTTGAAGGGAAATATCCCAGCATTCAACATAATAGTTTCACTACACAACAAGGACCATGAAATCAAACATACAATCACATAGTCAATCAAGTTGTGACCAAGAATATCCATTAGGTTTAAAATCATCAATTCATCATCAATCAATTCATTTGCAACAAAGTATTATAATAGAAGCATCAACATAGTGTTATTGAGCTATCACTCTTTTGAAAGGAAACACCTTCAAATTCAGTTCAACATGTTCAATCACAACACGTACTTGTAAATTTCCATACCTCATGAGTTGAGCCTTAAACTCAAGAATAATAGATAACTCAATCATAAAACTAGTGCAAGGAAGTACTTTATGGGAAACTTTTAACCAGATGAAATCCTACGTAAACCTATGATACCGAATTCTCCTCCTTAGCATAACTTTCCTTAAACTTCATCTTTCCTATCCCTTCGGACTTAATTACCCTCGTGAAGATCCTCAACTACTTAAACACTAAGGTCTGAGAGAATCTTAGAATACATGGGTCTAAGCTGTGAAACATGGAGACTCTCTAAAACGATTGGACTAACCGGTGAAATCACAGGTTCAGGTAAGCCTAAGGTTTTCCCATTAGGAAGAAAGGAACATTAACAATATGAGTGCGTTGGAGTTTAGTAGACAACGTCTATCATGGAAAGGTTGTAATTGGTAGAGATAGAAGATTACATAGAAAATTTCAGTTTAGGAAGAAGGATGGTAAGGATAAACTTCTCAGTTGAAACCATTTTACTCATGAATCGAAAGTTCATTAGACCGTTAGGGATTTATGAACTTACTGAAAGCACAACTACTGAACCTACAATACCTGGGGACATTGATCTTAGAAGATTAGGGTAAAGGTCAATTTGCAATGTGAAGGGAAATAATGGTAATGCCAGACACGGTTGATCCCTAACAGTACTCATACACTAGCGTACCCATTAGGGCATATCTTCTAAGACTGATAAATAGAATATCCTATAGGACTTAAACATTTAGTTTACTTAGGCTATGATCCTATGAGAATTATTAACTCTTTTAACATAAAATGCCATTCTTTCTTAAAAGAAAACTAACTTAGAAATTTTTAGGCTAAATTATAGTTTTGGTCCCCCTATTTTCAAAAATTCAGACATTTGGTCCCCTTATTTTAAAACTCAGACATTTGGTCCCCCAATTTTAAAAAATCAAAGACATTTAGTCCCAAGAGGAATTTTCAGTTTTTTATGGGTAATAATCAAAGACATTTGGTCCCTCAATTTTAAAAAATCAAAGACATTTGGTCCCCCAATTTTAAAAAATCAAAGACATTTGGTCCCTCTTTGGACTAAATGTATTTGATTTTTTAAAATTGGGGGACCAAATATCTGAGTTTTAAAATTGGGGGACCAAATATCTGAATTTTTGAAAATAGGGGGACCAAAACTAGAATTTAGCCAAATTTTTAACTATGGCAGTATTACTTGTCAAGTTTGTAACTAAAAAGACCTTTCAGTAGGTGGGTTTCATAACAGAGGGAGGGTATTTCTGAAAAGAACATAATCTATGGCTATAGTTAACCGGAAGAAATCTTACGGAAGCTAGACAGTTGCCCACAATCCTTTGAACCAACATAGATTCCCATTCCTTCGTTCCGTAATCATCATCCGTAGGCTTCTACTTCCGCTGCGTGCTCTGATGAAAGGAGAAGGCAAAGAATCCTATGGTTTAGTGTTTCAGAAGTTTTCAGGGCTAAGGCAACCAATTGTCGTTATTCTCAGTACATTGCATGAAATATCGAGTTGATCAGGCTCAATGCTTCACACAATATGCTGAGAGGTTTTGATAATTGTCTGCCACAGTCCCTAAATGACTCAATCTATCTAATCTTTTTACCGTGAAAACAATAAGCCCAACTAGGTCGAACTGCTATGATACGAAAATGTAACATCCTAAATTTTAGACGTCATAAAGTCTAGAATGTTAACCATTTCAATAAAAATCAGAGTTATAACTGCGAATGGACTTGAAATTCATAAGTTGACGGAATTAATCCATCACATTTAACTTCCCAATTGACATAAAAGCAATTGTTTAACTATTCAAAATTACTGAATTCTAAATACATGAGTCTGAAGACAAACCTTGATTCAAATCCAAAAGATGGTTACATCGTACCTTAACTTACATTACAACTGTCTTATAGTATATATATATACATATACATATATACAACATCATACTTCCGGAGGATCCAGCTACAGGAGAACCGGGAATGAAGAGCTTCTCCCCCCATTTTTCGCCCGACTCTTTGGTGCAGGTTTTAAAAATGAGTAATTGCGACGACGAGATATGCGATTTAAAACTTGTCGTCTACTTTAAGCAAACATAAAATTTGATCCTAAAGGAACCCTCTGAACTTAAACAACTACTTCAGTAGGTACTTATCCTCGTTTTGCTTTGCCTTGCCCAGTCCATCTGAAAACACCACATAATAAACAATGAGATACAATTTCAATGAGTTACTTCGTGACCCCTCACCATTTTCCTCTTGGTGTTTTCTTTTGTTATCCTTTTAGCTTATCCTCTTATCCTCTTTTCCTCTTTTACCTCTATTCATTTTTACCTCTTTCCTCTTTACCTCTTAGCATAACCCGAGAGATTAACTTACTTAATCTCAATGGAGAACCCAACTCGTGATAGCTATATTGAGTAATTCTAGGCCTTGGCTTATGGGCTCATGACTTCCTTCCACCAAGTGTGCTTTAACCTCTTGGGATCGTCATCCCTCTCATATATTATGCATTTAATTAACTTCTTTAAACTTTCTCACCCAGTCGACATGTTATTCAATCAATCCGTAGACCATTATATTTTGGAAGTGATTAAAGGGAGCACAAAGGGTAAATTAGGAGAATTACGTTGAAGGAATCATGGAAATTAAGCTAGGACACACTGATTAGTTTACTTGTAGTGGTAGAACGTTTCGTTAGCTTTCCAACGCATCAAAGAACATTAAAATTGGTGTTCCAGATCGAAAGTTATGAACGAAAAAACATCGGAAAGCTACGGAAAAATTCCCACGGATAGATGGTGACAGTTTTGGACACGGTTATCCGTGTCAGTTGGACACGGAACGTGTCCTTGTTGTAGTAGCCCTGTTTTTCAGTTTTAAAGAATGTCCCATTTCCCTAGTACTCAAACCATTCCCACTTTCATTTTCAACATCAACACAGCCATCAATCATCATACTAGGCATAAATGGATGTAATTTAACTTGTCTACAATAGAACAAACATAATTTCATGCTTCAAATCATTCATTAAACATAGCTATTCCTTATGTTTCTAGTTCAAGTTTTGACTAAACTAGGCAACCCAAACCATTCAAACACACATGCAATTCCATATACATGACATTCAGTTTTCAATCATATATACCAACACATATTTTGAAAACCTAGGAACGAAACGAACTCACAAGTGCTGAAAATTCAAATGCAATTTGAATGGTGGTGTTCTCTTCTCAAGCTAGCCCCTAGCTAGAATGTAGCACCTCCTAAGCCCAAATTCTATTTTCCAATCAACAATGCAGCACCTCCTAAGCCCAAATGAAGTGTATAAACTCACATGTAATTCTTTCCTAACTTGATTTTAGCTCCCACCTTTCCATGATTTCGATTTGAGTTGGAAGAGGCATTGGTTCTTGGTTAAATTTCTGGTTTAGTGAAGGGTTGGGGGTAAGAGGAAGAGAAAATGTAGTGGAATGAAGCTTAAGATTCTATTTGAGTGAGGGTGAAGTAGAGAATGGCCATGGATTATTTTCCCTCTTCTCCCTTTTCTTTCCCTTCTCTTCGAAACTGTCTCTCTCTTTTTCTCTATAGTTCACTAAAATTTTGAAAGTTGAAAAATGAGGAAGAGTTTTTCCTTTTTGTGCTTCAGCTAGTGTATTCAAAAAAATGGGTTGCGCTTTTATGTACTATTATGGTCTGGGTTATTCTGTTTTTTATGTTATAAGCACCCTCCTCCAACTCTGTTATACACAATTAAATTCCATTTGCCAATCATGACACACAATGCACTCACTAGTCATACCCCATAAGAAATTTCTAAGTCACACATCAAGGCATTTTTTAAATCACTTAAAAGCATGAGTAATTAAAATTACTTTGGGGTGTTACACTAAGTTCCTACCTAAACCTTCAGTAAAAGTGTGGGAGCAAGAGTAATTTAGTTCAAAAATAAACAAAGCCTTTTTCTCTCATTCTCGACAGTATCATCGTTAAGCATAGCCCAAAGTGACATCAAATTTGAACGTATTCAATGATATAGCTAAACATGCCTTTCACAACATAAACGTAACACAATGACCTAGGTCCCCCCTCCCCTACTTAGAACTCAGCAATGTCCCCATTGCTCATGCAATTTCTATTTGGGAAGGCCTAAATAGAAGAAAAAAAATAGAACCTTTCAAGCCAGCACTACTGTTGGATGTTGTTACACATGCTAAAGCATCCAACAGATTTATTTAAAGCAATAAAAACAACAATTGAAAACACAAGACTTCGTAGAAGGGTTTCTTGGCTTATCTCTTGGGCTTGTTCTGACTTTTACTCCCCTTCTGACTCGGGGCTTGTATACCTTCTACTTTTTTGGCTTCGGTTCCTTCACAGCATCAGCCACTTCTGTTGCTGCACCACTGAGTCTGCATCTGCAACAGCAGACCCAACAACATAAGTGGTCTCTTTCTTTTGGGTCACAGTTGTAGCAACTAATTAACTCCAAAGCTGTGTTGGCAGAAGCAGCTGCAGTAGCTATTTCTTGTTCTTCAATTGCTGCATCATCAGATGCTGCACTATTTTTCACCTCAGCAATGTTTGCAACAACAATATGCATCACTTGATACATAGATAAGCCAGCAACAGCATTGAACAATGGCATAAAAGTACTACAATATACTCAAAAGTATCAAGTTGTTTATCAAAACAGTTATTAAACCTTGAAATTGTGTTTTCTTGTAAAGTAGATTATTCACATGACAAGATTACTGAGATACTCGCAATAATCTAAGTTTTAGAAGCATAAATAACTCTTATATATAAGAGTTTTCACACGCCCACACTTAGACCGTTACTTGTCCTCAAGTAATGACTCTTGGAACAAGAAAACTATTGAATTTGAGTAGACTTAGCAAATTAGAAGAACAGGCCAGCTACCTCCTTTGCTCAGACATATTTTCAAAACTAGACTTAAGGGTTCAATTTTCAGATTTTTTCACAACACACACTTGATGCTACAACATTAGATGTTGTGTCATCATACACACACCATTGTTTATAACATTCAGAATTATTACTGCTCATTTATGTGGGTGTGTGTCTGCTGAACATAGATAAATTCTTAGCTAGTTTTAAAATTCCTCCTAGCCTTGACAAGAGTAGTTTGCTTTCAATCAAGTCAAAGAATTTTCAAAAAGTGGAATAGGCTAACAACTTCATCATAAGTGTTGGGGGGCTTCAAAGCACAATAAAGGGCTTGATATAAGTATTTCATTTTACTTTTGGTCAGTGCACCTTTTATTTCCTCAAAATCCTTTCTTTTCTCTCATTTTCTTTCTAGGTTGATCATCTTTAGACTCAAAGCATAATGGTGTCTACACAAAATGGCCTCCCTACTCAATGATCAACCTTGCTGCATTGCTCTTGTTTTTCTTTCTTTTTCTCTTTATTTTTCTAAGCAACTACAACATTCTTCTCTCTTTTTCTTTCTTTTTCCTATTATTCAGTACACTGACCCTTCTCATTCTTAGTACTTTCGCCTTAGTATAACCGATGCACCCCCAAACTTAGTTTCATATGCTATTCTAAATTTTTAGTAGAAATTTGACTTTGATCTTGGTGGACGAGCACTAGTCTTGACATCAGATTGTTTCTAGCTAGCTAAGTCTCTTTCTAAGTTCAGAGTTTATGTGTGGAAGCAGCCATAAGACTAATCATTATCCAACAATGCTGCTCTAGACACACACATTTAATCCTCATTAATTCTAGCCCCTAATTCACAGCTCCTATTTCTGAAAGATAAAGAACTTGTAGCTGATCATGCTTCTAATTCATTTTAGTCCAAAATACTTCCCACAAACTATTATCCATAAAACATAACATCAAACATAACATATTAAACATAACATAATTGTGTCCTCTCCCCCCACATAAAACCTAGCAGTGCCCTCACTGCGCACACATATCAAATAGGGAGAGAGCATAGACACTACCAAAAAGTTTGAAACACACATAAATTTAAGCAGTTCTAAACAACTGCTCGATGAAATTACGGATGCCACAGCATCCAGCAGGTTTATTTCTTAAACAACAGACAAATAAACACTAAAGGAATAAGTTATTGGTTTGAAGAACCACTCTTGAGTCTGCTGCTGGCCCGTATTGGTGCATACTTGACTTTTTTCTCATTCCCCTTCTGCTTCTTATTTTCAGGGTCCTCCGCAGTTTCAACAATGGATGCCACATCATCATGTGATTCAACATCAGTTTCCTTCATCTCCTCTTGCTCTGGTGCAATTATGTCAGTCTGTTTGATTGAAGCCAGAGTGTCCATCACCGGCTTCCTCGAGGCTTCAACCATTGCTTGATCCATTTGTTGTTTTTCTGTGGATGCTAGGGCATCAGGGTTGTCTGTGATTGCTGCAGCACTGAATGTTGCAGCTTTAGATGCATCTACAGCTGCTTCCTTTTGTTGGACTCCTGCTTCTGCACTGCCTTGTTGTTGTAGCCCTTCATCTTCCTCTTCCCCTTGACCTTATTCTTCTGGCTCTTCTTGGATGTCTTACAGTTTTCTTTTTAAAACATTAGATTTTTAAGAAATTTCAATAGCAACCGTTGTTGTGGCATCAATGTTCAAAACTGCAAGCTGTGGTTGCTACAATAGTTGGTCTAATTCTTTGTGGACTTCAGTTGGTGGGCTTTGTGGCGGAGTGGGTTCTTTTGAGGTTGTTTCTTGTGTGGTTTTAGGTTGGGGTTATTCAATTGGTTTTGGGGTGGGTGTTATGAGTGTTGTGGTGGTAAATGTTGGGTGCGGTTGTGGTGGAGGTGATTTTGTGACAGTGGTTGTGGTTGC
The DNA here is from genome assembly GCA_039519185.1 of Astragalus membranaceus. Lineage (NCBI taxonomy): Eukaryota > Viridiplantae > Streptophyta > Magnoliopsida > Fabales > Fabaceae > Astragalus > Astragalus membranaceus. Next base: position 59,750,586 of record CM076851.1, on the reverse strand, counting down.
TTGTGGTTGTTGAGGAGGTGATTTAGTAGTGTTAGTGATGGTTGGTTGACAGCAACTTGTTACTTGGTCATTGATTTGAAACTGAGAGAGCTATTGGCTTCGATGAACACGATGTGAGGTTGATGGTGAGATGAAGTTCTGTTTCTTTTCTTGAGAGTTTAAGTGTGGTTAATGTGATAAAACAGTAATGAGGGAGGAGAGTGGGTCGGTTTAATTTTTAGTGGAGTGGGAGTTATTGCGATTTGGAAAATTTAGTGGGAGTTGATTTGATGGCTAGGTTACTGTTTGAGGATTTGAGTGGGAGAAAGAAGCACATGCAGCTTGACATGTGGCATGGTAGTTGAGTTAGGCTCTAGCTTAGGTTAACACCTCATCATGCCTCTTAAACCATGTTTGATTCATTTTTTAATACTGCACTGAGTTAAGGATTCATCCTTTAATGCTGATCATGTATGGTGTGACAATTACTAGTGTTGCCACCATAGCCTCTTTGAGTTTCTAAAATGCTTGCAAGCAAGACTCATCAAAGTCAAAAGGAGTGTCATGCCATAGCAATTGACACAATTGCTTTCATATTTTTGAGAAATCCTTGATGAACCTTCTGTAGAAGCCTGCATGTCTTAGGAAACTTCTGACACCTTTAGTGCTGGCAGCAGGGGGATGCTTCTCTATCACCTCAACCTTGGCTCTATGTACTTCTAAACCCTTCTTAGAAATCCTATGGCCTAACACAATACTTTCCTGGACCAAGAAATGACATTTTTCCCAAATCCGGACCAAGTTGGTCTCCTCACATCTGCTGAGAATTTCTTCTAGATTTTTCAAGCAATTCTGAAATTTTTTTCCAAATCTGAGAAGTCATCCATGAAAACTTCCATAGATTTGTCAATGAAGTCAGAGAATATTGTCATCACACACCTTTGAAATGTTACTTGAGCATAACATGGCACAAATGGCATTCTTCTAAATGCAAATGTGCCATAAGGACATGTAAAAGTTGTCTTTTGTTGGTCTTCAGGGACTATTGAAATTTGGTTATAGCCTGAATATTCATCGAAAAAGCAATAGAATTCTTTACCAGCCAACCTATCCAACATTTGATCTAGAAGGTCAGTGGGAAATGATCATTTTTTTTAGCCTTTTTGAGTTTTCTATAGTCCATGCACATTCTGCATCCTATTCCGAGGTCTGATTCTTCAAGTTCCAAAGACTCATACTTTCTGGCCCAAACTTCTTTTACATTGAATTCTTCTTGCACGGCTCCTTCCTCCACAAGTTCATCTTTTTCTGAAAATGCTAGAGCATTGACCAAGTGATCATGCTGCTTGTGAAAGTGTTTTTCTAACACCTGATCCAAAGAGACTACAACTGAACACTCCTCAGTATCCTCATTAGGATACTTGAGAGCATCCATGACATTGAAATTTATCTCTTGATCATTGACTCTCATGGTCAATTTACCTTTCATACATCTTCTATGATCCATTCAGAATAGGCTATTGACCTATCTGCAAACTGAAGGGTCATAATAGTAGGTCTGGCAATTCCAATACCAAGTTGTGTGAATATGGATTTAGGCATTAAGTTGATACTTTCCCCTAAATCACATAAAGCACAATCATTATAAAATTTTCCAATTGAACATGGTATTGTGAAACTGCCAGGATCCTTTAGTTTCCCAGGAACTTTGTTTTGCATGATCATTGTACATTTCGGTGTTAGTGCTACTGTTTCAAATTCCCCCAACCTCCTTCTTTTAGTAAGCACTTCTTTCATAAATTTTGCATAGTTTGGCATTTGTTGAAGTCCTTCATCTAGGGGAACATTTATGTGTAGCTGCTTTAGCACCTCTAGGAATTTACTAAACTATTTGTGTTTATGAGCCTTCTTCAACCTTTGTGGGAAAGGAGGAGGAGGGTATTCCTGAACAAACTTTAGTGAGGGCACAACAGCATCAGATGCTACAACATGAGATGTTGTGGCATTTGATGTATTTTTTTCTTTTACATTTTTTTCTCATTTTTGATTTTTCTTCCTTACCATCCCCTACTACAGTTGGTGGACTTGTTAAATCTTTTCCACTTCTAAGGGAGATAGCCTTGCATTGATCTTTTCCTGGTTTTTCAGAAGTTGAATGTAACGCCCTAAAACAATTTAATTAATTAATTAATTAAGTTATTTGAGGGATTACAAAATTATTTAAGTGGAATAATTAAATTAGAATTGTTTTATTTCAGGGGGTGAGATGAATTAATAAGGGTAGTGTAAAAATGGGCCCAAATCCAATGTTGATCCAAGCCCATTCCATAAATCCCAAAAAACCTAAATTAGTCCTCATTCCCACTTGAAAGAAAGGAACAGCGAAACTGAGAGAGTGAGAGGGAGGTGAGGCTCGCGACTTCCAGCAAGGAGGAGAAGAAGGAATTGGTTCATCTTGGCTTTAGGTAGGTTTCATTGATCCAATCCCTTCCATTTTTCTTCCTCTTTCAAGTAGTAGTTTCAATCCCTTATTTTCTTCCATTGTTGTTCTTGTTCTCCATGGCCTTGGAAGCCCACGGTTTGCGTAAGAGGAGAGGAGGGAGGCTGCTGCGTTTTCGTTTTTGTGGCTGAGTTCTTCAATCACCAAGGTTAGGGGGCTCTACTTTATACCTATAATAATGCTTAAGTTAGGTGATATATGTAGGATTGGTTGTAGGAGTTTAGATTGTTGAGTTAGGTTAGTTAAATGGTGGACAATTGCTACTGTTTGGGTTGTTTTGGTGAGATAGGTTGAATTGTTGTTTTAGTTGAATTATTGAATAATTGTTACTGTTGGTGGTTGTTCTAGTCGAATTGTGCTTCCTTGTTGTCCTAGTGAATTGTTGCTTTTGTGAGATTATTGAATAATTGTTACTGTTGGTGGTTGTCCTAGTCGAATTGTTGTTTCCTTGTTGTCTTAGTGAATGGTTGTTGTTATTTGAAATTGTTAAATAATTGTTATTGTCGAATTATGGTTCTATTCGAATTATTACTGTTTGGTGGTTCTAGTGAATTGTTGTTAATTGTTACTGAATTGTTAGATAAGTGTGGTGTTAATGCCTTGTTGTAGTATGAGTTTATGTGGTAAATAAGGTTGAATGAGGTGAGGATAAACATGATAGCAATTGTGCCTTAAGCTACTTGAACTAATTACCTTAATGAAAAGAATAAAACTATATGTCGGTTGTGTGTATTTAATAAATAATCAATCGAACTGGCGTTGAAGTGGTGCGAAATAAATGATGAATTGTTAAATAAAATTGTTGTGAGAGTGTTGAAGTTGTGGTGTGTGTAATTGCGGAAGTGTAATTGTGAAAATTAGATTACTAGCCTAAGGATGCAAAGCGGTGTGTACGGAGTTGTAATTATATGGAGATGTGAAAGCGGTGAGGGACTCCGGTCCAAAGCGGTGCGATAACCTTAAGGCCTATAGGTTGATTATATTAAGTTGAGAAATGCAAAGCGGTGAGTTTAATAATTATTATGGTTTATGTGTGGTGGTGTGGTGCATAGTCATAGTGTCGCATGACTCATGTTGCATAAAGCGGTGTGTCGGCTTCGGCCAAAGCGGTGCGGTGGCTTCGGCCAAAGCGGTGAGTGCCCTCCAGGCTAATAGCGGTGATGATGGATCCACATGCATGTTGCATTACATGCATTAGTCAAGTATTGATGAGTTTGTGGATGAATTATGAATATGATGATTGTGTTGATAATGTGGTGAGTTGTTATGAATTAGTGTTGCTTGCTACCTTTCCTTAATATAATGCTTATCTTAATTATTATTATTTGTGTAAAGAGACTCACCCTACTGCCTTTGTTGCTTCTTATGTCGGCAACTTGCAGGTAATAGCGAGTGAGGGCAGTCATGTGCCTTCTTCTAGTAGTCGTGTCAGCTCTGATATGTAGCACCAGGGGGAGGGCGTAGTAATACTATTTATTGTTATTTTTATGTATTAGACTATTATGGTGATGTATTGAGTATGACTTTAGACTTGAGAACATCCGCTGTGTTGATGAATAATTTTCATTATATGCTGTAAACTAAACAGGTGTTTGTGGGCCCGCCCCTAAACTATCGTGCTATATATCGAGCTATTGCTTGTTGACTTCATGTCACTTATTTATAAACTAGTGGATTTTTATAAGCGTTGAAAATGTAGCACCTTCTTCAATGATTTATATTCTTTTCGAAAAACTCTGATATATATTAAATAATAGTTAATTTAGAAGGGGGTGTTACATTAGTGGTTTCAAAGCTGAAGTTGGTCTGTCCGACCAAGTGTCTAGGTGTTATGTCTGTTGTATCTAATTATGTTTAGGGTTAAAGGTATGTTTCGTCCCTGCAAATATCACAATAATCCAGTTTCGTCCCTGTAAAAAAAAAAGTTTTAAAACAGCCCTTGCAATTACCAAACGCTTCTAGTTTCGTCCCTGCTGTTAACTTTCCATCCAAAAAACTAACGGTTGCCACGTCATCAACCCTTGCCCAAAAAAAAGTTTTAAAACAACCCTTGCAATTACCAAACGCTTCTAGTTTCGTCCCTGCTATTAACTATTCAACATCTTCAACCTCTTGATTGTCTTCTTCAAACCCAAATCCCATCAAATCTCCCTCTTGATTTGGCTTAAAACTATTTAACGACAACTAGTGTGAATCTTAGAAACTCCTGCAAATGTCTCACTTCAATCACTCGCTACACCTTGAGGACCTAAATAACTATAATTGACTGACATTAATATTATAGATGTCCCTGGAATGGAACCATAAGCAAGAGAGTAGGCATCCACCTACTCTCTCCCATTCAGAAATTATTCTTCCCTAGTGTAACAAGATGAATTGCTTCTTTAGAAGGTATGCTAACAAATATATAATGGTATTCAAACAAAAACAACCAGACTATAGCAAAAAAGCCTCTTTGCCAATAATGAAGACATAGGAAACATAGACAACCACCAATCCCTTCTTCAGCATATGCTCCCAATGGTCTACCTACATAAGCTACAAGATCTCCAACCTGCCTATCAGTGACTCAATTTCTAACAGCTGTGACAACTGACAACCCCCAACAGCCTCAACACCTGCCATATTAAAAAGAGGAAGGAATTCAATAAGGTGAATCAACTTAGCTTTCAATGTATAGAGGAATTTTCAACTCAAAATATAAGAAGCAATGAAGATTATTCATGCTATTCTTCTTTGGCCAGACAGAAGGATGATAATAGTCTGTGAGTGATTCGGTTGGTATAAGTATTATTCATATCAATTGTTTCATATTTGAGCTTCACATCAAACATACATGATAGAACTACCAATATATATAGTTCACAAGACTAGAATTACTACTACACTAGCTAACAGAAAAGGAACCTGGAGTGATTAGAAAACTGGAGGAATTAAAATAACCTGGAGTGAAGTGTAGAGAGGGTAAAACATCAATGATGGGATTACAACACAACACAAAAAAAAAGAATAACCAAAATAACACCATGATGAGAACCGGTATCAAGAGGGAGATTTGATGGGATTTGGGTTTGAAGAAGACAATCAAGAGGTTGAAGATGATGAATAGTTAATAGCAGGGACGAAACTAGAAGCGTTTGGTAATTGTAAGGGTTGTTTTAAAACTTTTTTTTGTGCAAGGGTTGATGACGTGGCAACCGTTAGTTTTTTGGATGGAAAGTTAACAGCAGGGACGAAACTAGAAGCGTTTGGTAATTGCAAGGGCTGTTTTAAAACTTTTTTTTTACAGGGACGAAACTGGATTATTGTGATATTTGCAGGGACGGAACATACCTTTAAACCTTATGTTTATTTGTGTAGAAATTTGATTCGATGGCGAGACGTGATGACGCTGCTTTGGCTGCTGCTCTGCAAGCCATAGCTCAAGCTGTTGGGAATCAGCACTCTGCTGCTGATGCTAATGCTCGTAACTTAGCAACGTTCCAAAGGGAAATCCACCCACCTTCAAGGGTCGGTATGACCCCGATGGAGCCTTGGCCTGGTTAAAGGAGATAGAGCGGGTCTTCCGTGTCATGGAGTGTTCTGCTGCTCAAAAAGTGAAATTGGGAACCCATATGCTAGCAGAGGAAGCTGACGACTGGTGGTTGGGAATGTCGCGAAGGTTAGAAAATGCTGGTGTGGAAGTTACTTGGGAAGTTTTCACAAGGGAGTTCAAGAGAAAGTACTACCCTGAGGATGTGCGAGCTAAGAAGGAAGTGGAATTTCTAGAGCTGAAGCAGGGAAATAAGACGGTAGCTGAGTATGTCGCCAAATTTGAGGAGTTAGCCAAATTCTGTCCTTACTATGCCAATGATGTCGATCCGGAATTCTCCAAGTGTGTCAAATTTGAGAGTGGTCTGCGCCCTGATATAAAGAAAGCAATTGGGTATCAAGAGATTCGGGATTTTGCTAGATTGGTTGATAAGTGTAGGATCTATGAGGAAGACAGTAATGCTGCTTACAAGGCTGTGAAGGAAAATAGGAATTCTCAGTTTAGGGCAAAGCCCTATGATGTTGCTGGAAGTAAAGGTAAGTGGAAAGCAGGTGCTGGTCAGAAGTCAAGTGGGGGAGGTGCCCCTTCGGACATTGTGTGTTATTCTTGTAAGAAGCCTGGTCATAAGAGTAATGAGTGCCCCGAGGCCAATTGTTTCAAGTGTGGTCAGAAGGGCCATAAAGCTGCTAACTGTGAAAAGAAAGGGATTGTTTGCTATAATTGTGAAGAAGTGGGGCATGTGAGTGCTAATTGTCCTAAGCCCAAGAGAGAAAGAGCTAAAGGGAAAGTGTTTGCGCTGGCAGGATCCGAGGATGCTAACGAGATTAGAGGTACTTGCCTTATTTATGGTATTCCTGTGATTGCTATAGTAGATACCGGTGCTACTCATTCTTTCATTGCTTCATTATGTGCTGAAAAATTGGGTCTTGAATTGTCTCCTATGATGAGGGAGATGGTTATTGATACTCCGGCTAAGGGGTCGGTAACTACCTCCCTAGTGTGTGCTAAGTGTCCTCTGTCAGTCTTTGGCAGAGATTTTCTTGTGAACCTTATTTGTTTGCCTTTGGAGGGATTGGACGTTATCCTTGGCATGGACTGGTTAGTTGATAACCATGTGCATATCAATTGCTTCGAGAGATCTGTGAGTTTCCTTGTCCCTGAGGAAGTAGAATCTGCCTTGCTGCCTGCTGGTCAATTGCGTAGGTTAATGAAGGAAGAAGTTCATCTATTTGCCTTGATGGCGTCTCTGTCTATTGAAAGTCAAGATATCATTGAGGGGTTGAAGGTAGTGTGCGAGTTTCCGGAAGTGTTCCCTGATGAGATTCCGAGTGTTCCGCCAAAGAGGGAGATTGAATTTGCTATTGATCTTGTGCCGGGTACGAGGCCTGTGTCTATGGCACCGTACCGGATGTCGGCGTCTGAATTATCTGAATTGAAGAGTCAGCTAGAGGAGTTACTTGAGAAGAAGTTCATAAGGCCTAGTGTGTCGCCTTGGGGAGCACCTGTGTTGTTAGTGAAGAAGAAGGATGGGAGCATGAGGCTTTGCGTGGACTATAGACAATTGAACAAAGTGACAATCAAAAACAGGTATCCGCTTCCGAGGATTGATGACTTGATGGACCAGTTGGTGGGTGCTAAGGTGTTTAGCAAGATCGACTTGAGGTCGGGTTATCACCAAATCAAAGTGAAGGATGATGACGTTCAAAAGACGGCTTTCAGAACTAGATATGGGCACTATGAATATTCTGTAATGCCGTTTGGTGTTACCAACGCACCCGGGGTGTTTATGGAGTACATGAACCGTACCTTCCATAGTTACTTGGATCGTTTTGTAGTAGTATTTATAGATGATATTTTGGTGTATTCCAAGACGGAAGAAGAGCACGTAGAGCACTTGAGGTTAGTGCTAGAAGTATTGAAGGAAAAGAAGCTTTATGCAAAATTGTCGAAGTGCGAGTTCTAGTTGCATAAAGTGAGTTTTCTTGGCCATGTGATTTCTGGTGACGGTATAGCTGTAGACCCAGCCAAGGTTGATGCTGTGTTACAGTGGGAGAGCCCAAAGTCAGTGACTGAGATAAGGAGTTTCTTGGGTTTGGCTGGTTACTACAGGAGGTTTATAGAGGGTTTCTCTAAGCTAGCCCTTCCGTTGACTCAATTGACGTGTAAGGGGAAAGCTTTTGTGTGGGATGTCCGGTGTGAAGAGAGCTTCAATGAGTTGAAAAAGAGGTTGACCACATCACCTATTTTGGTATTGCCTGTTCCAGAGCAACCGTTTGTAGTGTATTGCGATGCTTCCAAGATGGGTTTAGGAGGTGTGCTGATGCAAGATGGTAAGGTAGTAGCCTATGCGTCTAGGCAGTTGAGAATTCATGAGAAGAACTACCCTACTCATGATTTGGAGCTTGCGGCAATTGTCTTTGCCTTGAAAATTTGGAGGCACTATTTGTATGGTGCTAAGTTTGAGGTGTTCAGTGACCATAAGGGGTTGCAGTATTTTTTTGATCAGAAAGAGCTGAATATGAGACAAAGGAGGTGGCTGGAATTATTGAAGGACTATGACTTTAGTTTGAACTACCATCCGGGGAAGGCTAATGTTGTAGCCGACGCTTTGAGTAGGAAGTCCCTTCATGTGTCTGCAATGATGGTGAAAGAACTCGAATTGATTGAGCAGTTTCGGGATTTGAGTTTGGTCTGTGAAGTAACGCCTAAGAGTGTAAGACTGGGAATGTTGAAGATTCACAATGAATTTTTAGATGTTATTAGAGCGGCTCAGAAACAAGATATTAAGTTAGTTGAAGCGGCAGTTGGGATTGATCATTCCGAGAGTAAGGATTATGAGATAGATGCACAAGATGTGTTGAGACACCGTGGAAGAATTTGTATTCCTGATGACGAAGAAATTAAGAAGGCAATCCTTGAAGAGGGTCATCGGAGTAAGTTGAGTATCCACCCAGGAGCCACAAAGATGTACCAGGATTTGAAGAAACTGTTTTGGTGGCCTGGCATGAAGCGAGATGTAGCCCAATTTGTGTATGCTTGTTTGACATGTCAGAAATCTAAGGTAGAACATCAGAAGCCGGCAGGGTTAATGCAGCCATTGGATGTTCCGGAATGGAAGTGGGATAGTATCTCCATGGATTTTGTAACTGGGTTGCCGAATACAGTGAGAGGATTTGATGCTATATGGGTGATCGTGGATAGGTTGACGAAATCTGCTCACTTTTTGCCGATTAATATGACTTATCCGGTTCCGAAGTTGGCAGATATTTATGTTAAGACAATTGTGAAGCTGCATGGTGTTCCTTTGAGTATCGTGTCCGATCGGGATCCTAGATTTACTTCTGAATTTTGGAAAAGCTTGCAAGAGGCCTTAGGTTCTAAATTGAGATTGAGTTCCGCTTATCATCCCCAGACAGATGGGCAGACGGAGAGAACTATCCAGTCACTAGAGGATTTGTTGAGAGCATGCGTTCTTGAACAAGGAGGTTCATGGGATTCCCATTTGCCATTGATTGAATTCACCTATAATAATAGTTTCCATGCGAGTATTGGGATGGCGCCTTTCGAGGCATTGTATGGTAGGAGGTGCAGGGCACCCTTGTGTTGGTATGAATCGGGGGAGAGTGTGGTTTTAGGCCCTGAGATTGTGCGGGAGACTACAGAGAAGGTGAAGATGATCCGAGAGAAGATGAAAGCCTCGCAGAGTAGGCAGAAGAGCTATCATGATAAGAGGAGAAAGGATCTAGAGTTTCAAGCCGGTGACCATGTATTCTTGAGAGTCACTCCGGTGACAGGTGTGGGTCGTGCCTTGAAATCTAAGAAGCTAACCCCTCGTTTTATTGGCCCATACCAGATTTTGGAAAGGGTTGGGAAAGTTGCCTATCGAGTGGCCTTGCCACCTAATCTGTCTAATCTGCATGACGTGTTCCATGTATCTCAGTTGTGGAAGTATGTACCTGATCCGTCGCACGTAATCCAGATGGATAATGTAGAGGTGAGGGAGAACCTCACCGTGGAGACTATGCCAGTTAGAATTGAAGACCGGGAGGTAAAGGTGTTAAGAGGCAAAGAGATCAATTTAGTGAAAGTGGTTTGGTTGGGAGCCGTGGGCGAGAGCATGACGTGGGAATTGGAAAGTAAGATGAAAGAAGCCTATCCAGAGTTATTTGATTCAGGTAATTTCGAGGACGAAATTCTCTAAGTGGGGGAGAGTTGTAACGCCCTAAAATAATTTAATTAATTAATTAATTAACTTATTTGAGGGATTACAAAATTATTTAAGTGGAATAATTAAATTAGAATTGTTTTATTTCAGGGGGTGAGATGAATTAATAAGGGTAGTGTAAAAATGGGCCCAAATCCAATGTTGATCCAAGCCCATTCCATAAATCCCAAAAAACCTAAATTAGTCCTCATTCCCACTTGAAAGAAAGGAACAGCGAAACTGAGAGAGTGAGAGGGAGGTGAGGCTCGCGACTTCCAGCAAGGAGGAGAAGAAGGAATTGGTTCATCTTGGCTTTAGGTAAGTTTCATTGATCCTTTCCCTTCCATTTTTCTTCCTCTTTCAAGTAGTAGTTTCAATCCCTTATTTTCTTCCATTGTTGTTGTTGTTCTCCATGGCCTTGGAAGCCCACGGTTTGCGTAAGAGGAGAGGAGGGAGGCTGCTGCGTTTTCGTTTTTGTGGCTGAGTTCTTCAATCACCAAGGTTAGGGGGCTCTACTTTATACCTATAATAATGCTTAAGTTAGGTGATATATGTAGGATTGGTTGTAGGAGTTTAGATTGTTGAGTTAGGTTAGTTAAATGGTGGACAATTGCTACTGTTTGGGTTGTTTTGGTGAGATAGGTTGAATTGTTGTTTTAGTTGAATTATTGAATAATTGTTACTGTTGGTGGTTGTTCTAGTCGAATTGTGCTTCCTTGTTGTCCTAGTGAATTGTTGCTTTTGTGAGATTATTGAATAATTGTTACTGTATGTGGTTGTCCTAGTCGAATTGTTGTTTCCTTGTTGTCTTAGTGAATGGTTGTTGTTATTTGAAATTGTTAAATAATTGTTATTGTCGAATTATGGTTCTATTCGAATTGTTACTGTTTGGTGGTTCTAGTGAATTGTTGTTAATTGTTACTGAATTGTTAGATAAGTGTGGTGTTAATGCCTTGTTGTAGTATGAGTTTATGTGGTAAATAAGGTTGAATGAGGTGAGGATAAACATGATAGCAATTGTGCCTTAAGCTACTTGAACTAATTACCTTAATGAAAAGAATAAAATTATATGTCGGTTGCGTGTATTTAATAAATAATCAATCGAACTGGCGTTGAAGTGGTGCGAAATAAATGTTGAATTGTTAAATAAAATTGTTGTGAGAGTGTTGAAGTTGTGGTGTGTGTAATTGCGGAAGTGTAATTGTGAAAATTAGATTACTAGCCTAAGGATGCAAAGCGGTGTGTACGGAGTTGTAATTATATGGAGATGTGAAAGCGGTGAGGGACTCCGGTCCAAAGCGGTGCGATAACCTTAAGGCCTATAGGTTGATTATATTAAGTTGAGAAATGCAAAGCGGTGAGTTTAATAATTATTATGGTTTATGTGTGGTGTTGTGGTGCATAGTCATAGTGTCGCATGACTCATGTTGCATAAAGCGGTGTGTCGGCTTCAGCCAAAGCGGTGCGGTGGCTTCGGCCAAAGCGGTGAGTGCCCTCCAGGCTAATAGCGGTGATGATGGATCCACATGCATGTTGCATTACATGCATTAGTCAAGCATTGATGAGTTTGTGGATGAATTATGAATATGATGATTGTGTTGATAATGTGGTGAGTTGTTATGAATTAGTGTTGCTTGCTACCTTTCCTTAATATAATGCTTATCTTAATTATTATTATTTGTGTAAAGAGACTCACCCTACTGCCTTTGTTGCTTCTTATGTCGGCAACTTGCAGGTAATAGCGAGTGAGGGCAGTCATGTGCCTTCTTCTAGTAGTCGTGTCAGCTCTGATATGTAGCACCAGGGGGAGGGCGTAGTAATACTATTTATTGTTATTTTTATGTATTAGACTATTATGGTGATGTATTGAGTATGACTTTAGACTTGAGAACATCCGTTGTGTTGATGAATAATTTTCATTATATGCTGTAAACTAAACAGGTGTTTGTGGGCCCGCCCCTAAACTATCGTGCTATATATCGAGCTATTGCTTGTTGACTTCATGTCACTTATTTATAAACTAGTGGATTTTTATAAGCGTTGAAAATGTAGCACCTTCTTCAATGATTTATATTCTTTTCGAAAAACTCAGATATATATTAAATAATAGTTAATTTAGAAGGGGGTGTTACATTGAAGCTTCTGTAGTGGATGGTAGAGATCCACTAGGTCTTTGATAGGTAGCTGCAGCTAGTTGTCCCATCTGAGTCTCCAAGTTTTTGATAGCAGCACCTTGGGATTGAAATGCAATTCTACCTTCACTAATGAATGACTTCAACAGTGATTCTAACGAGTTTTCTGGTGCTGGTGCATTGGGTCTCTGGTTTGTTGTGGGATGAAATCCTGGTGGAACAGATGGTGCTCCAACATTGAATGTTGTGGCATTATTATTACCCCTCCTGAAATTTCGGTAATTTCTCCAGCCAGGATTGTAGGTGTTTGAGTAAGGATTATTATTCTTGTTGTACCCCACATAATTAACAGAGACAGGGTTTCTTGGACATTCCTCATACAGATGCCCTCCTCCACGGTATACACAGCTAGTTGTTCCTGGAGTTGCTTGTTCAATTGCAGCTGCAGTGATTTATGTTGATGCTGCAGCATTGGATGCTACAGCATTTGTAACACCCTAATGTTTCAACCGTAGAAGAAATATGGGAATAAACATAAAAGCATACATTAGAGTATTACTCCTATTTTCATACATTGCACATAACTAAATTAGATGAAAAACTCATCCTCGTAACCTCTCAAATTTCATAAGTTCAATATCCAAATAGAAGTAAAGGAAGCGATACGCAACTTAGATAAGGTTTAAGTCATATAATCAATATACAAACAAACTAGGGAAATTAAGTAAATAACTGAATAGATCTCCATGATCTACCAAACCCTCCATATAATGCACCTGCTACTCAAGATACTTTGCTTTAACTTTTCCCTGTTTCTCTGTAAGAAAACCACAAAACATAAAGGGTGAGATAAACATCTTAGTGAGTTCTATCGAGACCCCTAACTACACACTCGTGGTTCATTATGCATCATTTTAATCGTAGCCCGAGTCTGGATAGCTACGTGTAACATTAACATACGCACAACACCGACAATTAAATTTATGATTCTCGGTGAACCCCAATCCACTAATACTCGTAGAGGTTGTCACCCCAATCACTATCATTATTAAGTGATTATCATACCTTGATGAGACATCAAGTCGTTTCATTTTCATTGCATTAGGTGTTCACCAAAACCTTACTGAACAATAAGTCCATTACATTATCATAAGCTTGTGTATTTTCACTCGTAGACCCTAAACAGTTACAATTCATTTTGCATAATATAGAGAATTCACAATTCATTAATCATACATACGCATTTTCCACGAATTACGGTTATTTCATCAATATATATGGTCGGGAAATGGATTAGGATAGGTTTGGAATCAATTAGAACGGATTCGGATAGGTTTTGAAAACGGTGGCAGAGAGGTACGCACGACCCGTGCCAGAACACGCACGGTTTATGCGCAAAAATGACATTTCGCAAGAGGTACCAAACCCAAGCGCACGACCCGTGCGTGTGGGGCGCACGGATCGGGTCTGTGTACCAGACCTGAAAAATGCTATTTTTGCGTACGTTCCGTTGCCGTTCCGGTACCAAACCTCGTTCCGATCGATTCTTAACTTATCCCGGCATATTATCAATACCACAACCAGTCCAAATAATATTCATAACGATCAAGCAAAAATTTCCGCAATTTCGCAAATAACGATTTTGACTCAAATATTATCAAAACACAATTTCCGCAATTTCGCAAATAACGATTTTGACTCAAATATCGAAACGAACGTTGAATGACACAAAACCAGAGCATGGAATCATCGGTTCAAAAACGAAAACCTAAGCGGGTAGATTTCACCTTATTGTGATGAAAATCACAAACAAACACAGCATTCAAGAGAGATATAGAATCAATCAACACCAAAAATGCCCAAAAGCTACTCTAATTCAAAAACCAGCTTCTATGCCCTCTCCAAACAGTTCCTAATTGCAATGTAGTTCCTCAATCTTGCTAAATCGTTCTCCAAACTAACATGCAAGGCTTCAACAACTTAGAATTTGGAGAAGAATGCTGTCCCAAGCTCTCATTCTAGTTCTCACTCACTTTCAAATCAATGGAAGGGAGAATGTGGTGTTGAACCAAGGACAAACACTCTTTGTTTTGTATGATAACAAATTACATTTTGTCTACTAATGGTTACATTGTATAAAAGTACAGGACATAATTCAAAGAGCAGAATATCCTAAAGTGCAGTGGCTTGGAGAAGAAGCAACTCTGAAGTCCAAGACCTAATTGTTTATCTGCTTTTGATAGGACACAATGTAAGATCCTATCCCTTCGGTTATATGACATTTAGTAGACGAGAGATGATGTTTTAAGAAATATAATTACTGTGTTAAAGCCTAGAAAAATATTTTATTCAAATGCATGCATGCATGAGAAAGGCGCATAACATGGGAAAATGCTTTTAAAGCAAAAGAATCGATTTTATATTGTCTCATTGGAGTATAAAATTGATTTCTAACTCCCAATGAAAGAGAACAATCGATTTCCAAGTTGGTTTTAAAAGAAAAGAATCGATTACTTGGTGTCCTTTTTTGAAAGAGACACAAATTTCAGAGCAAGGAATCGATTACATGCTTGGCCATTTCAGAGCAAGGAATCGATTACATGCTCAGTTAATTCAGAGCACATAATCGATTACATACTCCAATGTGTTAAGCACATAATCGATTATGATATGTTTCCATTTTAAAGAGAAGAATCGATTATGCCATTTACTCTTTCAGAGCACATAATCGATTATTGTTTGATTTGTTTTATTTCACCGGTCAATTTTTTACATTTTCTATAAATAGGGACCTTGGATTCACAAATCAAACACACCACTGAATTACAATTTCAAATCACTAGAAAAGAGAAAAAAGAGCTTTCATTGTCAAATCCATTTTTCAAAGTTCTTCATTTCAAAACCAATCATCTCTCTCTACTATATTGTTATTCTGCTGAAGTGATTGGTTCATAGATTTCAATATTGTATTCATCTCTATTCGTGGTGGCTGTGAAATCCTGGGAAGTATTCTTGGGTCGTTCAATCGGGGAGATTGAAGTGGTTATTGTGAAATCCTGGGAAGTGGTCTTGGGTCGTTCAATCGGGGAGATTCCAGTGGTTGCGAAATCCTGGGAAGTATTCTTGGGTCGTTCAATCGGGGAGATTGAAGTGGTTGCGAAATCCTGGGAAGTGTTCTTGGGTCGTTCAATCGGGTGATTGAAGTGGTTGTGAAATCCTTAGCGGGGAGCTCGGGTTCTCAATTTGGGTAAATTGAGATTAGCTATAGGGAAGTTGCTTGCTTGTAAAACGTTGAAGAAGTTCTTCTCATATAGTGGTTGTTATCAAGTCCAAAGGTTGCAAAGCCAAAGGCCGAGGACGTAGGGCTTTTATCCCGAACCTCGTAAAATTCATTGTGTATCTCTTTCCCTACTCTTTTACTTTACCGTTTATATTTGCATGTTATTATAGTTGACATGACTGCGCTGCGTTCAATATCAGTTTATTTGTTAAGCGTAAATTATCACTGTAATTGGATCTGCCATAGTTATAGCTTGCTTAGGTACTGCATATAGTTTAAATCTTATTTTCCACATTTGATTTAAACTGGCATTGTTAAAGTTTTGAAAATCGAAACAGAATTCAAGTTTAGCGTATAACCTTATTCACCCCCCCTCTAAGGTTATCATATAGTCCAACATGTGGGTGTTTGACCTAGAAGCTATGAGAGTATTTGGTATCAATAGAAAGAGGAAGAAAAATGGAGTGTAATAGTGGTGAAAAGAAGGACATGCATCAGCTTGGGGAGAAATCCTCTCCTCCTCCTCCTCTTCTTCTTCTTCTCCTTCTCGTCTCCCTCTCTCTCTTTTCCCTCCCTTGTTTTTTTTCTCAAATTCGGAAAATGTTTTTCTTTTAGTGTGTGTTTGTTAAGTGAGGTGAGAGCTTTTAACAAAAGTGAGTGTGTGAGGGTAGCCTTAATGAGTCAGCTGAAGGTGTTTTTCAAAATAAATGTTAAAAGACTGTTTTACCCTTATGTGATGAACACTCTACCTTATTACTAATACACTACCCCAATGCAACATAGTTCCACAACCAACAATAATTCATTTTAATCCAATAAATCACACAATCAATTTACTTCCTTTAGCAATTAAATTCGATATCCTAAATTCAATTTTGCTCAATTACTTAAATTAACAATCAATTAAATAAGTGAAACACTTGCTAATTTCTATTATCGAAATTAGCCAAATTGGGGATGTTACAGCATTGGTTGTACAGAAATTTTTCATCATGCTAGTCAAGGAGGCTACTTGAGCTAATAGAACTGATACTTCACTTATCTCATGGACTCCGGCTGTTTTCTTTTGGGCACTGACCCTTTCTGTGGTCCATTGGTAGTTGTTGGTTGCAGTGTTCTCTATCAATTCACAAGCTTCATTGTATGATGAGTTTAGTAACATTTCCCCAGATGATGCATCTAGCATGACACTGATTTGTGACCCTAGGCCATTGTAAAATGTTTCCATCTGATGATGACAGGAAGTCTGTGATGTGGGCACTTTCTCAGACTCAGCCTTAACTAACGACTGAGTCGCAAATAAAGGGTGATCGATGGTAAACCCTGCAGTTAACAATTTCCCTAAGAATGTCTAAGGTCTTTTTCTCCGACTATTTCAATAAATCCGGGGCAACAACATAATCGGCACCAACACACGCAGTGTCGAAATCGGACCAACCAAGTAGGAACTTATCCTCAACAAGACCTCCCCCATTGTCAAAAATTCCCAAGAATTCATGTCTATAAAATACTTTATTCATTTGGAATAATTTATGATATAATCGAGCTTTTGTTCGAATCTTTTACCACAAAACTATTATTGACGGGTTAGTACATGTTGTATGTTATACTATTGGCTAGCGAGAACTATTGTGAGGGATTCAAGTGAAAGGATGATGGTTAAGAGTGTATGGATAAATATACTAGACTTTCTATTAGATACTCTTGGTTCCTTCTATTTGTTCATCTATCTTCAACTATATTCAGAGTCTTTACTCTTAATTACACTAATGACCAATAGTATGAATACAATTATACCAAATATTTCAATGATAATATATTATCGTAATCTTCTCAAAAAAAGAAAAGAAATAATCGTAATTGTAATTCATGCAAATCTGTTGACCCTACAATTTTGTCATGAATAGTTGTGAGGCATTAACATACTTGATACTAGGTAATGGAACACTCATACATAAGGATCCGGATCCTCTCCATTCAGGATCCTCTCCTGTCACTCCAGTCACCCCAAACCCCCTCTATTGGATCATCATCATACTCAATCTCAACCCTTGAATTATTTTATAATAAAAAAATCTAAAAAAAATGCAAGAGAGAGATAGAGAGAGGTGACAGGAGAGGATCCTTCCCATGCATAAATGTTGGGCTTAGGTATATTATATTACATAAATAGAATGTTGTACAATTATCCCAAAAATGGGTACAAAAATCTAAGTTTTCGCATTGGTGTAGTTCAATATCAAAAATGACAATTTCGAAATACAAAAATTAATTGAAACAAAAAAAATAAAAAAATCTACTAAAAAGAACTCCTCTTGTGACTAAGCCTTCTTGTCATGTGTAAATGAAACAAATAAGAAAACATGAGACTAAAATTGTAGTAAACTTGTCTAAACAAGTTATCGTAGTTTATTAACTACACTTGCAATTCTAAGTTACCAACCTCTCACCACTAGAAGTAAACAAGTGGATACGTTTACCACACAAAAATGAATTTGCAAGATCACAAAGCCTATTACCACTTAATTGCTAAGGTCAAAATCCCTAATTCACGCCAAGAGAGAACATGAGAACACCAAGACAGAGTCTTCTTCTTCACTCACTACTACGAGACACAGTTGAGTGTAAAGTTATTGGTTCAATAATAGAGAGCACAGAGGCACTCGTTTGTAAGCAAGAAAGGAGGATGGAATGATGGAGTGAGTCAAGTATCAGAGGGAGAGTATTGCAACAGAATAAAGGGTAACAAAATATTTATTAAGCTCTGATCTTTACTGCAGAGTTCAATTGTATTTATAGTGCATGTTACATTTAATTCAATCTTTACAATCTTCAACAATTGTAACTAACTTTTGTGTAACTGAAAACTGTTACAATTCATTTCTAACTAACACATATCATGCACTAAGCTGAATTAGACATCTATTTCAACAGACCACCTTAAGTCTGGTTAGGGCAATGATGCTACACCCATCTTGTCCCTTAAGTTCTTGAAGACTTCGATCCTCACGCCTTTAGTAACACATCAGCTACTTGGTCTTCACTCTTACAGTGCACCAAATTCAGAATCCCCTTCTCTACTTGCTCTCTCATGTAGTGAAATTTTGTTTCTATGTGTTTGCTCCTCCAATGTGCTATGGGATGCTTAGCTAAGTTGATGGCAGATTTGTTGTCAACCATGACGATCACCACCTCAGTTTTGACTCCATCCAGCTCCTCAATCTGTCCCTTCAACCATACTGCCTGACAGGCACTTAGAGAAGCAACTATATACTCCGCCTCGCATGAGGAGAGTGCTACAACAGGAGATTGGTGCACCTCGTAGCAAAAATATGTATCCTGCAGTAGACTTTCTGTCCTCTTTATCTCCACACGAGTTGGAATTGGAATATCCAACAAGCTTGTTGCATTCCTCAACATTAGCATTAGGGAACAAGACCCCTCTATCCAATTTACTTTTTATGTATCGTAAAATTCTCTTTTCAGCAAGCAAATGAGATATTCTAGGACTCTCCATGAATCTACTTACTATGCCAACACTATAGGCTAAATCTGGTCTAGTGTTGCATAGTTATCTCATTGAACCAATGAAGCTCCTATACATAGTAGCGTCAACCTTCTCACAAGCTTCATCTTTCATCAATTGCTTTCCAACTTCTGTTGGAGCCACATCTTGGTTGCAATTCTCCATGTTAATCTTCTTTAGAATCTCACTAGCATACCTCTTCTGCTGCATGATTAAACCATTTTCAATTTGCTTGAATTCCATTCCCAAAAAGAAAGATACATGACCCAAGTCAATCATTTCGAATTCCCTCTTCATGCTGGCTTTGAAGTCTGCTATTTCTTCCTCATTACTCCCTGTGATCAGTAAGTCATCAACATACAAGCATAGGATTTCCACACCTCTGTCTTTCAATCTTCTAATGTACACACCGTGTTCAGATTGACACTTAGTGAAGCCAATCTGAACTAGGAAACTGTCTATTCTTCTATTCCAAGCTCTTGGAGCATGCTTGAGGCCATACACAGCCTTCTTTAACTTGTACACTTTTGACTCTTGTTTCTTCACTTCATAGCCAGGAGGTTGTATTACAAAAACCTCTTCTTCCAAAGGTCCATTCAAGAAAGATGACTTCACATCCATTTGATACGTTGGCCACTTGTTCATGTTGGCAATAGCAACTACCAACCTTATGGTTTCAATTCTGGCCATAGGTGAAAATACTTCTTCAAAGTCAATCCCAGCTTTCTGTAGGAATCCTCTCACCACTAGTCTAGCTTTGTGCTTGACAATCTCACCTTCTGGATTCAATTTTACCTTATACACCCATTTTACACTGATAGCCTTCTTTCCCTTTGGTAGGTCAACGAATTCCCAAGTCTGGTTTCTTTCAATAGCTTCCAATTACTCCTCCATGGCATTAACCCATTTTGGATCAGCTATATCATCATCAAAGCTAAGGGGTTCAGCTTCTGCAAGTAATGCAAAGTGAACCAACTCACCTTGATCATTCATAGCATTGTCAAGTAACTTTTAAAAATCATTCAACCTTTGAGGCATAATTCTAACCCTGCTTGATCTTCTGGTTTCTATCTCATTGTTATTCTCAATCACAATGGTCACTTATTTCTGTTTTTGTTGTGTATTCCATTCCCATTCAGCCATTTCATCAATTGTTACATCCCTACTTACTACTGTAAGCTTCTTAGTAGGATCAAACAGCTTGTATCCACCAGTAGTGTGATATCCTACAAGTATCATCTAGCTTCTTTCTTAATTGACCAGGGATGTCTTTATAAGAAAGAGAATCAAACACTCTCAAATGATTCACATCAGGTTTCAAATTACTCTATTTCTCTTCTGGTGTAAGCCCTAGTAGCTTCTTAGCAGTGGCTACTGCTTCTGCTCATAAGTACTTAGGCAAGCTCTTACCCTTCAACATACTTCTCACCATATTCATTATGGTTCTATTCTTTCTCACAGCAGTACCATTCTGCTGTGGAGTATATGGTGGTACAACCTCATGAATTATCCCTTCCTTTTCACACAATTCAGTAAAATTATTGGACACATATTCTCCTCCTCCATCAGTTCTAAGTGTCTTAATTTTGCAATTACTCTGCCTTTCAACAATGGATTTAACCTTAATAAAAGAATCAAATATATCACATTTCTGTTTTATTATGTAAGTCCACAGTTTTCTTGTGAAATCATCAATGAATGTGATAAATTACCTATTGCTGCCCTGCGATTCCACTTGCATTGGTCCACAAACATCTGAGTACACCAGTTTTAGGCTCTGAATCTTTGCTAAAACAGCTTCTGTTCTGCTTGGCCTGCACACAATCTTCACACAACTCTGTAGGAATCTGAATAGAAGGGAGATCACTTACCATTCTCTGTCTCTGCAACTGATGTATGTCTCGGAAACTCAAATGTCCAAGTCTGTAGTGCCATATTCATTCTTCTGTACTTGCAGCAGTTGCTAAACACTTGTGTTCCATCACATTTGTAACACCTTAAATTTCACCTCATAGTGATCAATAAGCCATTAACATAATCATAAACATCAGAGTCTAACCTGCTCAGAATAATGGACCAACTAAAACTTAAGCGGTTTTAAAATCACTTACATGACTTTGAGATATAAATTTCTCAATTACACTTTCGAAATAAGTACGCAATAAGTACAAACTCGATAAAATACATAACTATGGTCCACTTACAAGACACGGTTATAACATAAAACATGACCTTGATATAACTCAAGGATTTAAACCTAATGATACATGAGAAGGGAAAAATCAGAGTACAACCGAAAGATCACTACAGGATCTTCCTTCTGTGGATATCTTGTACTGCAGGACTTGTATTGCAGGTCAAAGTTTTGATGATGAAAAAGACTAGAGCTAAAGGTGATAAGAGTAAAAGTTGACCAAAGCCAAAGTTGATGGCCAAAGGTGATGAAAGTGACAAAGTATCAAAGTCACAATCCAAGACAATCAAGCTCAAGAATTGAAGTTTCAAGATATAAGGGTAGTCCTTATAAATAAGGGTAGTCCTTAGGGTTTGGGTGTGTCTTAGGAAAAAGTGTAAGCTCTTACGAAGGTCAGCTCATCTCTCAAAGTCCCACGTTTTTCAAAAATGCATGCATGCACACGTAAACATAAAAAAGTTTTTGAGAAAATATAAAATCGATTCACACTACTTTTAACTAAATATCAGAATCGATTTTCAACTCAATATGAAAGCATACAATCGATTAATATTATTTTTACTAAGTATATAATCGATTCATAAACTCTTTTTCAAAGCAAAGAATCAATTCATATTGTTTTCACTAAGTACATAAACGATTTCCTCTTTCCTTTATTCAAGTACATAATCGATTCTTATGTGTAAGGAAGCACATAATCGATTTCCTTTTTCTTTTAAGGAAGCACATAATCGATTCCCTCATGTTTTAAATAAGCACATAATCGATTTGCATATCCCTTGTTTTAAGCACATAATCGATTTGCATCTTATTCATTCTTAAGCATATAATTGATTGTCAACTTTAGTTCATTCAGGCAAACAATCGATTCTGACATTTCCATAAATGTAACGTTAATATTTTTCTCATAGCCTATAAATAGAGGCTTCATTCTTCACAATTCAAAACAACCCATTTTCACGATTCAGAACACTTTTTAGAAAAACTCTTCACACTTTCATTTCTGCTCTCTCGCACCAATGGTCCATCAGAGCTGATCTCTCGCAAGAGTTAGTTGGGGTTGGCATCTTCGGGTTGTATTATCTTCCTACATTAGAGGTATTTCGGTTTTTAGGTTTGTAATCGTTTATTGATTGTATTTTGTACTAGGGAGTGGGGTATCTCTCTAGGGTAGCTGTTTGTACTAGGAAGTGGGGTATCTTTCTGGGGCAGCTTGTTGTAACAAGGGTGGGGTATCTCTTGTTGTATTGTGGTTAGATTTGAGGGCTCTTCAATAGGTTGGGTATCCTAGGTGAAGAGTTCCTGAGTCTGTAAAGGTTTTCCAAGGCACCTGTAAGCCTTGTTTTGTGTTAGTGGAAAATCTCACAAGGGTGTGAGGACTGGACATAGGTCACTAGGAGGTGACCGAACCAGGAAAAATTTGTGTGCTTTATCGATTTATTTTCTAATTCCTTCGCTTCCACTTAACATGCGCAAAAATTAATCTAAGTCATCGAAAAGGGGAAAAAGTTTTCAAAAGTTTTAAATCTCAATTCACCCCCCCTCTTGAGACTGAAGCCACTTGGCAACAAGTGATATCAGAGCTAGACTCTTGTATAAAGGGCCTAGCAGCTCCAAGAGAAATGGCTTCAGGTTGGTCTATGCAAGAGGGTTCTTCTCTTACCCGTCCTCCGGGATTTAACGGGAAAGATTACGCATATTGGAAATAAAGAATGAGAATATTTATTGAAGGGGTAGACTTAGATGTTTGGGATGCTGTGGAAAAAGGACCCTTTGTCCCCACACACATGGTAAATGGTATTCTTACAATAAAATGTAGAAATGAATGGTCTGATGAGGAGAAAAGAAAAGTTCAACATAACCTGCGCGCTAAAAACATAATTACTTCTGCTTTGAGTCCTGATGAATTTTTTAGAGTTTCAAACTGTAAATCTGCTCAAGAAATGTGGGATAATCTTCAAGTAGCTCATGAGGGTACTAGTGAGGTTAAAAGAGCAAGAACCAACACTCTTATCAGAGAGTACGAACTGTTCAGAATGAATACAGGTGAAACTATACCTGACATGCTAAAGAGGTTCATTCACATAGTGAATCAACTAAGCTTGTTAGGAAAGTCATTCCCAGCTGAGGATCTAATCAACAAAGTTCTGAGATGTTTGAATCGAGAATGGCAACCCAAGGTAACTACTATAGCTGAATCGAGAAATTTAGCTACAATGTCACTTGCCACTCTGTTTGGAAAGCTTCAAGAGCATGAACTGGAGCTCACCCGTCTGGCTGAGCATGAAAATTCAGATAAGAAAAAGAAAAGCTTGGCTCTGAAAGTATCCAGCTCAAGTCAACATTGTGAGAGCGAAGATTCAAACGATGAAGATGATGAAAATGAAGAAAGTATGGCTCTTATGGTTCGAGGGTTCAAGCGGTTTAAGAAACAGAAAAACTATTCGAAAAGGAACTTCAACCCTAAGAGGATAGAAAGCTCATCCGGTCCTCTTACTTGCTATGAATGTAGGAAACCCGGGCATATGAAGTGGAATGTCCTAATCTACAAAGAAAAGAATCAAAATTTGAAAAGAGGGCATCCAAACAAAACAGAGGGAGAAAAGCCTACATCGCATGAGTAGAAAACTGCATGGATTCATCAGATGAATCAGAGGATGAAGAAGCTCAAGTTGCATTAATGGTTGATCATGACAGCAACGACGAAATGAGGTATCTTCTAACTCTGAATCTTTACAAGATGCTTATGATGAATTATATGAAGCTTTTACTGAATTGCATGCTAAATCTTCAAAATTAGCTAAAGCACTAAGCAAATCATAGAAAGTTATCACTCATCTTGAAAATGATATTACAAAGTTCTTAACTCTTACCCCCAGGTCAAGCGGTCATGTGACTTATGGCGACAATAACAGAGGTAGAATCCTCGGTGATGGTAAAGTTGGTAAAGACCTATCTACTGCTATTGACAATGTGCTTTATGTTGAAGGTCTTAAACATAACTTATTAAATATTAGCCAACTATGTGATAAAGGAAATAGAGTAATATTTGATTCAGGTTCATGCACCATTGAGGATAAAATAAGTAAACAAGTTAGAATGACAGGAAACAGAGTAGAAAACATATACATGATGAGTCTTGATAGTGTTTCATCCCATAATGCATGCTGTCTCATTAGTAAGGAAGAAAATTCTTGGTTATGGCATCGTAGAGCAGCTCCTATTCATATGGATCATCATAACAAGTTAGTGTCTAAGGATCTAGTTAGTGGTCTTCCAAATCCAAGTTTGAAAAGAATTTTTCTCGGTTACTCTTTATCTTGCAAGGCCTTTAGAATTTTCAACAAAAGAAATAAAGTAATTGAGGAATCTGTGCATGTTACATTTGATGAAATTAACCCCAGAGGGCTGGGAAAGGTTATTGATAATGTTGCAGATGAACCGAAAGTATCAAAGTTAGATGAAAAGGAGAAAGAAAAAGAGGAATGGACTAAGTCCACTTCTAAAGAAAGAACTGAGGAAGAATCAAGGAGTGAGCTACCAAAGGAATGGAGAATTCCCAGGGACCACTCGCTTGAAAACATTTTAGGTGATGTATCAAAAGGGGTAACTACTCGAAACTCTCTTATAAATGCATGTAATCATATAGCTTTTGTATCTCAAATTGAACCTAAAAATATAGATGAAGCTATAATAGATGAACATTGGACTATTGCTATGCAAGAAGAGTTAAATCAGTTTGAAAGAATCAGATAATAGGTACAAAATGGGTGTTTAGAAATAAACTAGATGAATCAGGCATAATTGTTAGAAACAAAGCTAGACTAGTTGCTAAAGGTCATAATCAAGAAGAAGGAATAGACTATGATGAAACATATGCTCACGTAGCTAGATTAGAAGCTATTCGCATGCTACTTGCCTTTGCATCAGTCATGGATTTTAAATTGTATCAAATGGATGTGAAAAGTGCATTTTTAAATGGTTTTATTCAAGAGGAAGTGTACGTTGAACAGCCACCTGGCTTTGAAAATTATGAAAAACCAGATCACGTTTTTAAACTCAAAAAGGCTCTATATGGTCTGAAACAAGCTCCTAGAGCTTGGTACGAATGATTGAGCAAGTTTTTACTCAATCATGATTTTCAAAGAGGGAAAGTTGACACTACACTTTTCATAAAAAGGACAAAAGATGACATCTTACTTGTGCAAATTTATGTGGATGACATTATTTTCGGTGCTACTAATGAATTGGTTTGCAAAGAATTTTCTAGTATTATGCAGAGTGAGTTTGAAATGTCAATGATGGGAGAACTCAATTTCTTCCTTGGGCTTCAAATAAAACAAACCAACAATGGCATCTTTATCTCTCAATCAAAATATTGCAAAGAACTACTTAAGAGATTCGAAATGGAAAAAGAAAAAGAAATGTCCACTCCAATGAGCACTTCATGCTACTTAGACAAAGATGAAGAAGGTAAACCGGTAGAACTAAGCAAATATCGAGGTATGATTGGCTCTCTTCTCTATTTAACTGCTAGTAAACTGGATATCATGTTTAGTGTTTGCATGTGTGCTAGATATCAAGCAAATCCAAAAGAGTCGCATTTAGTAGCTGTTAAAAGAAAAATGAGATATCTTGTAGGCACACAAAATGTTGGTCTGTGGTACACCAAAGGCGCCACATGCAGCCTTATAGGATATTCAGACTCTGATTTTTCAGGTTGTAAGTTGGATAGAAAAAGCACTAGTGGAACATGTCACATACTAGGTAGTGCATTAGTCTCTTGGCACAGTAAGAAACAAGTCAGTGTCGCACTGTCAATTGCTGAAGCAGAATATACACTAGTGCAAAAATGGGATTAGAATTAGACATTTAAAGTCAGGCGCTCAGATGCCTGACTACATAAGTAGACACGATGGCAAACTTGTAATTAAGAGGCAAAACTCGTGAGTTTTAAAGTCAAGCGGATACACGCCTGACTTCTAAAGTGAACAAATAGGGAAAAAATTAGACTTTAGAACTCAGGCGTGTATTTTCCTGACTACATAAGTGACACGGTGGCAAACTTGTAATTAAGGGTGAAATTATTTTTTCTATTTTAATACTTTAGAAGTCATGCGTGTATTCGCTTGACTTCTAAAGTACAAAAATAGAAAAAGATAATTTCAGTTACGCGTACTCACTCTCGTAATCTCACTCTCAGAACCCTTCACTCTCAGAATCTCACTCTCGATCAGATCGAACACGAGAAGCCTCTCACTCTCATAACACAAACCACGAACCCTAGCATTCTTCCCTCGCCGCTCTTCGTTCCGGCCAATACCGAACCGACTTCCGTGCTATACTTTCCACCAAAACGAGCTATATCAACAAACAGCACCTAGCTTTTCTCTCTCATTCTTGAACGCTCTGGCTCTTCTCTCGTCTTCTCCACTGAAACTGGTTCTGGATCTTGATTTCTGCTGGTTCTCGTTTCCAGATTCACAACGAAACTTTGCTTCGCCACGAAGCTAAGGTATAACAATTTCTCCTTCTCAAAAATCTTCTCAGTTGCATACGGTTTGGAACCCTAGTTTCAACCACTGACTTTGCTTCTTTTTGGTTGTGTTTCTGGGTGAGATCTTGCTGGATCTTGATGCTACGTGTAACATCCCGAAATTTCATGACCCGAGTTATAAATCCTAAGACCGATATAATTATTCGTCAAGAAGATTTAGGCGAGTCTTGGTGAGGATTAGTCGAAGATAGTGTCTATAATCCCTATCCTGCATTAATTATGGCTTAGTCATGGTTACTTTAGATACTTAAGCTGAAGGGAGAAATTGGAATTTCACACCGTCAATATATATATATCCTTTAACCTGCACCTTCAGCCATACTTAACCATTTCACCAAAATTCAGAAAAAGGAAAAGCTGAAGGATGGAGAGAGAGGAGGTGCGAGCTTGGAGGAGAAGAGGAAGGCTCCAGCTGAAATCTCCATTGCATGTAAGAACCCTCACTCCCATCCTACTCCAAATTCGATTTTCTTTCCATAGAACCCATTTTCAGTTTCTGATCCTCCCTCTAACTCCCCATTCCATTTTCGTTCCTTGAGGCTCCAAGTGAGGAAGAAGATGGAGTTTTGAGCAATAGATGTCTTGCATGTTCAGTGGAGGCTACTAGGAAGGAGATTTCAAACTTGCATGGTCGATTGAAAGGAGGATTTGAGTAGTGGTGCAGCTGGGTTCGACATTGGACAGAGGAGAGTGGCTGTATTGGAAGCGGTTCGGGTACTAACGGGAAGCGGTTCTGGGGATTTCCTGAGTTTCAGGTGATCGAAATTAGAAATCGAATTGGGCAAGAACGGAGAGCGAAAATAAGAAATACGTGAAATTTTGGTAACAGACACAGGTCGCACGGACCGTGCGCCCCTGGGCACGGATCGTGCGCCTGCTTCGGGTTGGATGAATTGGAAATAAAACGGGACGCACGAGTCGTGCGCCCCTTGGGCACGGATCGTGCGCTCCCTTCGGGTTGGAAAATTTAATTGAAGTGCATCACGCACGGGTCGTGCGCCCCTGGGCACGGACCGTGCGTAAGGTTCTGTTACCGACTTCCGTTTTCTCGTTTCGTCGTTCCGTTTGATTTCGAACCTTTTCTAATCTCTTTCTCAACCATTTAAAAAGAAATTACCTTAATGAAAACCTTATTTTGAACTTGTTCAACTCATGGTTTTGAAAAAGAGCTTTGGAAGCCTATTTGATTTAAAAACCGAAACCCTAGTATACGTGTGGGTACACCGTCTGATGGACTGACTGAATATATATATGTTCATATATGTCAATTGAATATGATTATAATGCCGGAGGTCTAATATATGAATTCCTCAAAACGGATTATAGATCGATATGGATATTGTTTATCCAATTACTATGTGAATGATCCTTTGGTGATCAAAATGAAAAAAAGAAGATATAAATTATCTAACTCTCGAGAATTTGATGCATATTGTCATATGTATCGCGTTGGGTGACGACCCGACAAGTAGCATACTAGGAAGGGAAGTCATGAGCCCTCACCCTAGGCCCTGTATACGTTTTGGCGTGGTCAATTCGTGGGTTACCGGGATTAGTGGATGGTTGCACAGCCGGTTTATGCTAAGTAAGTACACGATTCACCGGGATTAGTGGTTGTTGCACAGTCGGCATTTCGATTTATAATTAAGAATACGAATTGCCGAGATTAGTGGTTGTTGCACAGTCGGTAATTCGATTAATACATAAGACATTGTTATGTCAGCTTTTGTTGTAACGGTTTAATGAATTGAACCGAGTGTCAGTGAGGGGGCACGGTAGGACTCACTGAGATAATGTTATCTCACCCTATCCATATTTTTTGTTTTTCAGAGAAGCAGGGAAAAAGGAAGACTATTGTGCACGAGTAGTGGATATACTCTCGGAGGTGCTGGAGATTTAGTTATATCCATCCTTGGTCCTTGGTTGTTACTTTGGTTGTATAACTTGTATTGGTTATGAGTTATACGAACCGCTTTATGTTTCTGTTGGTTTTTGGACAGTGGATTTTGTAATCCGTTCCGGTATGGAACCGATGTACTTCTATTTTATGAAGTAATGCTATTTCCGATTATGCTTTTATTCCAGAAAAAGTTTGTATGTCCAATACTCAAACAGGAACCGTGTCCTCTAAACTTCCGCATCTGTGCATCTTCGGTCTCTCTACATGTTAGAAATACCGGGGTGTTACATTTGGTATCAGAGCGGTTCGATCTAGTCGGACTTAGATGTTAAGAGTCTTTTACGTCTTCTAAGTCTGATTTTTCTTAGTATGCTATTAGACATTGAGCCTGATCAACTTAATACTTTGTGCATACTTCGCAGAATCATGGCTGGAAGAGGTAGGAGAAACCCACCTGTTAATCCTCATCAAGAATGGATGCAAAATGTCATCGAGACTCGGCAGAAAATGATGAATGACATGATGCTGATGCAACAGCAACAGATGGCTCAAATGGCTCTAATGCAGCAGATGCATCAGATGCCTCAACCTCAACCAGCTGAGCCAGTCAATGTGCCAACACCTGAGGATCCCAACAGGGTGTATTTCCGGTTTCTGAAGATGAAACCCCCAACCTTCAAAGGAGGATCCGATGCAATGAAAGCCCATTTCTGGGTAGATGCCATGGAACAGATCTTTGATACTTTGCAATGCAATGAAGGGGAAAAAGTAACTTGTGCTGCTAACGCTCTGGACGAGGATGCTCACACCTGGTGGGTTAACGCTCGTAAGATGCTACAAACTCAAGGAACTCCTCTCGAGTGGAATAATTTCAAGGAATTGTTTTTGGGTCATTACTTTCCCGACTATCAAAGACTTGCCAA
Source organism: Astragalus membranaceus (assembly GCA_039519185.1). Taxonomy (NCBI): domain Eukaryota; kingdom Viridiplantae; phylum Streptophyta; class Magnoliopsida; order Fabales; family Fabaceae; genus Astragalus; species Astragalus membranaceus. The sequence continues at coordinate 59,720,859 of CM076851.1, read as the reverse complement.
GCAGATGGAATTTTTGGGTTTGAAACAAGGAGAGATGACAGTTGGGGAATATGCTGCAAAATTTGAGAGGTTGTCACAATTCTATGAATTGGGGACCACCGCTCCTGATGATAAGTGGAAAATGGTGATGTTCAGACAAGGTCTCAGAGGCGATGTGAATAAAGGTCTCCGTTCTTATTCCATGACCACTTATCCTGCCTTGGTTCAACAAGCTCATTCAGCTGAGAGCGATCTTAAAAGAATGTATGCCGAGAGGAAGGATTTCTGGAAGGACAGGCGCAGAGGAAATGATTCGACTTCTTCAAACCCTAGATATAGAGGGAATAAGGATAAGGGGAAACAGATATAGTCAAGTGATTCTACAAGGTTTAGCAAGTGCGACATCTGCAAGAAATTTCATAAAGGCAAATGCCAGGCGGGACCGAACCAATGTTACCTTTGCAAAGAAGTAGGCCACTATGCTAATGATTTCCCATCAAAGAAAGCTTTCTTGGAGTCTCCTGATGCTCCGAGGCAGGCTCGAGTGAACACCTTGGATGCCAAGACCATCAAACCAGCTGATAATCTTATAAGGGGTACAGGTTCTCTCTTTAATCAAACTGTTAATATTTTGTATGACTCTGGTGCTACTCATTGCTTTATCTCCAAAGCATGTGCTGAACGGTTAGGACTAATAGTATCTCCTATATCCGAGACAATAACTATCCTTACTGCTGCAAAGGGTCGTGTGCGAACCCAATCATTATGCCTTAACTGTCTGCTCACGATAGGAGACAGGGATTTTGTTGTTGATTTTATCTGTTTACCTATGAGGGGAATGGAGATCGTTTTGGGATTGAATTGGATGACTTCCAATCACATTACTATTGACTGTTTCAATCGTGCAATTAATTTTCCTTCTGAAGTAGCGGAACATTCACTACCTGAAGATGTTGGTGTTATTTCGTTCGCTTCATGTTGCGTTAAAAACACACTTAGAGCAAGTGTACTCTTTCGCAGAAGTAGTATAAAAGATTATCGTCTCCACAGGGATTGATTAACAAGTACCAAACTAGTCGAGATTATTTAATGTTTAGACGAACCAATATTTTGATGATTGTAGAAACAAAATAAAAACAACTAAATAACTAGAATTAAAATACTAGATTTAATAAATGGAGAGAGGTCTAGGGTCACGGTTTCACTTGCAAGCTTTGATTCCCCTATGTCTAATCCTACCTGAATTCCCTTATTTTACTTAATTACCAATCCCTTTACTAAAACTATTAATCCGTTTGGTCATTCGCGATTAATATTCTTTTTCCTAAATTAACCCTTGTTTGGTCATGCAAGAATTTAAATTCAGGAAAATCATAAAGAGAAAAAAGGTTGGATGATTGGAAGACTAAATTATGGTTTGGTCATGCCCTAATTATAGCCCCAATTATCCTATAGGTCCACCAACTAATTGCAGTACGGTCGCTGATCAACTAATTGATTATAAACATGCAAATGGTAGCTAATCCTAATCATGTGATAAAAACAATAAGACAATATTAATTAAAATAAAACCAGGAATTCAAACCAGAAATTAGAACATAAAAAGGTCTCTAATCATGCAAGATCCACGTAAGACCCTAGAAGAGGATTTAGCTATCCATAGTGTTCGAGAACAATAAAATAAAATTAGGAGTCATAAATTACAGAGATAAAAATAACCCGGAATAGAGAAATTTCTGATCTTGAAAATTTAGTCTCCTTTTTCTGCTCCAGAGCTCTCTCACAGTGTCAAGAACGGGTACCAAATTCTTCCCTCTCTCCTATGCGTTGCTGTTGTTCACGTTCGGCTACTGTATGCGTATGTGTAGGGTACGGCCGTTTATTTTAGTCTCCTTTTTCTGCTCCAGAGCTCTCTCACAGTGTCAAGAACGGGTACCAAATTCTTCCCTCTCTCCTATGCGTTGCTGCTGTTCACGTTCGGCTACTGTATGCGTATGTGTAGGGTACGGCCGTTTATTATCCTCCCCCCCCCCTTCAATTGTGAAGCTCTCTGCATATATATTGTGCTACGCCCTATTTTATTAATTCTCCCTCTCATGCGCTGTTAAGCCCACTCTCTCAATTCCCTCACTTTTTAATTCCTTCAACAATTCATTCACCTGCACTACTATGCGGCCTTTAGCTGGGCTTCAATATCAATTGGATCTTTCCTTTACGTGGGCTTCTTCTTTTTTTTAATTAGGCTAACCTTCTTTCTTTATTCTCATCAATTTAACAACCAGCACTCACACACTAAAAGAGGCTTTTGATTGGTTTTTCACATTTTATTCTTTCCTACAAAATACAGAGCAAATTAACTCAATAATTTATATAATTAGTATATAATTGCTCAAAAAGTTATCCACAAATATTTCTAAAAAATGCACTAAATTGGAGTTTATCAACTCCCCCACACTTAACCTTTGCTTGTCCTCAAGCAGATTTTCTGGCTCAACAAAATTTTCAAATAAGTAATAGAGACAGCCAAATACGAGACCCAAAAATTAGAAGTTCAATGACAGACAACATAGCGCATATGAGGTGTCAAAATGTTGCCCAATTAGTGGCTCAAGTCCCTGAAAAATACATTTCTGTGAACAAAGGCACTCGCTCACAATCTCTCTAATTGTTTAGGGACTAGGGAAATATACACTCAAGTTTCCACAAAATGCACATTACCATAAGCTTGTAATTTGACCATATCTCCACTTAATAGTTCACATGCATGCAAAAGATTGAGAGTTAAGGGTTGTAATGGGGCCAGGGTGAATTCATGCAGGGTAGGATATAAGAAGAAAGAGATAATCAAAGGGCTAAAAAAAAAAGAAACAAATAGTAACATTTAAAACCAAATATGGAGCTCCTATCTATTTTACAATTTTTGTCCTAATTCCAAATTAATTCCACTTCCATTCTTCACTCTTCTTTTTCTATTGAGTAGACTCTTTTTGATTTGCCATTTGCTCTTGAGTAGACACTTTTTTTTTTGGTTTGCCCTTTGGCTCTTTCATTCTTTTGATGTGCCTTTTCCTCCTTGTTGCTTTCCTTTTTTTTTCAAATTTTCTTCCTATATTTTTTTTTCATTTTTTTTTGGAGGAAAAGGTAAGTACATGATTCACTCTTTTTTTTTCCAGACAAGATAGACAACTAAAGTATAGGACGAAATTGTAATTTTCAATAGTTGCTCCACATTTAATTCCATATGGTTACCACAAACAAAAAAAGAAAAATTATATCTGGGTACCAAAGAAAAAATATAACAAATAGGCTCAAAGGGGGCAACTAATGGATAAATTCAACAAACAACTCTGAGGCCAGAAAAATACCTACATTCCCCAAATCTTTTTACATGATGCAAATCAATTTTCGCCTTGAAATGGTCAACAGACAAATTCTAGAATGTAGCAAATTGGGAAACACACTCATAGAAAGAAAAAGGGTAAAAATTTATGATTTAGTATCAATTCCCTTATGAAGGCTCAGATCTCACATTTAGAAGCTAGTTCACAAAAAGTACTCAACAGGCACAATGCTAATTATCAGCTTACTAAGGACAACCTCACAGTTACAATTAAGCACAAGTCTGTCAAGTAAATTAATTATGGGATCCCCTAAAGGAAAAATCTCTATTTTTTTTTCAGTTTTATATCCAAAACTAGCCAGAAAAAATGCTATCAACACATGTAGTGGGTATATGCATTAATAGAGATGAATTGACAAAGCTAGACTCTCCTCCCCCACACTAGCCTAAAGTATGGTCCTCAATGCAAAATATCAAATTGGCACAAAAATAAATAAATGAGAGAGTAAGAGTGACTTCCCTGAGAGAGCTTGCAGTCTGAGCTTATTCCTAAAACCAAAACAAAAAAAATTAAAAGTAAAAATAACTGAAAATAAAACACAGGTTACCTCCTGCGAAGCGCTTGTTTAACGTCGTGAGCCTGACGATAGTTAATGCTTTAATCAGGTGGCTCTCCAAGAGCAAATTTAACATCTAACGCAGTACACCTTTTTAGCTTTCTAACAATGTGGTTCACATTATTCTTTCTTTTTCCACGTGGTGGATGAACTTCAAAGGATGGTGAAATTTTTATTTTATCTCCATCCACCATTATGCTAGGATCCTGCAAAATAAGACTTTTTTCCAAAAGGTCCTGCATCTTTAATTCACTAAAAATGTTAGTTTCAACCACATCATCAAAATAAGGAGAAGTTAAAGAAGGGAAAATTTCATTGGAATTTAAAGCTTTAATAACATCCTCTTCTTTACCACTCCTTAGAGTTACCTTTCCCCAGTGAACCTCAATCACAGCATCACCAATGGTTAAAACAATTTGCCCAAAAATGGGCGCTTTCTCCTCTTTCTCCAAATCTAGAACCATGGGATCTTTCTCACTGTCCTCACAAATGCTCCCTTTAGTAGGATCTTTTGTTTCAATATGACTCCCTTCAGTAGGAGCTACTATTTTGAATTGACTCCCTTCAGTAGGAGTCTCCTCATCTTTCTTGAGAGCTTCTTCCTCCATATTATATTCCATAGAGACACCTTCATCTCTCAAAGGAATACTTTCTTTGTATTGCTCAGCTTCTTCATTTTGGGTAGACTTAGTTTGTGAAGGAGTTTCTTGGGCCTCTTGAGATAACAAAGCAATGAGAGTTGAGATTTGACCCTCCAAGCTTTCAAATTTGTTGTTCATGGCACCCTCCAATCTTTCAATTTTTTCATTTGTCTGCTGCATAAATTTGGCCAAGACCTCATTGACATCCGACTTTTCCTCCTCTTGCCTTTGCACTTGTAGTGACTCATAATTATCCCAGTGGGAGGAATAAGGAGGTGGCTCATAGTCATCCCAATAGTCTGAATAAGGTTCATAAGGAGGAGGAGAAATTTGAGTCTGGCATTGAGACATATACCAATATGACTTCTCTAAATTCCTTTGGGTCTCTGCCTCTCTAATATAATCTCCAATTGTCTTAACCATGATTTAAACGTTTATCTGCAAAAAAGGTGAACTGCAACGGTCTCTTGGGAAAGTATTAGCAGCTTTTTTTTGTATTTTTTTTTCCAATACGATAAAAAAGAATAAATAAAACTAGTGCATAAAAAAATGTCTAAAGCAATAAAAATCTTTTTCGTTTAATATTGCTAAATTAATCCCCGGCAACGGCGCCAAAAACTTGTTGCGTTAAAAACACACCTAGAGCAAGTGTACTCTTTCGCAGAAGTAGTATAAAAGATTATCGTCTCCACAGGGATTAATTAACAAGTACCAAACTAGTCGAGATTATTTAATGTTTAGACGAACCAATATTTTGATGATTGTAGAAACAAAATAAAAACAACTAAATAACTAGAATTAAAATACTAGATTTAATAAATGAAGAGAGGTCTAGGGTCACGGTTTCACTTGCAAGCTTTGATTCCCCTATGTCTAATCCTACCTGAATTCCCTTATTTTACTTAATTACCAATCCCTTTACTAAAACTATTAATCCGTTTGGTCATTAGCGATTAATATTCTTTTTCCTAAATTAACCCTCGTTTGGTCATGCAAGAATTTAAATTCAGGAAAAGCATAAAGAGCAAAAAGGTTGGATGATTGGAAGACTAAATTATGGTTTGGTCATGCCCTAATTATAGCCCCAATTATCCTATAGGTCCACCAACTAATTGCAGTACGGTCGCTGATCAAGTAATTGATTATAAACATGCAAATGGTAGCTAATCCTAATCATGTGATAAAAACAATAAGACAATATTAATTAAAATAAAAACAGGAATTCAAACCAGAAATTAGAACATAAAAAGGTCTCTAATCATGCAAGATCCACCTAAGACCCTAGAAGAGGATTTAGCTATCCATAGTGTTCGAGAACAATAAAATAAAATTAGGAGTCATAAATTACAGAGATAAAAATAACCCGAAATAGAGAAATTTCTGATCCTGAAAATTTAGTCTCCTTTTTCTGCTCTAGAGCTCTCTCACAGTGTCAATAACGGGTACCAAATTCTTCCCTCTCTCCTATGCGTTGCTGCTGTTCACGTTCGGCTACTGTATGCGTATGTGTAGAGTACGGCCGTTTATTATCCTCCCCCCCCCTTTAATTGTGAAGCTCTCTGCATATATATTGTGTCGCGCCCTATTTTATTAATTCTCCCTCTCATGCGCTGTTAAGCCCACTCTCTCAATTCCCTCACTTTTTAATTCCTTCAACAATTCATTCACCTGCACTACTATGCGGCCTTTAGCTGGGCTTCAATATCAATTGGATCCTTCCTTTACGTGGGCTTCTTCTTTTTTTTAATTAGGCTAACCTTCTTTCTTTATTCTCATCAATTTAACAACCAGCACTCACACACTAAAAGAGGCTTTTGATTGGTTTTTCACATTTTATTCTTTCCTACAAAATACAGAGCAAATTAAGTCAATAATTTATATAATTAGTATATAATTGCTCAAAAAGTGATCCACAAATATTTCTAAAAAATGCACTAAATTGGAGTTTATCACTTCAGCCAGCCGGTCGCTATTCCAAGGTGCGGAAGCTTTTGTTGTTATTTTGTCTGCATCAACTGAAGCTGATTTGGATTTATCATCTATTCAAGTTGTTAATGAATTCTTAGATGTTTTTCCCGAGGAAGTTTCCTCTTTGCCTCCAGAACGAGAGGTAGAATTCTCTATAGATTTGGCGCCTGGTGCAGGGCCAATATCCATAGTGTAACATCCTCAAAAATAATTAGGCGAATTATTTGGATGCTAACCCAATAGGAATAATTTAGTACTTGACTGGTAAATTTATTGAGTGCTAAAATTATTTATTGGATGACATTAGATCGTTAACCGGATAATACGTGTCAAGGAAGTTTTGGATTCGAAATAAGGGATTAAAATCAATATGGTAATTGGACCACGCTACCACTTATTTATTAATTAAATATGTGTGTGTGTGTGTTGAAAGAAAGAAAAGAATAAAAGAAAGGAAAGAAGGAAAGGGATACGCAGAGAAGGAAAAGAGAAGGAAAAGAGAAAGAAAAGAAGAGAAAGAAGAAGAGGAAAGAAGAAGAGAAAGGAAGAAGAGGAGTGAAGCCCATCCCCCCAAAATTCATCATCTTCATCATCTTCCCTCCCTCATCATAACCCAAGAACTTGGTAAGATTCCCCTCCATTTTTCCCCTTCCTTTTTGATTTCGAAAATTGAGGGTTTTGTGGGGAAATTTGTTGAAATCAAGGATTCATAGGTTGTATCAACGATTGGGTTATGTTTAGGATCGAAGTCAGAAGCGGATTGAACGCGATTGGAAGCTCAAAACGAAGTTAGGAGCGATTCGGTGTTGATTGGGTTCGATTCGGTGATTTTGACATATCGGTGATTTCGGCTCGGCAACGACTCTCGCTTCAAGGGTGAGTTTTACTCACGTTTAGGTTTATCCCGTTTTGAAATGAATTGTGTGACATGGTTTCGAAAGATTTTGAGTCGAAAACGTTATTTTGAAATATATCGCGTTTTGACGAAATTTGTAACTGTTGAGTTTTTGATTGAATTATTTGATTGTTTGATGTTGATTGGACTGGAAAATTGCCTGGTATTGTCTGTTTTTGAGTTAGGAATCGATCGGGGCGAGTTTCGGACTAATCGGAGAGCAAATTTTCATAAAACAGGCCATTTTAGCAATGCTGTCAAATGCGCACGACCCGTGCGTCCAGGGGCACGACCCGTGCGTCTGGTTCGGGTTCAGTGTTTAAAAATTGTCTAACAGGGCGCACGACCCGTGCGTCCAGGGGCACGACCCGTGCGCCTAGTTCTGTCCAAAATTTTCAAAGTGCCCAAAATGATTCCGTTTCGATTCCAATCATTTCCTAATCCTTTCCTAACCCTTCTATAATGATATTGGGCTAATAATGCCACGATTTTGGGTATGTTTTAAAAAGGGTTCTAAATAAAAGTGTTTAAGTTGAAATCCTTTCAAAAAGCCGAATAATAGTATGCGTGTGCGGACATGTTTTATTGATAACAAAGCGGGCTATGAGTTCTATGTGGTAAGGTATAATTTAGCGAGCTAAATGTTCGTATGATTGTAGCTATATGTATATCATATCGAGTTTGGGTGATGACCCATGTTGACATACTGGGCGGGGAAGTCATGAACCCCTACCCTAGGCTCTGTGCCATTAGGAAACACTATTGGTTATGGGGTTCACCGGGATTAGCAGTGCGTGCAGTCGGTGTTATGTTAAAAAGATATGTGCTACGTTCACCGGGATTAGCAGTGCGTGCAGTCGGTGGTACGTAGAATGGTTTTGTAGTACGGTTCACCGGGATTAGCAGTGTGTGCAGTCGGTGTCGTACTAAGTCAGAATACTATCACACGGTTCACCAGGATTAGCAGTGAGTGCAGTCGGTGTCGTGTTAAATTAAATAGGGTTTATAATTGGACCGAGAGTGTTAGTAGGGGTCTCGGTAGAACTCACTGAGATTGTATCTCACTGTTTAAATGTTGTTGTTTTACAGATAAATAGGGACAGAAGAAACCACAGAGGCACGAGTAGGTGGCCCCGGGAGAAGGATGATGACTTAGCTTTATATTCAAGTTTATTTTCCTTCTGTTGTCTATGTATCACAGCACTGTGGCATTTGTAACAGCCCAGGTCCAACGCATTGGCCACCCCGGCACTATTACCTCACGGTCTTCTCTACCCCTCTTGTAGAATTTTTGCCTTCTGTGGGAATCGAACCTTGCACCTGAGGCATAAGTGCAAGTTAAACACACCTCCCACTACCAATTGAGCGCGCGCAAGGTTCGATTCCCACGGAAGGCAAAAATTCTACGAGAGGGGTAGAGAAGACCGTGAGGTAATAGTGCCGGGGTGGCCAATGCGTTGGACCTGGGCTGTTACAGCATTAGTGTTCTGTTTATCTTTCTTTCTGCTTTCTTGTATGACTCTGACTACCATAGTTGCTGACAGTTTATGGTCTGAGTACCGTATAGTCTTATTTGTGTATAAGACGGTTAAGTTATATTTCAGCAAAATTTTTATAGTGGTATTCAGTGTCTGAGCAGGAATTATTATCTCTGATGATTTAGGTTTGGTACACTCGGGTGTTTTTATTTGATTGAAATACCGGGGTGTTATACATAGCACCTTATAGGATGTCTCCTCTTGAACTGAAGGAATTGAAGTCCCAACTTGAGGAATTAATTTCCAAGAAGTTTATACGACCGAGTGCTTCTCCATGGGGTGCTCCGGTATTGCTAGTCAAGAAGAAGGACGGAAGCATGAGATTATGTATAGACTACCGTCAGCTGAATAAAATCACTATCAAGAACAAGTATCCATTACCAAGGATAGATGATCTACTTGACCAACTTCGAGATGCTAGAGTTTTCTCCAAAATTGATCTAAGGTCAGGGTACCATCAAATCAGGGTAAGAGCCTTAGACATTCCGAAGACCGTTTTTCGTACGAGGTACGGACACTACGAGTTTGTGGTGATGCCCTTCGGATTGACTAATGCTCCAGCCGTATTCATGGACTATATGAATAGAGTATTTCATTCTTACCTAGATCAGTTTGTGGTCGTCTTTATTGATGATATCTTGGTTTACTCAAAGTCAGTTGAGGAGCATGCCCAGCATCTCCGCTTTGTCCTAGGAGTACTCCGAGAGAAGAAACTTTATGCTAAACCGTCGAAATGTGACTTTTGGATGTCCGAAGTGAAGTTCTTGGGTCATGTGATTTCCCAGAAAGGGGTTGCAGTTGATCCTAGCAAGGTGGAAGCAGTGTTGAATTGGGAACGGCCAACGTCAGTGACTGACATCAGAAGCTTTCTGGGTTTAGCTGGTTACTATAGAAGATTCATTGAAGGTTTTTCACAATTGGTACTTTCGCTCACTCGGTTAACTCGCAAGGGTCAACCGTTTATTTGGGATGCCGATTGTGAGGAGTGTTTTCTTGGACTGAAAGAAAAGTTAACTTCTGCTCCGATCCTAATTCTTCTGGATCCGTCATTGGGATTCCAGATTTACAGTGATGCATCTGGAAAGGGTTTAGGATGTGTTCTCATGCAAAATCAACACGTTGTGGCCTATGCATCTAGGCAATTGAAGACTCACGAACAGAATTACCCAACTCATGACATAGAATTGGTGGCTATTGTGTTTGCACTGAAAATTTGGAGACATTACCTTTACGGTTCTCGTTTCGAAGTTTTTAGTGATCACAAGAGCTTGAAATACCTGTTTGACCAAAAGGAGTTGAATAACAGACAAAGAAGGTGGACTGAATTTTTGAAGGACAACGACTTCGAATTGAAATATCACCCTGGGAAAGCCAATGTGGTAGCAGATGCTCTGAGCAGGAAGTCTATCCACACAACAAGGTTAATGGTTCACGAGATGACTTTGTTGGAATCATTCAGAGACTTGAAACTCAAGGTGGCACGAAAGAGGGACCGCATAGTGTTGCGGCAGATACGAATAGTCAGTGTGCTAAGGGAACAAATTCGTGTAGCTCAAGGAGCTGATATGAAGTTGCAGTCTCAGAGAGGATCGCCGGATTTTACTGAGGATAATGATGGCATGATTTGCTTTAAAGGGAGGATTTGTGTTCCCGATGATGATGATATCAAAAGGCAAGTATTGGAAGAAGCTCATAGGAGTCAGTACTCCATACATCCGGGATCCACCAAAATGTACTGAGACTTGAAGTTAATGTATTGGTGGCCTGGGATGAAGGCCGAGGTTGCAGAATTTGTTTCTCGATGCTTAACTTGTCAGAAGGTTAAGGCGGAACACCAGAGACCGGGCGGTCAGTTACAACTGCTAGATGTACCAGTTTGGAAGTGGGAAGATATCTCAATGGACTTTGTTATGGGTTTGCCGAGGTCACAGGCCGGCAATGATTCTATTTGGGTAGTAGTGGACCGATTGACTAAATCCGCTCACTTAATTCCCGTTCGCTCGACTTATAAAGTTTCCAAGTTAGCAGATGAATATATGAAGAACATTATCAGACTGCATGGAGTTCCAACGAGCATCGTGTCAGACCGAGATCCCAAGTTTACTTCTAGATTTTGGAAAGCATTGAATGAAGCTTTGGGAACTAGAGTGCTGGTTAGCACTGCTTATCATCCTCAGACTGATGGTCAGACGGAGAGGACTATTCAGACTCTGGAGGACATGCTTCGGGCTTGTGTGCTCGATAGAGGGAGAAAATGGGAGGACCATCTTCTATTAGTAGAATTCTCCTACAACAATAGTTACTACTCCAGCATTGGAATGGCACCGTTTGAATCACTTTATGGTAGGAAGTGTAGAACTCCGTTGTGTTGGTGGGAGATTGGTGAAGACAAGTTTTTGGGACCCGATATGGTTCGGGAGACTACTGAGAAGATCAAGTTAATTCGAGAAAGGATGAAGGTTGCTCAGAGTCGGCAAAAGAGCTATGCCGACAACCGAAGGAGACCGTTGGAATTTAAGGTTGGTGATCATGTGTTCTTGAAAGTTTCCCCAACCATAGGCACCGGGAGAGCTTTGCGAGCGAAGAAGCTCAGTCCTCGATATGTTGGACCTTTCCAAATCAACGAGCGGATTGGGCCAGTTGCTTATTGCCTCGCATTGTCTCTGGCCCTATCGAACCTCCATGATGTGTTCCACGTGTCTCAGTTGAGGAAGTATATTCCCGATCTGCATCAACCGTTGAGTGTTGATACAGTTGACCTGCGACCAGATTTGTCATTTCAACCTTATCCTAGTTATATCTTGGAGCGTGGTGTGAAGACTCTGCGTTCAAGGTCAATTCCGATTGTCAAAGTAGTCTGGGATGGCTTTTCAGCCGAAGAGGCTACCTGGGAACTGGAAGAAGACATGCGTGCTCGATATCCATATCTCTTTCATTAAGGTACGTTTGTCAATTTTGAGGACAAAATTTTTAAAAGTTGGGGTGATTGTAACATCCCGAAATTTCATAACTCGAGTTATAAATCCTAAGACCGATATAATTATTCGTCAAGAATATTTAGGCGAGTCTTGGTGAGGATTAGTCGAAGATAGTGTCCATAATCCCTATCCTGCATTAATTATGGCTTAGTCATGGTTACTTTAGATACTTAAGCTGAAGGGCGAAATTGGAATTTCACACCCTCAATATATATATCCTTTAACCTGCACCTTCAGCCATACTTAACCATTTCACCAAAATTCAGAAAAAGGAAAAGCTGAAGGATAGAGAGAGAGGAGGCGCGAGCTTGGAGGAGAAGAGGAAGGCTCCAGCTGAAATCTCCATTGCATGTAAGAACTCTCACTCCCATCCTACTCCAAATTCGATTTTCTTTCCATAGAACCCATTTTCAGTTTCTGATCCTGTAACATCCTCGAAATAATTAGTAGAATTATTTGGGTGTTAACCCAATTAAATTAATTTAGTGCTTGACTGGTAAATTTATTGAGTGCTAAAATTAATTATTGGTTGTCATCGGATCGTTAACCGGATAATGCGGATCAAGGAAGTTTCAGAATCGAAATAAGAGATTTAGATCAATATGGTAATTGGACCACGTTACCACTTATATATTAATAAATATATATATATGTGTGTGTGTTATAAAAAGAATGAATAAAAAGAAAGAAAAGAAGGAAAAGGAAGCGTACGAGAGAGAAGGGAAACAGAGGGAAAAGAGAGAAAAGAGAGGAGAAGAGAAAGAATGGAGGGAGGAAGAAGAAGAGGAAAAAAAAAGGAGTACTTCGGTTCGTCAAAACGACTTCCTTCCAACACGAAAAATGTTCGGCGTTCCTTCCTCTTCAATTTGGTACCAAGATCTTCATCATCAACTCACTCTACACGAATTTGCCATTTTCGGTTTGAAGCTCAAGGTGGCGTTTTTGAGAGCTATCTTCGTCAATAAAGCGGTTTAAAGGCTAGGGGAGTTCGAATGGAGGCTTGGGTACTAGCTTGGGGTGAAAGAATCAAGGTTTGATTGGGTGAGATTTGAGAAATCAAATTTGGGGTTTTTGTAGAATAGTGGTTTGAAGTTGGGGAAGATGATGAATAGTATTCATGGAGGATTTCGGGGAATTCGGTAATTCGGTCAAAAGGATGCCTCGAAGTCGAGTGGGAAACTTTGGGAGCGGTTGCGGACGTCGCCGGAGCGTGTAGTTGATTCGGGGAACGTTCGTGTGGTTTCGTCAGAAAAGCGGTGTCGCGGGAAGTCTCGGTGATTTGGCGAAGTCTCGGTGATTCTGAAGTCTCGGTGTCGGCACACGCTTCGAGGGTGAGTTCTACTCACGTTTAGGATTTTATGTTTCGAATTAATTAATTAACTGTTTTACCGCTTTCGCTGGACTGGAATATTTCTGGATATTGTCTGTTTCGGATTAGGAATCGATCGGAGCGAGTCTCGAGTTGTGTCGCGTTGAAATGGAATTTTCGGTGATTTGATTTCGAAAGATTTTGACTTAAAAACCGTTAATTGGGAAATGTGTCGCGTTTTGATAAAATCCGTTTTGAATGAGTTTTTGATTGACTTGGATGATTGTGTGACTTTGATTGGAATTGTTTTTATGGTTGTCAAATCTGTTTTTAATCGGAACAAGAATCGGAATTGAGCGGAAAAGCGAATTTCGCAAGAAAACGGAAAACCTGCACTTTTCTGCAGAGGGTCGCGTCGCGACCCGTTCTCATCGCGTCGCGACCTGGCCCAGTTTTGTCACGCAAAAAGTTTCTGTCGTTTTTCGCGTCGCGACGGTAGCAGTTCGCGTCGCGACGGTTTACAGAATTTTCAGCAACTAAATACTGTTTTTGTTTTTGCGATAACTTTTGATCCGGGAATCCGATCGAGGTGTTCTAAGATGCGTTGGAAAGCTTATTCAGAGGCCTAACTGAATATTCTACTTTTAAGGCTAAATAAACTGTTTTTGATATCGAAAATTGTGTCGAAAAGTGGTCAACTAGAGTGCGAGTGTGAACTTGGATTTTATAAAATGTGGTTTAAAGTGTTTCATTGATTGTCTGATTTGATGGACCGTGGGTTCATAGTACTGTAGATATATATGTATATATATGTATATCGAGTTGGGTGACGACCCATGTTTTGACATACTAGGCGGGGCAGTCATGCTCCCCCAACCTAGGCTCCGTGCCAATAGGAGAATGTACTATTGGTAAGGGGGTTCACCGGGATTAGCACTGGATTTGCAGTCGGTGCCGCACTTTGTTTGTTGTACGTTCACCGGGATTAGCACTGGATTTGCAGTCGGTGTCGTACTGTGTGATACACCGGGATTAGCACTGGATTTGCAGTCGGTGCCGCACTTTGTTTGTTCACGTTCACCGGGGTTAGCACTTTATTGCAGTCGGTGTCGTGTTGATTTTAAAAAAAAAAAGATTTTTAATTGAACCGAGAGAGTTAGTAGGGGTCTCGGTAGAACTCACTGAGATTGTATCTCACTGTTTAAATGTTGTTGTTTTACAGAGACACAGGGACAGCGGAAATCCAAGAGGCACGAGTAGGTTGAGCTCGGATTGGTTGCTGATAGCCTAGCTTTATGTTTAAGCTTGTTTCCCTTTTGTTGTCTGTATATTAAGACATTATGTATTTAAGGTATATCTTTCTTCCGCTTTCTTGTATGATACTGAATACTATAATTGCTGATGGTATATGGTCTGAGAACCATATTGTCTTGTTGTAAATAAGACTGTTTGGGTTATATTCAGCGAAAAATTTATAGTGATATTCAGTGTCTAAGCAGGAAATATATCTCTGATGTGTTACTAATGTGCACCTGGGTATTTTTAGTTAATGGAAATATCGGGGTGTTACAGATCCTCCCTCTAACTCCCCATTCCATTTTCGTTCCTTGAGGCTCCAAGTGAGGAAGAAGATGGAGTTTTGAGCAATAGCTGTCTTGCATGTTCAGTGGAGGCTACTAGGAAGGAGATTTCAAACTTGCATGGTCGATTGAAAGGAGGATTTGAGTAGTGGTGCAGCTGGGTTCGACATTGGACAGAGGAGAGTGGCTGTATTGGAAGCGGTTCGGGTACTAACGGGGAGCGTTCGTGTGATTCGGATCAACACCTTCGTACTCCGGCTTCATTCTCGAAATTTCTACGTACCGGTGAGTTCTACTCACGATTAGGGACTTTTTGTGACTTTGAAAAATTATGTTTCGGTGCTGTGTCAAAATCCCAGTTCTGGATGATTAAAGAATCGAATCCACTTTAAAACAAAGTAAACGAATTTCCAGAATTTGTGAAATTATAGACGCTTTCGAAGATGATTTTGATTGTGCTTATATACTGGAAATATGTTCTGGGGATTTCCTGAGTTTCAGGTGATCGAAATTAGAAATCGAATTGGAAAAGAACGGAGATCGAAAATAAGAAATACGTGAAATTTTGGTAACAGACACAGGTCGCACGGACCGTGCGCCCCTGGGCACGGATCGTGCGCCTGCTTCGGGTTGGATGAATTGGAAATAAAACGGGACGCACGGGTCGTGCACCCCTTGGGCACGGATCGTGCGCTCCCTTCGGGTTGGAAAATTTAATTGAAGTGCATCACGCACGGGTCGTGCGCCCCTGGGCACGGACCGTGCGTAAGGTTCTGTTACCGACTTCTGTTTTCTCGTTTCGTCATTCCGTTTGATTCTGAAACTTTTCTAATCTCTTTCTCAACCATTTAAAAAGAAATTAGCTTACTGAAAACCTTATTTTGAACTTGTTCAACTCATGGTTTTGAAAAAGAGCTTTGGAAGCCTATTTGATTTAAAAACCGAAACCCTAGTATACGTGTGGGTACACCGTCTGATGGACTGACTGAATATATATATGTTCATATATGTCAATTGAATATGATTATAATGCCGGAGGTCTAATATATGAATTCCTCAAAACGGATTATAGATCGATATGGATATTGTTTATCCAATTACTATGTGAATGATCCTTTGGTGATCAAAATGAAAAAAAGAAGATATAAATTATCTAACTCTCGAGAATTAGATGCGTATTGTCATATGTATCGCGTTGGGTGACGACCCGACAAGTAGCATACTAGGAAGGGAAGTCATGAGCCCTCACCCTAGGCCCTGTATACGTTTTGGCGTGGTCAATTCGTGGGTTACCGGGATTAGTGGATGGTTGCACAGCCGGTTTATGCTAAGTAAGTACACGATTCGCCAGGATTAGTGGTTGTTGCACAGTCGGTGTTTCGATTTATAATTAAGAACACGAATTGTCGGGATTAGTGGTTGTTGCACAGTCGGCAATTCGATTAATACATAAGACATTGTTATGTCAGCTTTTGTTGTAACGGTTTAATGAATTGAACCGAGTGTCAGTGAGGGGGCACGGTAAGACTCACTGAGATAATGTTATCTCACCCTATCCATATTTGTTGTTTTTCAGAGAAGAAGGGAAAAAGGAAGACTATTGTGCACGAGTAGTGGATATACGCTCGGAGGTGCTGGAGATTTAGTTATATCAATCCTTGGTCCTTGGTTGTTACTTTGGTTGTATAACTTGTATTGGTTATGAGTTATACGAACCGCTTTATGTTTCTGTTGGTTTTTGGACATTGGATTTTGTAATCCGTTCCGGTATGGAACCGATGTACTTCTATTTTATGAAGTAATGCTATTTCCGATTATGCTTTTATTCCGGAAAAAGTTTGTATGTCCAATACTTAAACAGGAACTGTGTCCTCTGAACTTCCGCATCTGTGCATCTTCGGTCTCTCTACATGTTAGAAATACCGGGGTGTTACACTACGCACAAGGATCTGCACAACGAAGGTAGAACCACTGCCTTTTACTTCTGTTCAGTTTCAGTTTTAAGTTTTTGTGACGAACAAAAAACCCTAACTGCCCGATTCTTGTTTTCTAGGTGCAGATCTATGGAGATCTGCTTCAGAGGGTCTTCGAACAGGTAAACCACGCCTTGATCTTTCCTTTTATTGTTTGTTTGAAGTTCTGGTGATACTTGTAGTGATTCTGACTTCTATTTTGTTGTTTTTGGCTTCTGGATTCTGACTTATGTGTATGCATGAGGTGATTAGAATCCATGGGTGGACATACAGAAGGTTCAGTTGACCTGGTAGTACTTGCTGGTTTGGATCCCGTGGCAGTTCTGTGTGACGTTGTGGATGATGATGATGGCTCCCTTAGGTCACTTTTAGGGAATCGACTTAGTGGTTCATTTCCCTCAGAAATTGGTGATATTGCCACCCTGCAAGAACTATAAGTTATTGATAAAAATATGATGTCACATTGATTGACATTGGAGGAGAAATAAATTAATTTATTTGCAATCCATTTTTGCAGGAACTTTGAAGATAATCAACTTCAAGGACCTCTTCCATGACCAATTTGGAGCTCAGAAAGAAATAATCACCACCAGAATGAATTCTTGTAAATGTATGAGCTGATTATTTTCTAGTTAAATGAATTAACTGGAGCACATACCAAGTATTCCCCACTAAAGTTGTTATCTCGATCACAAACATTAAATTACTAAAAAATAAGTGGATTTTAACAGATTCACTATGTTACAGTAAAATTAACTAATTTCGTTTTGAAGTCAGATAATAGTTTCATCTGTGAAAGTCAATGCCTTCATATGATATGATATTAAGGAAGAATATTCCTATTAACTATTTTTATCTATGCAGGCCGCTAGAAGATTTGAAAGTCAGTTGGCCGAATCCATTTTGGAAGGCAATGGTCAACTTGCATTTGAAAAGCTTGCAACCGCGACTCTAGAAAAATTGATCCCACGAATTGAAGGGAATGGAGAGTTTGGCCAGGCTAGGTGGAGAGTAGTATATGCACCTCAAATTCCTAGCTTGGTCTCTGTTGATCCGACAGCAGATCCTCTTAAGTCACTAGCTAGTAATATATCATTTGGTACAGAAGTTGAAGTCCAGCTCAGGAAACGTCTTCAAGTAATCATAAGAAACCTATTCCCATTAAATTGGTTTGAGATTGCTACTCTTTTCTGATCATAATAACCAAATATGGAAAATAACCGAAAAAATGAATCAAGGATGAAAATTTTCCAGTTTAGGAATAATAATTGGTGTCTCATTGTTGTAAATAATTGTTGTAATTAGCGTGTATTAGTTGTAACAGGCCCATTAATTCATAGGGCCCATTTAGTTAGTAATTAGCTTACAAATGTAGATTAGCATTCGTACTCTTTACACAATTGAAATATTATTCATTCCTAAACCTTTTAGCCTCCTTTAGAACATTGATAAGAAGAAAAGTAGATTATGTTGTTGTTACCACATCATATATAGAAGCATCTATTAGCTTTTTTAAATGCTTTCTCATTTTAGATAAGAAGCTGTGCCAGTCAATATTGAACAGCTGGTTTCTTCTGTTCCCCTGTGCTAGTTTATAGTTATCTAAAGCAAATTTGTTTCTTCCATTCCAGGCCACAATTGTAAGGCAAATGAAGGAATCCGAGATGGCAATGCAGT
Organism: Astragalus membranaceus; assembly: GCA_039519185.1. Classification (NCBI taxonomy): domain Eukaryota; kingdom Viridiplantae; phylum Streptophyta; class Magnoliopsida; order Fabales; family Fabaceae; genus Astragalus; species Astragalus membranaceus. The sequence continues at coordinate 59,702,364 of CM076851.1, read as the reverse complement.
GGACCTTGAGCTATCTGCTTACAAGTCTGCCTACAAAACCGGGTTGAATGACTCTTCCTCCCAGCCTTGTAAATTTGAGCAAATTGCAGATATTGTATGACTTGTTTCTTTTTATTTATTTTCATTTGATGTACACACACACACACACACACACACACACACATATATATATATATATATATATATATATATATATATATATATGTATGTATGTATATAATCCTCTTGAATCATCAATTTTTCCGTATTATCTATGATTTCATAGTGCTTTTCCAAACCATACCTAACTACTTCGGCATATTGTGAATGAGTCTGCAGATTGCTTTCTGCAAATAATTTTACAGGGACAATACCAGAAGGATTGGCCAATCTGAAGAATATCACTCAATTGTAAGTGATATGATATGATACAAATTTTCTCCCCAGTTTTCATTTTATGTATTTGTTAAATTCTTAAATCATTTTGCATTTTCTGCAGTACGATAGATGGGAGCAGTATATCTGGGAAGATCCCTAGTTTCATTGGGAACTGGACCAAACTTCAAAGATTGTTGAAGGAATTGTGAGTAGTTTCTCCATTTAAGAATATTCATGAAGTGTTGCATTTTGTATGATTTCACACATGCAATCTTTCTTTCCATTGATGAAACATTTATTTTGTATCAGAAGGATATCTGATTTGAAGACACAAGCTATGACATTTCCTGATATGAAGGATTTGAAACGCATGATAAGACTGTGAGTGGAAAGTGGAAACCTCTTTAGAGTATGCTATATATAATATGTAGAAATGTATGACTTATTTAGGCTTTTGTCAATTGGTTTATTTTTGTAATTCAGGGAATTGAGGAATTGCTTAATCACTGGTCCTATTCCAGACTACATTGGCGAAATGGAAAGCTTAAAATCTCTGTAAGTTGCATCATGAGTATATTATGGTTATATATGCTTGGAATTATCATCTCTGTAATTTTACATTAAAATTTAATGTGTGTAAGAAAGAAGTGAAATTTGAGCCTGCTAGATTATTATTTTCTTTTATCTGGTCCCACTGAGATACCAGCATAGTAGTGACAAAATTTCAGTTCAGGCTGCTTTAAAATGAGAGAAGTTAAATCATTAGGCCTTTTCCCCCTCTCTGGATTTATACTATTGTATTTGCTTTCAATTGTAGAGGTTACTATCAGTCAATTATAATGATTGCTTATGTGGTAGGTTTGGTTTTCAAAAAATTTACATTTCACTGAGACCATCCAATAAATCATTAGCATCAATCTTATTGAGTACTAAAATGAGTAAGAAAGAGTGTAACACCCCCTTCTAAAATAACTATTAATCAGTATATAAAATCAGAGTTTTAAAAGAATATAAATCATTGAAAAAGGTGTCACATTTCAACGCTTAAAAAAATCATCTAGTTTATAATCAATGACGTGAAGTCCACAGTCAATAGCACGATATATAGCACGATAGTTTAGGGACGGGCCCACAACACCTGTTTTAGTTTACAGCACACAAATAAAATATCCTCAACACAGCCGAATGGTATCAATACATCATTATAACAATCCAATACATCAAAATGACAATAACAGTACTACTACGCCCTCCCCCTGGTGCTACATATCAGAGCTGACACACTACTAGAAAAGAGGCATAAGGATGCCCTCACTCTCGATTACCTGCAAGTTGCCGACATAAGAAGCAACAAAGGCAATAGGGTGAGTCTCTTTACACAAATAATAATAATTAAGATAAGCATTATATTAAGGAAGGCAGCAAGCAACACTAATTCATAACAACTCACCACATTATCAACAACAATCATCATATTCATAATTCATCCATAAACCCATCAAATGCTTGACTAATGCATGTAATGCAACATGCATGTGGATCCATCATCACCGCTATTAGCCTGGAGGGCACTCACCGCTTTGGCTGAAGCCACCACACCGCTTTGGCCGAAGCCGACACACCGCTTTATGCAACATGAGTCATGTGACACTATGACTATGCACCACATCACCACACATAAACCATAATAACTATTAAACTCACCGCTTTGCATTTCACAATTTAATATCATCAACCTATAGGCCTTAAGGTTATCACACCGCTTTGGACTGGAGTCCCTCACCGCTTTCACATCTCCAAATAATTACAACTCCGTACACACCGCTTTATATCCTTAGGCTAGTAATCTAATTTTTTACAATTACACTTCCCGCAATTACACACACCGCAACTTCAATACTCTAACAACAATTCGATTTAACAATTCAACATTTAGTTCACACCGCTTCAACACCAATTCGATTGATTAATTATTAATTACAACGCAACCGACATATAACTACATTCTTTTCATTGAGGTAATTAATCAATTAACTTAAGGGCACAATTCCTACTATGTTCACTCTCACCTCACTCAACTCAATTTACCACATAAACTCATACTACAACAAGGCATTAACACCACAATTATTTAACAATTCGGTAACAATTATTTAACAATCCACTAGGACAACAATTCACTAGAACAACAAGGCAGCAACAATTCGACTGGAACACTAACCCAACAGTGACAATTATTTAACAATTCAACTCATCAAAACAATCAAAATAGTAGCAAATTATTTAACATTCAAACTATAATAATGCTTAACAATTATTCAACTACAATAATGCTTAGCAATTATATAATAATGCTTAACAACAAGGCAGCAACAATTCGACTAAAACACCAACAGTAACATAATTTACACAATTTTAAACTAACTTATTTCATCCACATATGTATTAACACAACATTCACAAATCAACCCATCTCACTAAAACAACTAAAAACAGTAGCAATTGTTCAACATTCCAACTAACCTAACTCAACAATCTAACCTCCTACAACCAATCCTACATATATCACCTAGCTTAAGCATTATTATCGGTATAAAGTAGAGCCCCCTAACCTTGATAAATCGAAGAACTCGGCCACGCCCAGCCACCAAAAACGCAGCAGCCCCCCTCATCTCCTCTTTGCGCAACCGTGGGGCTTCCAAAGGCTTGGATGAACGATTTCCTCTTCTTCCTCCCTTGCTGGCCGCGAGCTGCCCTTCTCCCTCCTTCTTCTCACCCTTGCGCCACCTTCTCCCTCCTTTCCTTTCTTCTCTCTCACGAGCTCACCCTTCTTTCTCTTTTCTCCTCTTTCTTTCTTTTTCTCTTTTTCTTCTCCTTTCTTCTTTCTGTTTCCTCTCTTACCAGCGCTGTTCCCTTTCTCTTCCTCCAATCCCATTTTTTTGATTCAATTTAACCCTAGGCCCAATAATGCTTGGGCCTTATTTGCATCTCCTATTTCAATTAATTCCACCACTCCCTAATTACTTATACACCTCTTAAATAACATAACTCCAAATTAATTTAATTCACTTAAATAATTATTGTAAGCCTTAAATAACCTAATTAAATAAATAATTAAATTATTTTGGGGCGTTACAACTCTCCCCCACTTAGAATATTTTCGTCCTCGAAAATCACGCTAATCCCAACAACAAGATGAATCTAGTTCGCACTTAATCCCTTCGAAAATTTACACGATTTAAATCCTAATATTAACCTCAGTACACCCACCTACAACCCTTTCAAAGTTCTATTCCTTGATCTGTGAAACACTAACGTATGCGCTTACCTCTCCTCATGAGTCTCAACCTAATATGTTGACTCCACCTCTTATGACACATAACTGTGCACTTTCATTCTAAGCATAATTCGCCACTACAGGTTCAAGAATGACACACAAACTAAAATAAGGTATAAGATAAATTCCTACCCTCAAAGACTACACATAGAAGAACCCACAAGCACTTGCAACACACATAAGTATCTAGAATTTGCTAATCAACTCTCGCATCGTCATGCAACTCAAGAAAACAATCTTTATAACATATCATAATTAAATTAGGGGTATCTGCTAATCAACACATAGCCCTGAAACCCAATGATCTAATCATATTAAACAATGAAATCTCAAAACAATAATCACAAAAAAATAATTAAATACTCAGGCATCGTTTTTTTTTTAATCTATTTATCAGAAGGCAGTAGTTAGCATGTGGTTTTACTACTCTTCATGGAAGTTAAATGAAACATATACTTCTACCAGGACAAGTTATCGCACACCGTAGTGTAAAATCAAGACACAAGTAAGCTTACTGCAACATCTCTAGGCCCCTATAGAGACAGAAACAAGATAACACCGTGCATTAGAGGAAACGCTATTTCCTATACTAGTGGGTTCACAGCATCCCAGTTTGAGAAAAATCAAGAAATCGAGTGAAACAAAGTAAGGTGAATGGAGATGAAAATAGCATGTTAGTCCAGGAATGGCACCTAAAAACAATTAGTGAAATAACTCCACAAATCACTTAGCCTAGAGCATCAACATAAGTGATGAAAACACGTTATAAAAATTGATTTTATACAACCGTTTTAAAATAAATGAATACCTTTGAAAGCATCTGACAATAAGAGATAATTCAATAGAAGTGCACAATTTTAATCTAAGTTTTCAAAACCACCTAGCACAAATTATATAATCTCACTGATAACAATAAAAGAAATTAGTAATTGTAATCATTTAGGCGAGGAAATTATACTCATAGTAATCACATTATCACAACATCACACATCCAAGAAATTCAAGAACATAGAGTAAGACAACACGTAAGGCAACCTATTTTATGCGCAACAACCGCAGCAAAAACGGCAACATTAACAACATAAAAACGGTACACTAATAATCTCAAAACAAAACGACATCTTTAAACAATATAAAAACAGCACACTATTATTTTCAAAACAAACAGCAACTGTAAGCAATATAACCAACACTTTAGTTTTGGGGAAAATGCACGTCGAATTTTTAGTAAACATTCTCGTGAGGTTTGAGTAAACGGTACGCCTCAAATTGAGTACTCAGTGCATTTAATTTGGGAAAACAGTACTCCTTTTTACTTATAAAAACAGCGATAAACCATGCCCCTTTTAGTCATAAAACAACAGAAAATTCAGTTCAAAAATAGCAACATTAAATTGCACAAACAACAGTAGGAGTAATCCAAAATCAGCAGCAAACTCGAGTGAAAAGGAAAGCACATTTACAACGTCTCAACTCATTGTATCATTCGCACCATCAAAACATACAAATTAATTATTAAAAATTATATCACATCATACTCCCCATCTTAATTCAATCTCAATCTTCATCAAACATCTGGGCACGAAATTACACGTGACAACATCAACACTCATCACAATAACATCACAATTAATACAACCCTTTATCAATCTTACACATATTCATCTCAAATTCACAACAACAGTCTCTGTCGATGATCAACAAGGGACACAGAGAAACACACCAAGCAACACACTACAGCCATAACAGTTAATACGGTACTCAAACGTTCGCAGCATGCGACAATAACAGAACAACAAGTAGCATCAGTATCAACGATAGCAATCATACCGTCTGACCAATTCAGCTAATCACGTAAACACAAATTATGGTTAGAACGAGTACCAAGACTCGAGAGATAACTAGACTCGACACTGGACAACTTGGCCGGACAGGCCAAACTTCAGCTCTGATACCACTATGTGACACCCCCTTCTAAAATAACTATTAATCAGTATATAAAATCAGAGTTTTAAAAGAATATAAATCATTGAAAAAGGTGTCACATTTCAACGCTTAAAAAAAATCATCTAGTTTATAATCAATGACGTGAAGTCCACAGTCAATAGCACGATATATAGCACGATAGTTTAGGGATGGGCCCACAACACCTGTTTTAGTTTACAGCACACAAATAAAATATCCTCAACACAGCCGAATGGTATCAATACATCATTATAACAATCCAATACATCAAAATGACAATAACAGTACTACTACGCCCTCCCCCTGGTGCTACATATCAGAGCTGACACACTACTAGAAAAGAGGCATAAGGATGCCCTCACTCTCGATTACCTGCAAGTTGCCGACATAAGAAGCAACAAAGGCAGTAGGGTGAGTCTCTTTACACAAATAATAATAATTAAGATAAGCATTATATTAAGGAAGGCAGCAAGCAACACTAATTCATAACAACTCACCACATTATCAACAACAATCATCATATTCATAATTCATCCATAAACCCATCAAATGCTTGACTAATGCATGTAATGCAACATGCATGTGGATCCATCATCACCGCTATTATCCTGGAGGGCACTCACCGCTTTGGCCGAAGTCACCGCACCGCTTTGGCCGAAGCCGACACACCGCTTTATGCAACATGAGTCATGTGACACTATGACTATGCACCACAACACCACACATAAACCATAATAACTATTAAACTCACCGCTTTGCATTTCACAATTTAATATCATCAACCTATAGGCCTTAAGGTTATCACACCACTTTGGACTGGAGTCCCTCACCGCTTTCACATCTCCAAATAATTACAACTCCGTACACACCGCTTTATATCCTTAGGCTAGTAATCTAATTTTTTACAATTACACTTCCCGCAATTACACACACCACAACTTCAATACTCTAACAACAATTCGATTTAACAATTCAACATTTAGTTCACACCGCTTCAACACCAATTCGATTGATTAATTATTAATTACAACGCAACCGACATATAACTACATTCTTTTCATTGAGGTAATTAATCAATTAACTTAAGGGCACAATTCCTACTATGTTCACTCTCACCTCACTCAACTCAATTTACCACATAAACTCATACTACAACAAGGCATTAACACCACAATTATTTAACAATTCGGTAACAATTATTTAACAATCCACTAGGACAACAATTCACAAGAACAACAAGGCAGCAACAATTCGACTAGAACACTAACCCAACAGTGACAATTATTTAAAAATTCAACTCATCAAAACAATCAAAACAGTAGCAAATTATTTAACATTCAAACTATAATAATGCTTAACAATTATTCAACTACAATAATGCTTAGCAATTATATAATAATGCTTAACAACAAGGCAGCAACAATTCGACTAAAACACCAACAGTAACATAATTTACACAATTTTAAACTAACTTATTTCATCCACATATGTATTAACACAACATTCACAAATCAACCCATCTCACTAAAACAACTAAAAACAGTAGCAATTGTTCAACATTCCAACTAACCTAACTCAACAATCTAACCTCCTACAACCAATCCTACATATATCACCTAGCTTAAGCATTATTATAGGTATAAAGTAGAGCCCCCTAACCTTGATAAATCGAAGAACTCGGCCACGCCCAGCCACCAAAAACGCAGCAGCCCCCTCCTCTCCTCTTTGCGCAACTGTGGGGCTTCCAAAGGCTTGGATGAACGATTTCCTCTTCTTCCTCCCTTGCTGGCCGCGAGCTGCCCTTCTCCCTCCTTCTTCTCACCCTTGCGCCACCTTCTCCCTCCTTTCCTTTCTTCTCTCTCACAAGCTCACCCTTCTTTCTCTTTTCTCCTCTTTCTTTCTTTTTCTCTTTTTCTTCTCCTTTCTTCTTTCTGTTTCCTCTCTTACCAGCGCTGTTCCCTTTCTCTTCCTCCAATCCCATTTTTTTGATTCAATTTAACCCTAGGCCCAATAATGCTTGGGCCTTATTTGCACCTCCTATTTCAATTAATTCCACCACTCCCTAATTACTTATACACCTCTTAAATAACATAACTCCAAATTAATTTAATTCACTTAAATAATTATTGTAAGCCTTAAATAACCTAATTAAATAAATAATTAAATTATTTTGGGGCGTTACAAAGAGGGCCAAAAATTTACATGAATTGCAAAAATATACAAGTTTGCTTGATATGACAGGGATAGATTGAGAACTAAAATGTTTTTGGAAGTGGTAGATCTTATATTTAGCCTTGCTGACCTCGGGCTATATTTGTAGAATTCTTTCTTTCCTGTGTATGTACAATTGAATACATATTTTTACAATATTATATTTTCCTGCACTATAATGATTTTTTGTATAGCAGTAAATTCTCACTTGGCTAAATTTTCCTTCCTGTTTTGTTTTGTTTTTGGTTACATAGCAGGGAGATTAACACCTATTTCCTATTTTTCTTGCAGGTATAGAAGGAAGAGAGATAAACTAGTGGAACGTGCTAGTGCTGCTCTAAGGGAAATTCTGCAATCAAGTAGCAGAAGGTTGTTAGTCTTAGTATGGTGGCGTTATCATGTATTTCCGCTTTCAGTCTCTTTTGTTTGTATGGTAGTAACAAAGTGAAAAATGCATATTGGTAGGTTAGAAAGTACGATAGGTTGTGTTATGATTGTTCTGGAATTTACAAGACTCTTCTTGGTATATATGTAGTAGTGAATGATGATGGTGATATGAGAATTTGGCTATTGTAAGGATTTAATGCTTAATAATTGATGGCAGAAATTTGTTCATATATATGTTGGTAGTTGTACCAATTGATGGCTATTGTAAGTTCCATTTGTTTGAATTTTTTTTGAAAAAAAGTAATTTAGATTAGCTGGCTAGTTTTTGGTTTGATTTTGGTCTGATGAATTAAAATTAGCAGTCATTATTTAGATTAGCTGGCTACCAAATAATTTTTTTTTAAAAAAAAATGAACTTTTAAAGTCCGGCGAAACTAAAGCCTGACTTTAAATCATACTTACGAAGTCAGGCAAGAATAAATGCTTGACTTTAAATCATACTTACGAAGTCAGACAAGAATAAATGCTTGACTTTAAATCACACTTACGAAGTCTGGAAATAATAAATGCTTGACTTTAAAACAGACTTACGAAGTCAGGCGAAATAAATGCTAGACTTTAAAACTGACTTACGAAGTCAGGCGAAATAAATGCTTGACTTTAAATCATACTTACGAAGTCAGGCTATCGCTTGACTTTAAAACTCCTGACATACAAAATCGACTTAATAAAAGTCAAGCGGGCACCTGACTTTAAATCCCCTTTTCGCCAGACTTTAAATCCCTTTTTTGCACTAGTGATGTTGCAGCAGGAAGTTGCTGTGCACAAATCCTCTGGATGAAGCAACAACTTCTTGACTATGGTGTAGAACTAGATCATATCCCGATAAAATGCGACAACACCAGCACTATCAATCTTACAAAGAACCCCGTTCAGCACTCTAGGACCAAGCATATAGAAATTAGACATCATTTTCTTAGAGATCATGTCCAAAAAGGCGATTGTGTGATTGAATTTGTTGAATCGTCAAAACAGCTAGCTGATATTTTCACGAAACCTTTACAAAAAGAAAGCTTCTTTTTCATTCGAAGAGAACTTGGAATCATTGATTCCTCTTCTATTTGAATGAAACAAATGCTGTTTCGACTCGCAAACTTTATCATCTGTCGATCCTTTTTGATCATGACAAAAAGGGGGAGAAATATAGTGTTTGTTAAGCATATTGAATAAGCATATAATATTGTCATATTAAACAAATAGGGGGAGAAATATTGTCACTTTGCATATAGTAAATGAAACAGGGGGAGCATCAAGTAAGGGGGAGTTTAATCACATATATATGTATGCATTATTTTCTTTGATGAACTAACCTCCCACCTTGAGACGAGTAAAGTTTTTTCATCATCAAAAAGTGGGAGAATGTGGATATCTTGTACTGCAGGACTTGTATTGCAGGTCAAAGTTTTGATGATGAAAAAGACCAGAGCTAAAGGTGATAAGAATAAAAGTTGACCAAAGCCAAAGTTGATGGCCAAAGGTGATGAATGTGACAAATAAGGGTAGTCCTTATAAGGGTAGTCCTAATAAATAAGGGTAGTCCTTAGGGTTTGGGTGTGTCTTAGGAAAAAGTGTAAGCTCTTACGAAGGTCAGCCCATCTCTCAAAGTCCCACATTTTTCAAAAATGCATGCTTGCACACGTAAACATAAAAAGGTTTTTGAGAAACTATAAAATCGATTCACACTACTTTTAACTAAATATCAAAATCAATTTTCAACTCAATATGAAAGCATACAATCAATTCATATTATTTTTACTAAGTATATAATCGATTCATAAACTCTTTTTCAAAGCAAAGAATCAATTCATATTGTTTTCACTAAGTACATAAATGATTTCCTCTCTCCTTTATTCAAGTACATAATCGATTCTTATGTGTAAGGAGGCACATAATCGATTTCCTTTTTCTTTTAAGAAAGCACATAATCGATTCCCTCATGTTCTAAATAAGCACATAATCGATTTGCATATCCCTTGTTTTAAGCACATAATCGATTTGCATCTTATTCATTCTCAAGCATATAATCGATTGTCAACTTTAGTTCATTCAAGCAAACAATCGATTCTGACATTTCCATAAATGTAACGTTAATATTTTTCTCATAGCCTATAAATAGAGGCTTCATTCTTCACAATTCAAAACAACCCATTTTTACGATTCAGAACACTTTTTAGAAAAACTCTTCACACTTTCATTTCTGCTCTTCTCGCACCGTTGGTCCGTCCGAGCTGATCTCTCGCAAGGGTTAGTTGGGGTTGGAATCTTCAAGTTGTATTATCTGCCTACATTAAAGGTATTTCGGTTTTTATGTTTGTAATCGTTTATTGATTGTATTTTGTACTAGGGAGTGGGGTATCTCGCTAGGGTATCTGTTTGTACTAGGAAGTGGGGTATCTTTCTGGGGCAGCTTGTTGTAACAAGGGTGGGGTATATCTTATTGTGTTGTGGTTAGATTTGAGGGCTCTTCAATAGGTGGGGTATCCTAGGTGAAGAGTGCCTGAGTCTGTAAAGGTTTTCCAAGGCACCTGTAAGCCTTGTTTTGTGTTAGTGGAAAATCCCACAAGGGTGTGAGGACAGGACGTAGGTCACTAGGAGGTGATCGAACCAGGATAAATCTCTGTGTGCTTTATCGCTTTATTTTATAATTCCATCGCTTCCACTTAACCTGCGCGAAAATTAATCTAAGTCATTGAAAAGGGGAAAAAGTTTTCAAAAGTTTTAAATCTCAATTCACCCCCGCCCCCCCTCTTGAGACTGAAGCCACTTGGCAACTCCTTCAATCTGAGCAGCTACAGATATGCGACTTCACCTCAATCTGCTTTGCTTTCCCTGCACATCTGAAAACACCACAATATATATAGTGAGATTATAAATCTCAGTGAGTTCTTTCGCACCCCCTCACATTTCCTCTCTCGGGGTTTTCCTTTTTCTAATGAGCCGTTCTCGCTCATACTTGTCCTTGTCTGTGAATTATCATTCCTGTCTTTTAATCTTGTCTGTGGCTTAGCATAATCCGAGATATAATGCCAGGTATTCTAGAATACCCAATACCAATGGAAACCCCAATCCGTATAGCTAAAAGAATAATGCCAGGGCCCTAGCTTTGGGTTCATGACTCCCCCGGCTAGGTATGCTACATGAACTCGGGATCGTCATCCCCCTCAATATCTTTTACTTTTACCTCGGACATTAAGTCTGTTACTCGACAAGAAGTCGTATTCTTTATACTTTGATTGTATTCTCTCTTGATACAAAACTATTCGGTTTGTACATATACATTAACCTCAACCTTATGGAACACATTCTGTTTCATCATGTCTTATCATTTCCTCACTCGTGGATACTAAACAATTATCGTTCGTTAACATAAGCCTTTTATACGAATTACGAATATTTCATCATTATATAGAGTTGGGAAAAGGATTGGAATAAGTTGGAACATATTTTTTAATATCCTTATCGTTGTATAACTTTTTGTTAGCTTTCCAACGCATCCAAGAACACTAAAATCGGAGTTCCGGATCAAAAGTTATGAACGAAACAAGTTGGAAGGCTACCGAGAAATTTCATTGGCAGATTTGGACACGAGTACCCGTGTCGTTTGGACACGGGTACCCGTGTCGTTTGGACACGGGCCGTGTCCTGATAACCGATATTCTGTTTTTCTCGTATATTTTGATGTCTTTCGTTTCCATAACTCATTCCGATCGATTCCTAACCCAAATACAGTCCAAACAACATTGAAAAACATGTCCCATCAACATTGATTAACAATCAATCATATCCAACAAACAATTAAAAACGAATTTGACCTCGAAAACGTTTTTAACGGTTTTTACGCGAAAACATTTCTCGACACATATAACAAACCGAAACCATCACATTCAATCGATCAAACCTCAACTTAGCAATCAATCAAACATAACTCATAACATTAAATCAACCTCAAATTGGGAAACCAATTCAACAAATCATCAACTCAAACTTTCACATTCAACGATTAATCGAAAACTCAACTAAATCGAAGAACTCACCTAACTCGTCGAATCCAACACGTCAAATACGCGAGAAACTCTTTTCTTGTAGCATTAATTTGCTTCCTAATCACCCAAATTTAAGCTTCAACCACAAAACCCCCAATTTTGAACCCAAGCTCACAAAATCGCTTCCAACCAACGAATCGAACTTCAATCCCCGCTCAATCTACCTCGGGTTCGCTTCTAGTCATATTGGAATCATCAAAATCATCATAAAAATCAAAATCACAACTCATCCCTCTTCTCAAGCTCACCATTTTCGCACCCAAAATGGAAGCAAAAAGAGAGAAAAACTTACCTAGTTTATGGGATACCAAAATGGAAGGAAGAAGGTGATAATGGCTTGAAGTTAGGGTTTTGGGTGGTGGTGCTCCTCTTCTTCTCCTTCTTCTCTTCTTCCTTTCTTCTTCTCTTTCTCTTCTTTTCCTTCTTTCCTTCTCTTTCTTTTCTTTTCTTTTCTTTTTAAATACCAACATAAGTGAGGGTGTGGGTAAAAGACCCTTATACCCTTACTCTCTTCTTTATTCAAAATCAAACCCCACTCTAATCCTTAATTCCTTAATAGCCCTAATTAACTCACTAACTCATTGACAACTTAATTCAATATCCTACAACCTCAATCATCATAATACTTATATGAATTGTTTTGGGGAGGTTACAAAAAGACAATTATACCCTCAATCTATTCTAATTCCTCAACAATACTCTTTCTTTCTATTTTTCTCTCAAAATTCCACACCGATCACTAATTAATTTAGTAATTAATCAACAAATTTTTCAATCATGCACTAAATTAAATTAATTGAGTTAAACATCAAAATAATTAACTTAATTATTTTGGGGATGTTACATTACACTCGAACTTAAAAAAAAATTGTCTTCAAAAATTGTTTAAGGTTCACCTATTTGCTAACTAAGAATATACATTCTCAGTAGAATCTTTACTTGAAAGAAAGCGGTTTTGTTAACTTGAAACATGTTTCTCTCTTTTGATACAAAACCTTGATAATCTTGAAATTACAGAGATGAGTACCAAAACCATGAACTTGTAGTAGAATAATTTGAAACTTTTCTCCAATTAGTTTCGTTTAAATTTTTAAATCTTGGGGTGTCAAACAATGCAGGAACTGCTTAATTCGTTCCCAAGTTTTCTAAATAGAATCATTTCAAAAAGATGAGGGGAGGGTTATTAAAAACTTTTCCCTTAAACATAGAAATGGGCCATGATGTTACCAAATGATTTTTGAAAAACAATCAAACTCTTATTAGCGTTGTTTTCAAAAATAACATTTTCTCCTCGTAGTGCAACCAAATCCTATGCCTCAGTTTAATTAAACTGAAGAACACTTCTACTTCATACTAAGTTATCCCATAACCTTATGATCTAATTGGTTCTCAATACGCAAACTCTATCCTTATATGTACCCGTAAACTGTTGTACACTCTCGTGACACTAAACATGAATCCTATCAGTCGGTTCTAATAAGAATTGTATGGACTTGGGTTAAGGATAAGGTTAGGCAAGCAATGGCATCGAAACAGGATGATTTGGACTTAATTAGAAAATATGAAATAGAAAATCTCGCACGGTTCGTTCCTTTCAGGCGCACGATTTGGGCTCTTTGATCAGTTTCGATAATTAACTTTTACTTCAAAAGTATGCATTCCGTTTGTCACCACACTTATCCTAAGCTATACCTTAAGCCATAACTTGTTAAAATAGTCTTTCTCGCTTGTCCTATTTTAGGTAAACAATCACAGTTAATCAGAATTCAATAACACAAACATTGAACCTGAATCTTCAAAATCACATAAATTGTGTCACCATTTCATAAACTCAAAGCCTCATTTGCAAAGCAATCCTCAATAGTCATATGGATTTCCAAAAGTAACATTAGCATGCGAATTTTCACAAAATGATTTTTTAAAAACCACAATACCGCACGCCAATCTTCTTTTCGGAAATCTCGGTCACAATCTATTTATCCTCAGACAAAATGCAATTTCACAAAAGCATATATCTCGTGTCATTACTTAACAATTACACTTACTCTATTTCAGTCAATTGCATAAAGTTCAATCAGTTCATTCTTTGATAGCTATTCTATTATAAAACACTGTCAGCAGTCACCTCACCTTTCATAACTGTACTCACGTTTGACTTGTCAAACGGAAATCACATAATGCAATCTGATTGTTAACCTCTACAAACGAGAGGTTAACACTAAAACCTTGCCACCAAACTCAATGCCTAACTCAATGCTTAAGACCTCTACTTTTCCTTATTAGTCAATGCACTAACAAAATATTTTTCGCAAGGGAAGAAAATTTTGGGACGTAACCTTTCAGTCCTATTGGAGATACATCTAGTTCTTTAAGTTAAACTCGGGAGCCACCTCTGTTCTCACTGACTCTTGTATTGATAGGATTTTTATAAAATAATGTAACATCCCTAATTTTTAAAGACTCGTACTATGATGCCTTTGACCGAGTAATTATTTGCGGAAATAATTGGTCGTGTCTCGGGGATTAATAGTCGAGGAAAAGTCCAAAGAAATCCTACTCTACGTTTAATTGTGGCTTAGTCATAATTTGAATGAACAATTCAGCTGAAGGGTAAAATCGTCATTTCGCCTCACACCGAAGATTTATCAATTGATTGAAACAATTAATCGCGTCTCGTATAAAGATTAGCGGAAGGATCTATGTCTTGAAGTTAATCGTAGGATTATTGGGGTTTTAGCCTCAAAACCAAGACTTAATGGGCCAAGGGCAATTTGGTCTTTTCCACCCAATTAAAACCCTCAGCCCCTATGAAACATAACACCTCTCTTCCTCATTCTCATTTCAGTCTGAAGTTCATAAAATAGATTAGAGAGAGAGAGAGTGACCCATGGAGAGAAGGAGAAGGAGAGGACAAGAATTCTTGGTGCATGTTGATGATCTTTGCTCCATTGAAACCACCACTTCTACTTTGGTCCAGCTGATTGCATGTAAGTCCTCTCACCACTCTTCCACTCCATTTTCGAAATCCTTTCCAATAATCCCACTTTCAGAAACTAATCCACACTCTTTCCCCTTTCCCAATTTCGAAAGGTTAAGCTTCTTGTGAAGTGAATGGTGAAGTTTGGATGCTTATGGATTATGCATGTTCTGAAAGGGTTGCAAAGGAGGTAGTCCTGGGTTGCATTTCGAATTTAAAAGGTATTTTGAAGGTTGGAGAACTGCTGGTACAGAAGAATGGAGCTCAGATTCGTGATTTGCAAATGATTGAAGTTGATGATCTAAGTTCATCAGAATTTCTGGGTGAAACCCGTATGGTATACCTTCGGTGATTTTATCGTATCTCACTGTACACAACTCCGATGATTGTGATTCTTGTCCCTCTGGAAACGAGACACAAAGCTCTTCATTTTGGGCACAAGAACCGTATGATTTCATGGAGAAATGAGAGAGATATCCTGTCCACAAGTTACGGATTCAGAATCAAACATTTTCCTGGACCAGTCACATAGTTTCGGTGATATCTCTCAATCTACTGGATGCATGCGCGGGAAACTTCTTCCATATGAAAGTAGACGAAATTATCTTCACAATGGGCACTGATTTGAGTATATTTGGTCACGGATTGACCAAGTTATGCTTATTGCAAAATTGGATCCTGATGCTGGGAAATGGAAATGGAAGCTAGTATGCCCGTTCGTCAAATTTGAGTTCGATTCGCCAAAGTCTCGAGCGCCATCAGTTCGATATACTGAAATGGGGTCCAGTAGCGAGGATGATTGACTTAGTTACTGGTTGTGCATGTGGGACCCATCGAGTTCAGATGCGGAGGCACTAGGAGCGTGTACGTGATTACGGGGATTGTTCGAGTGGTTACAATTCGGCCGTCCGTGTTCCGGCGTGATTTCTCGCGAGATCGTCAACCAGGTGAGTTCTACTCACGGATAGGGATATTTTTTGTGTCTTGAAATTATATTGGGTTGAGTCATAAGGCAATTATCAATTTTCGAAAGATTTTGGAACCAAAAACCGTTTTTGAACAATATCGCGTTTTTACTGTTTTTATTGAATTGTTGAACAATTTATGAAATTGTGATTTTAAGTGCTTTCACAGGAATATGGTCTGGAATGTTATTTATTAAATCCGTTTTCAGGTTGGAGAATGATCGGAATTCGATTTGGGCGAGAAATGGAAAGCGGAATGAGAAACTAGAATTCGGTAATAGAACAGGCCGCACGGGTCGTGCGCCCCTGGGCACGGACCGTGCGTCCTCTTCGGGTTGGCTGTGTGGTTTTGGTAAATCACGCACGGGTCGTGCGCCCCTGGGCACGGACCGTGCGTGAGATGATGTTACCGGACTCCGATTTCTCATTTCGTCGCTCCTTTCGATCCCGAATCACTCCTAATCTTCTTCCCAACCAATTTTAAAGATATTGCCTTACTGACAACCGTATTTTGAACTTGTCAGCTCATGTTTTTGAAAAGGGCTTCGAAAGCATAATTGATCGAAAAACCGAAACCCTAGTACGCGTGTGAGTACACCGACTGATGGACTGACTGAATATATATGTTTATATATGTCAAATGAAAATGATTATAATGCCGGAGGTCTAACTTATGAATTCCTCAAAACGGATTATAGATCGATATGGATATTGTTTATCCAATTACTATGTGAATGATCCTTTGGTGATCGAAAGATACAAGTTATCTAAAAAGAGTATGTAATTGATCCATTTGGTGATCGAAAAGATATAAATTATCTAACTCTCGAGAATTTGATGCATATTGTCATATGTATTGCGTTGGGTGACGACCCGACAAGTAGCATACTAGGGAGGGTAGTCATGACCCCTAGGCCCTGTATACGTTTTGGCGTGGTCAATTCGTGGATTATCGGGATTTGTAGTCGTTGTACAGCCGATTTATGCTAAACTAAAATGGAAACACGATTTGCCGGGATTCGTAGTCGTTGTACAGTCGGCATTTCGATTTATAGCTTATGATTCGGGATTCGTAGTCGTTGTACAGCCGTTTCATGATAAGCTAAGATAAGAACACGATTTGCTTGGCATTTCGATTAATAAATAAGACATTGTTATGTCAGATTTTGTTGTAACGGTTTAATAATTGAACCGAGTGTCAGTGAGGGGGCACGGTAGGACTAACTGAGACAAGTTGTCTCACCCAATCCGTATTTGTTGTTTTTACAGAGAACAGTTCATAAGGACAGCAGGCGGTACAGTTAGTCGTCAGGCTCGAGGAGAAGTTGGAGATGAAATCTTCCATCTGTGTTTTGGATTCTTCTGATGTAGTCTCTGTATTAGGTCTTATGACTCGAACTTGTATCATGTTATATTTTATAGTTTCCGCTGTTTCTAGTAAAGATATATATATCTAAACATGAATTTTTATACTCTGATTTATACCAAATTGTATATTTAGGCATTTCTTTGTTAAAGAAATACCGGGGTGTTACAAATAATCTTTCCATGACCTATTGGGATGGACTATATTCTCTCTATGATCCGCATAACGATAGGATTTTTATAAAAATACTTTTTCCTCTACCTATCGGAGTCGACTATATTGTCTCAATAACTCACATAATGATAGGACTTTCAAAATAAGTTTTTCATGACCTATCAAAGTCACTCTACCAACTAACCCAAATTTACTAGTGGGAATGAATCTCCATAACTCGTGAATCGAGCTTTAAACTCAATGACTATAAAATCCGCAATTATAGCGCTAGTGCAAAGACCTTTGGGAAAAACTTCTAGCCAGATAAAATTCTACAAGACTGAATATCCTCCTTGGTAGAACTCGTCTGAAAGTCTATCACTCATCCTTTTGGACTACTAGCCCTCTTTGGTCTTCAACCACCCATACACAAGGGAATAAGAATCTCTATACCATACGGATCTCACTGGTGAAGCTAAACAGCATCCCTATGAGTAGGGTTCACTAAAAGCCTATAGACTTAATCACATCATGATGGATTGTTGACTAATCTAGGTGTAATCATTTACATTTGGATTACGGACGATATTGGGATAGCTATAGCATCAAAGAAACGAAAAAATAGATGAGTTCCTTTAACGAATCAAACAGGCGCACGAGTAGTGCATCCTGTGTTGATTCGGAAAACGAATTCTAACTATTTTCAACATTCCTTAGGTCCTCCATCTTTCTGAATTCCATACACAATACAGACGAAATCATTACAACTATCGTAATCAACCAAACCTAAAGACTTGACCTATCCTTGGGTTATCAACAACTCTGGCCACTTAGATAAACCACACTCTTCTTTTTTTTTTTCAACATTCACCTATGTGCCTAATCATTCAACTATAACTGGTAATGGCCATTTTCGGGAAATAGCCTCCTTACGACGCCAAAAGGAATCTTTCCTAATCTGGGTCTTACCTTCTTAGTCTTAGTCGTTGGGGATTCACTACATACTTCGTATGTCACTCTTAGGATTTCAATTCCACTAACACTTAGGGCTCAAGGGTTTAGGTAGAATAGGAGTACTTTTTGGAACTAGGATAAAACCTAATTCAAATCCATTGGTATGTGTAGACAATTTTGTTAGCTTTCCAACGCATTCCGGAATACCTAAATCGGAGTTCCGGGATTAGAAGTTACGGATAAAACCAGTTGGAAAACTAGCGAAAATTTCCCACAGATGAAAACTGACGTGCTCCTAATCGGAGAGTCGTGATATGGTTACTTTCCTTGCATGAACTACTAGTCCCTTCTTGATAGGAACCCAACTCAGAGTTTTTGATAATCTAACTGATCTAACGAGCACTGGGTGGTACTGCTTATCAAAACTGCAAGTGCAATGGAAGCTTACTAACTTGGTTTCCTAACTTCGGGAAAAGGTGTTTCTTAGAAAAGGAAACCTATTCGAGAACCATGACTATGCCTAAGGATCTTACTTGGCTAAACCATAAGCTAGAGTTAATCTATACAACACAGCAGAGTTGACTACTAGATGTCATCTCAGTAACTGAGAGACTGGTTAGACAACAATCTGGGTTTTACGGTGTTCACTAGTCCTGAACAAATCTAGGACACTAACATTTCTACTACCGACAGGTTTCTCAACTTATAACTCTCTGGGTGACCTTCTATACTTTACATGATGACACAATGGTCGGATATGCTTCAATGACTAAACGGTCGCCCAAACTTCCTCGAACCAACTCGGATGCCTATTACTTCCGCTGCATGCTCTGATGAAACTAGAAGTACATGAATCCTAGGGTTTATGGTTTCCGACATTTTCGGGGCTGAGGCAACTAATTGTCATTATTCTCAGTACGTTGCATGAAATATCGAGTGGATCCAAACTCAACGTCTCACACAAAATACTAAAAGGTTCTGACAGTCAATTGTCTAAGTCCCTAGCTGACTCAATCTATCTAATCTTTTGATCGTTAGGTCTCTAAGCCCGACAAGGTCGAACTGCTCTGATACCAAAATGTAACACCTTAAATTTCACCTCATAGTGATCAATAAGACATTAACATAATCATATACATCAGAGTATAACCTGCTCATAATAATGGACAAACTTAAGCAGATTTAAAACCACTTACATGAGTTTGAGATATAAATTTCTCAATTACACTTTCGAAATAAGTACACAATAAGTACAAATTCGATAAAATACATAACTATGGTCCACTTACAAGACAGGGTTATAACATAAAACATGACCCTGATATAATTCAAGGATTTAAACCTAATGATACAAGAGAAGGGAAAAAGCAGAGTACAACCTAAAGATCACTACAGGATCTTCCTTCAATCTGAGCAGCTACAACATATGCCACTTCAACTCAGTCTGCTTTGCTTTCCCTTCACATCTGAAAACACCACAATATATATACAGTGAGATTATAAATCTCAGTGATTTCTTTCGCACCCCCTCACATTTCCTCTCTCGGTGTTTTCCTTTTTCTTATGAGCCGTTCTCGCTCATACTTGTCCTTGTCTCTGAATTATCATTCCTGTCTTTTAATCTTGATAACAGATATTCTGTTTTTCTTGTATATTTTGATGTCTTTTGTTTCCAAAACTCATTCCGATCGATTCCTAACCCAAATACAGTCCAAACAACATTGATAAACATGTCCAATCAACATTGATTCACAATCAATCATATCCATCACACAATTCCAAACAAATTTGACCTCGGATACGTTTTTAATGGTTTTTACGCCAAAACATTTCTCGATACATATAACAAACCGAAACCATCACATTCAATCGATCAAACCTCAACTTAGCAATCAATCAAACATAAACTCATAACATTAAATCAATCTTAAATTCGGAAACCAATTCAACAAATCATCAACTCCTAAACATTCACATTCAACAATTAATCGAAAACTCAACTAAATCGAAGAACTCACCTAACTCAAAGAATCCAACACGTCAAACACTCAAGAAACTCCTAGCTTGTAACATTAATTTTCTTCCTAATCACCCAATTTGAGCTTCAACCACAAAACCCTCAATTTGGATCCCTATCTTACCAAATCGTTTCCAACCAACGAATCGAACTTCAATCCTTGCTCAATCTACCTCGGGTTCGCTTCTAATCATATAGGAATCATCAAAATCATCATAAAACTCTAAATCACAACTCATCCCTCTTCTCAAGCTCACCATTTTCGCACCCAAAATGAAAGGAAAAAGAGAGAAAAACTAACCTAGCTTATGGGAAACGAAAATGGAAGGAAGGAGGTGATGATGGCTTGAAGTTAGGGTTTTGGGTGGTGGTGCTCCTCTTCTTCTCCTTCTTCTCTTCTTCCTTTCTTCTTCTTTTTATCTTCTTTTCCTTCTTTCCTTTCTTCTCTCGACCTTCTCTCTTTTTCTCTCTTTCTTTTCTTTTCTTTTCTTTTCTTTTCTTTTCTTTCCTTTTCTTTTCTTTTTAAATACCAACATAAGTGGGGGTGTGGGTAAAAGACCCTTATACCCTTACTCTCTTCCTTATTCAAAATCAAACCACTCTAATCCTTAATTCCTTAATAGCCCTAATTAACTCAATAACTCATTGACAACTTAATTCAATATCCTAAGACCTCAATCATCATAATACTTAGTGAATTGTTTTGGGGAGGTTACAAAAAGACAATTATACCCTCAATCTATTCTAATTCCTCAACAATACTCTTTCTATCTTTTTTCTCACAAAACTCCACACCGATCACTAATTAATTTAGTACTTAATCAACAAATTTTTCAATCAAGCACTAAATTAAATTAATTGGGTTAAACATTGAAATAATTAACTTAATTATTTTGGGGATGTTACAACATTCAAACCAGTTTTAAAGATCCTATTCTTTGACATCGGAGCCTTTCAAAATCAGTTTTCTCTTTGCATCAAACAAGTTCAATAGTCTTTCTTCCATTATGATTTTTCAATTCTTCTCAAGCAATTGACCTATGCTTAGAAGGTTACATTTCCCTCCTGGAATGTATAGAACACCTTTGATTATAGCACGGCCTCCATCTTTTCTTTTAATCATGACATCTCCTATGCCTTCTACTTTCATCCCACTATCATTTGCAAACTTAGTCATGCTCTTTACATTTCCATCTAGACTCACAAACCAGACTTTTCTGCCTGTCATATTAGTTTAACAAAAAGTGTCGAGATACCATTGATCACTGTCATTTGGCTTTTTTTTAGTGGTAACCATGAGCAAGACATTTTTCTCCTCGTCATTTTCTTGAACAAGATCTGACGCATCCTCTTGAATAGGATCTGCCTCATCCTCTTGTAATTTCTCCTTATCATCTAGGTCACTGTGATCTGAATCATCACTCTCAGCAACCATGAGCAAGACAATTTGCTCCTCATCACCTTCTTGGGCAAATTTTGCTTCAATGCCTTGTGCCTCTTTATTTTCACTATAACATTCATTTGAGTAGTGACCATATTTGTCACAGTTATAACATTGTATGTTGATCTTATCTGGTCTGTTTCTTCCACCTCTTCCTCTTGAATTTCCATTTCTGCCTCTGTTCTGTGAACCAGAATTGTTTCCACCCTTCTGTGTACTGCTACCAGCATTATGTTCTTGAGAGTTTCTGTATCCTGAGTTTTGGTAATTCCTTCTTCCTCTATTACTCTTCGAGTTGCCATTACCTTTTCCATCTTTGTTGTTAGATCATGCCTGCAAAGCTACTTCTAACTTTGCTTTATCATTACCCCCTCTCATTCAATCTCTGTTCATGAGCTTCAAGAGAGCATTGTAGCTCTTCAATTTTCATCTTTATTTGACCAAGTCTACATCCCTTCTCTATGGCAACAACCACATGATCGAATCTTGGAGATAAACTCCTCATGATCTTCTCAACAATCAATTGTTCATCTATCTTTTCACCACAACTTTTCACAAGATTGGTTAGGTTCAATACCCTGGTAATAAATTCTGCCACAGTCCCGTTTTCCATTCCAAGGAGTTCATATTGTCTTCTAAGTGTTTGAAGCCTAACCTTCTTGAGTTGATTAGCCCCTGCATAGGTTTTCTGTATATTATCCGAAGCCTCATTTGCTAAAGCTGCAGCAGCAATTCTTTCTTGGTTGCATCTTTGTGAGCAGTTTTCTGAGCATCTGTTGGTATTTCTGGTCGAGGTTCAAAACCAGAATAAACCACTTCAAGAACATCTTGAAATCCAAACAGAATTCACATTAATTTGTTTGCACCAATTACCATAGTTTTTCCCATCGGACATGGGAAGAGATCCTGGAAAGTTGTTTAGAATATTATATGTCATTGTTGCAGGGATGAAAATGGATCTTTATCTAGCTCTGAGATACGAATTTTGTTAGGGTCAAAATCCCTAATTCACGCCAAGACAGATTCGAGGTCTGGTTCAGCTCTATTCGCCAAAAGAGAACACGAGAACACCAAGACAGAGTCTTCATCTTTACTCACTACTACGAGACACAGTTGAGTGTAAAGTTACTGGTTCAATAATAGAGAGCATAGAGGGAATCGTTTGTAAGCAAGAAAGGAGGATGGAATGAAGGAGTGAGTCAAGTATCAGAGGGAGAGTAGTGCAACAGAATAAAGGGTCACAGAATATTATGTAAGCTCTAGTCTTTACTGCAGAGTTCAATTGCATCTATAGTGCATGTTACAATCTTCAACAGTTGTAACTATCTTTTGTGTAACTGAAAACTGTTACAATTCATTTCTAACTAACACATATCATGCACTAAGCTGAATTAAACATCTATTTCAACACACCACCTTAATTGCGGTTAGGGCAATGATGCTCCACCCATCTTGTTAGGGTCAAAATCCCTAATTCACGCCAAAACAAAGTCGAGGTCTGGTTCTTCTCTATTCGCGAAGAGAGAACACGAGAACACCAGGACAAAGTCTTCTTCTTCGCTCACAGCTACGAGACACAGTTGAGTGTAAAGTTACTAGTTCAATAATTGAGAGCACAGAGACAATAGTTTGTAAGTAAGAAAGGAGGATGGAATGAAGGAGTGAGTTGTAACGCCCAAATAATTTAATTATTTATTTAATTAAATTATTTAGGTATTTTATTAGTATAGTCATATTAATAACTAATAAAATGATGTTTTATTTAAATTAGGGAGTGGTGTTTAGTAATAAGCTGAGTAGTAGACGGAGGCCCGTGATCCAGAAGCCTAAAAGGCATAGGCGCATGAAGGAGGGGTGTTGGCTAGGGTTTTGGTCATTTGCGAATTTTAAGAAAAAGAAAGAGAGAATTGCGAAGAGAGAAGAGAGGGGGACGACGCACCAAGGAGAAAGACGAGAGGAGCTCTGTTGCTGTGGTTCTTTGGAGTTTCGTGCAAAGGGAATCTCGTATTTAGCAAATCTAAGGTAAGGGTGGGTTCTACTTTATAATAGGGTGTATGATGGGGATTTATGTGGGGGTTAGGCGCTAGGTTGCCCTTTGATTTTGCTTGGTGTTTACTTGGCGATGTTAGAATGTATGCATAATTATTTATATTGGTTGATCATGGTGAAATTTGGTGTTTGGTGTTTTGTGCGATTTGATGTTGTTGTTTGGGTTGCTGGAAACGGCGCCCTGCCCCTGGGCGCCGTGTCTGTGTTGCGTTTGGTCCCTGCTGGAGGCGCCCTGTTGCTGGGCGCCAAGCCAGTGTTGTTCTGTTGCTGATTTTGGCGCCCTGGGCGCCCAGTCATGATGTCCTGTTGTTGTTGTTGCTGGAAGTGGCGCCCTAGGTGCCCAGTGATGCTGTCTTGGTTGCTGGAGTTGGCGCCCTAGGCGCCCAGTGTGGTCTGGTGCAGTTTTGTGTTGCTGCGAAGGGCGCCCTAGGCGCCCAGTGATGTCCCATGTTCTACTGTTGTTGTTTGCCTGTCTGTGTTGCTGATGTCCTAGGCGCCAAGTCTGGTGTTACCTCTGTTGTGCCAGGCGCCCTGCTCCTGGGCGCCAAGTCTGCTGTTGCCATTGTTGTGCTAGGCGCCCTGTCCCTGGGAGCCATGTCTGATTCTGTTGCTCCTGTGCTAGGCGCCCTGCCCCTGGGCGCCATGTCTGGTTGTGTCACTGTTGCACTAGGCGCTCTGTTGCTGGGCGCCAGTTTCTGTTCTGTTGCTGATGCTCTTGGCGCCCT
This sequence comes from Astragalus membranaceus, assembly GCA_039519185.1. NCBI lineage: Eukaryota > Viridiplantae > Streptophyta > Magnoliopsida > Fabales > Fabaceae > Astragalus > Astragalus membranaceus. The sequence continues at coordinate 59,677,357 of CM076851.1, read as the reverse complement.
GTTGCTGGGCGCCAGTTTTTGTTGTTGTTGTTGCCTACTAGGCGCCCTGCTGCTGGGCGCCAGTTTCTGTCTTGTTGCTGTTGCTGTTTTTCTAAAATAATGTTGCTGTCACAGTGAACAAGTGTTGCTGTTTTTCTAAAATAATGTTGCTGTCACAGTGAACAAGTGTTGCTGTTTTTCTAAAATTTGATGTTGCTGTCACAGTGAACAAATGTTGCTGTTTTTCCTAAAAAAATTGATGTTGCTGTCACTGTTTTCATGTTGCTGTTTTTATGGAAAATCACTGTTGCTGTCACCATTTTTAAGTTGTTGTTTTAAAAGCTATTGCCGCTGTTGCTGTAAATTGGTATTGTTCCGGGTGTTGTCAATTGTCGATGTCTCGGTGTTGTAAAATTGTCGTTGTCATTGATGTTGTAAATTTATTGGTGTCCTTGGTGTCGGTGGTCGTTGGTCAAGTTGTTAGACTGTCCTATAGGTGTAGGTGTATTGGTGATGATTGGTGCTATTGGTGATGGTATAACAGGTGATGTGCCTATTTTATGGCCTAAGGTGAACAGGTGATGGGTCTATGACCATTTATTGATGTTGGTGCTGATTGTGTCACATAGATGACTGTTGTTGTTGATTGACTTTGGTGTGTTGTTCATGGTGTCGCATACATTTCATATGCATTATATTTTTGGTGATGAAGGCTTCGGCCTTGGAGCTATAGGTGATGATGGTGATGCTCATATAGGTGATGTTGCCCTTATAGGCTACTTTATTGGTGATGATTGGTACCACATGCATATACTCGTTGGTGTGGGTTGCATCTCATATACTTACTCATGATGTTGGTGTTAATTTTGGTGATTTGTAAATGGATGTTGTTGTGAAGCGGTAGATATAGTTGTCGCAACTCTAGCATATTGCCTATCATATATGCTATTATAATGTTAGATATCTCACCCCTTCTGTTTGAATGTTACCCCTATGCTGGTAACGTGCAGGTGATTGCGAGTGAAGGCATGTCTACCTTCGCTAGTTGAGTAGGTGTCGTCGCTCTGATATGTAGCACTCGGGGGGATGAACGCTAGTTTCATTCGTTGTCTTTAATATTTAATTTTTGAAGTTTTATGGTGATGTTAAAATTATTGTTGAACCCTATATTTTTATTCCGCTGCATGGTGATGGAGTTACTATTATATGTCGTACTGTTTAATGGTAAATTTTATTATTGGTGTGTGATGTTTAACGATGAAAATGTGGCATCCCTTGTGGGTGTAGCGAAAAACGTTTTAGAAAACTCTGATTCTTGTCAAAAAATTTCCGGGTAGAAAATGGGTGTTACATGAGTCAAGTATCAGAGGGAGAGTATTGCAACAGAAGAAAGGGTAACAAAATATTTTGTAAGCTCTGATCTTTACTGCAGAGTTCAATTGTATTTATAGTGCATATTACATTTAATTCAATCTTTACAATCTTCACCCGTTTTAACTAATTTTTGTGTAACTGAAAACTCTTACAATTGATTTCTAACTAACACATATCATGCACTAAGCTGAATTAGACATCTATTTCAACATTAATTGTCACCGATATAAAACGGGTATCACTTGAGGTTAATATTTAAGATAAAACTTTCATTAAAAAAAAGTTATCTCCACTTGTGGTTTCCATGTATCCCTATTTTGAAATTTTGGTCTCTTGATTTTTAATTTAGCGAATTTGATTGAATTGTGAACTTTAGGTATCTCATTTGTGCGGTTTTGATTCCTTCATCAAAATTTTATTCAATGTAGGCATGAAAATGCTCAAAGGGAATTTCTACCAAATTATGTGTCATATAATACTCACACAACATATAGACACAACTTTTGTTGATTAAAAATTGTACGAAAGTAGGTACAAAGGTTGTACAATTGACTAATCCTTCAAATTGTATAAGTTAACTGTAACACCTTAATTTCAACCGTAGCGGAAATAAAGGGCGCTAACAAATAATACAATCAGAGATGCAAACTCACTTAAAAATTTGGACCAATTTAAAACTTTGAGGGAATAAACCTCCTTAATAGGGTTCCTCGAGATAAAACTATCCAAAATCCGCATAAGCTCCATAACGGAAATTAGATCCCTACAGTCAATAAACAGCCGGTGTCCAAACTTTAAGTAGGGTTTACATTACCAACTAACTTTGATTATAATATCAAATTCCAGTCTAAGGGGTACAACATAAACATAAATAGGGAAAGCTAAGGAAACATAAGACAACTCGATCCATAAGGATCCCTCGATAAACTAAGCAGCTACATCAGCAACTACCTCTCCTCGGTCTTCTTTGCTTTGCCCTGTACATCTGAAAACACAACAAATAAAACAGTGAGATTACAAATCTCAATGAGTTCCTCTGAGACCCCTCACATTTCCTCTCGGTGTTTTCTAAATTCTGTCGCTTTCTCTTAACCTCTTATCCTTTTTTTACCGCTTTCCTCTTAACACAATCTGTAACACCCCGGTATTTCTATCGAGTAAAAATACCCAAGTGTACCATTCTTAAAACATCAGAGATATATTTCCTGTTTAAATACTGAACACCACTATAAAATTTTCACTGAATAACAATAGAACAGTCTTAAACATAAATAAGAACATAAACCATCAGTGAAATACAGTGTTCAATATCGTACAAGAAATCGGAAATAAATTATAATACCAATACAATGAGTTGTAATACATAGACAACAAAAAGGAAGTGCAAACTTAAGCATAAAGCTAAGCTATCAGCAACCAGTCCGAGCTCAACCTACTCGTGCCTCTTGGAATTCCGCTGTCCATGTGTCTCTGTAAAACAACAACATATAAACAGTGAGATACAATCTCAGTGAGTTCTACCGAGACCCCTACTAACACTCTCGGTCCATTTAAAACATTTTTAAGATTTGATACTACACCGACCGCAATCCGCTTGCTAATCCCGGTGGACCATATAATAAGGCTTCGACCTAGTAAGACATCGGCTGCAATCCACTTGCGTCTCCCGATGAACTAGCATCCTAGGCCTTTCTACGTACCACCAGCCGCAATCCGCTTGCATCTTCTGGTGAACATAGTACAATAACTTTTAACATAACACCGGCCGCAATCCCATTGCATCTTCCGGTGAACCCCATAACCAATAGTGTCTCCTAATGGCACAGAGCCTAGGGTAAGGGTTCATGACTACCCCGCCTAGTATGTCAACATGGGTCGTCACCCAAACTCGATATAATATATATATCTACAATCATGTATAACCACCCACATTGGGCCGACTCCTAGCATCGATATAATTTATATATCGTGAATTATTAACCGGTTTAGACGAATGAATAATAATCATTCAGCATCAGTGTTACAATCCCACATAGAACTTATAATCCGTTTTAATATCAATAAAATATATCCGCACACGTGTACTATTGTTCGGCTTTTCAAAAGAATTTCAACTTCAAAAGTATTTTATAAAACCCTTTTGAAACATTCCCAAAATCATGGCATTATAAGCCTAATATCATTATAGAAGGGTTAGGAAAGGATTAGAAGAGGATTGGAATCGATCGGGATCGTTTCGGGCAAATCTGGAAAATTTGGACAGAACACTGCGCACGGACCGTGCCCCCATAGGCACGGGTCGTGCGCCCTTTTATAAAAATTTGCGAAATAGAAACAGAACCAGACGCACGGTTCGTGCGCCTGGGGCGCACGGATCGTGCGCATTTGACATCATTCTATTTTCATTCCGCTTTGCATTTTTCGTCGTTCCGATCAATTCTGATCACTTCCGATACCTGTTCCAGTCCGATCCTAACACCAAAATAGTACAAAAACATGTCCAACGTCCTCACTCGATCAACCAACCCAATCAAAGACTCAACACATTCGATTTTCATCAAAATTCGACATATTTAGAAATAATAGTTTTTGACTCAAAATTGTAACATCCCCTAATTAGCTAATTAGATTAATTAAATTAGCAAGAGGTTGGGCTAATTAATTAACATAAATTATTAAAGTATGTGATGTTTGAAATTAATAAATTGTAGTCATGCATAATTAGTACATTATGTTAAGTAAGTGAATTGTAGAATAATTGTTGAGTTATAAGTAGCTTAAGTGAGAATGAAGGAGGGAGGGGCGATTTAGTCATTCCCCATCATTAAATAAGCCCAGCTGAACTTTTATAAAACACAACACCACATCCTTTATTCAGTTCTAGCAAAAGAAAGAAAAGAAGAGAGGGAGCTTGAGAGGAGGGAGAGAGCTCGAGTGAAGGGGGAGGAAGAAGAGAGGAACCAAAAGTTGATGCATGTCATAATTTCCTCCACCATCAACCTCAGTTTTTCATTCTCCATCTATTGGTACTACTATTGCAACCTATCTCCTTCTCCTTCTCAATCCACCATTTTTGATCCTCAAAGCTTCATAGAGCCAAAAATGGAGTGTTGATGCTCCAAATAGTTTGCATGTCCTTGCTAGAGCCCATTATTTAGTACCAAGACTCATTCTCTTGCCACAATTGCTGTTGAAGTTGTTTGGGTAGCTAGGATTCGAAATCAACTGCTGTCCAAGCGATTTGGAGTGGTTGAATTCGTTGTTGGAGCGTATTCGAAGAGAGTTCGTGGTTGTCGGAGCGGTTGAGCCCTCGGAGTCTCGGTGTTTGCGTGATTTTCATCACGATAGGTGAGTTCTATAACTCGTTTAGGGAATGTGTTTGTGTCTCTGAATCTTCTTTTCGAAAACCATGGTCACACGTTTTTGTTATCGAAAGGAAACTTATTAAAAACCGTTTTCTCCAAAGAATCGTGACTTAAATCATATGTTGTGTGATTGATTGTGTTGGAACGCTATGATATATTATTTTAATGTGTGATTAAGATTGGGTCTCGATCGGAAGGGATTTTGGAATCGGAACGGAATGGATTACTCATGAAAATACTATTTTCTGGAAAACTGATAGAGACGCACGGATCGTGTGCCTACGAGCACGGGTCGTGCGCCTCCCTCTGATGCGAAAAGAATTGGATTTTTAAAACACGCACGGATCGTGCGCCAAGTCGCACGGGTCGTGCGTATGTCTCTGGAACTTTATAAAATTTTAATGGATAACGCACGGATCGTGCGCCAAGTCGCACGGGTCGTGCGTATCTTTCTGGAAATCTTCTGCAAACTGTTCAAAAACGCACGGGTCGTGCGCCTATACGCACGGGTCGTGTGAGACCTTCTGACCTTCAATTTCAAAGTACCTTTCAATCCATTCCAAATGATCCCAATCCTCTTCTAATCCATTCCCCAAGGTTCCACAACAATGTAAAGGTAAAAATGGTATGGGATTGAACATGTTCGATAAAAAGTTTGTGTGTTATGAATGAAATAGAAAACCGCTCTTAGAGAACGCGAGAGTGCAAATGTCAAAGAATGATAATAACACACGGTACTTGACTGATATTATACACTGTAATTGACTGATATGGTACATGGTACTTGACTGGAATGACTAACAGCCCATTGCGGGTACACAGACTGAAAATGTATAATAAATACAAGAGGAAAAAAGGGTGACGACCCTAAGAGGTTAGCATACTAGGGGAGGGGAAGTCATGAGCCCCAAAACCTAGACTCAAGAATGTTTCCCCTGCTAGAAATAGCGGGATGGGTTCACCAAAGTCAAGAGATGCCTATAAAATAGGTAGACTGAGGTGTTATGCTAAAAACATGGAACAAAGATTGCATGCTTCATGTGTCGCTTAGGAGGGCCATGAGCATGAAGGTTACAGGAACTGAATGTATTTCCACGTGGTTGCTTTTTAGGACCACGAGTTCAAAACAAGGCATAATGAACCGCTAGAGTTGTAAGGGGTCTCGATAGGACTCACTGAGATAATGTTTATCTCACCCTTCATATTTGTGGTTTTTACAGAGAAACAGGGGAAAGCAAAGGCAGTAAAGCATGGTTAGCTGATGTGACTCTTGGAGTCATTGAAGACCTAGTTTAATATTTTAGACCTTTGTTCCGTTTATTGTTTCTATGTCCCGGTTGTATAACTTTCATTGTCAAGTTGTAAAATCGTTTCCGCTACTTTATGTTTTGAGTATTGAACACCAGGATATGTACAAGTCTTAAGTTTTGGAACTTAAGCATTTTCAGAAAGTTTATGAGGTTCAGAGAACCAGTTATTATGTATTATCTAAAGTTTTAGATGTGTTCAATATTTCAATAACAGGAAGTTACTCTGATGTATGCCATTTAGTGCATTTCGATGATTCTATATATTAGAATTTATCAGGGTGTTACAAAAATCTTCCGAAATTGAATCACTAAAAATTCCATTTCAACACGACTCAACCCGAGACTCGCTCCGATCAATTCCTAACCCGAATCAGACAGTATCAAGAAATATTCCAGTCCAGCGAAAGCGATAAAACATTAAATCAATTAATTCGAAACGTAAAATCCTAAACGTGAGGAGAACTCACCCTTGAGGCGTGACCCACGATCGAGCCGAAATCACCGAGTAGCCAAACGAACGCTCCCCGCTCCGGCGACGCCCAATCCGCTTCCAAAGCTTTCCGCTCAACCGAGACGCCTTTCTGACCGAAATACCGAATTCTTCGAAATTCCCCATTCGAACCCTAATCACCAACCAACTTCCAATTCGCGAAATTGAACGTCGTCTCGCACTCGATACGCTTCGGGTTCGCTCCTAATCGCCCTTGAATCAACAAATACTATTCATCATCTTCAACCTTCGAATCACTATTCACAAAAACCCCAAATTTGATTTCTCAAATCTCACCCAATCGAACCTTGATTCTTTCACTCCAAGCTAGTACCCAAGCCTCCATTTGAACTCCCTTAGCCTTCAAACCGCTTTATTGAAGAAGATAGCTCTCAAAAACGCCACCTTGAGCTTCAAACCGAAAATGGTAGATTCGTGTAGAGTGAGTTGATGAAGAAGATCTTGGTACCATATCGAAGAGGAAGTAACGCTGAGCATTTTTCGTGTTGGAAGGAAGTCGTTTTGATGAGCCTAACCTTCCCCTTTTTCCTCTTCTTCTTCCTCACCCTTTCTTTCTCATTTCTTTTCTTTTTCCTCTCTTTTCTCTCTGTTTCTCGCTTCCCTTCTTCTTTCTCTCTTTCTTTTAATTTTTCTTTCTTTTCTTCCCTCACATACACACACATACACGTATACATATACATTTATTTAATAAATAAGTGGTAACGTGGTCCAATTACCATATTGATCCAAATCTCTTATTTCGATTCCAAAACTTCATTGATCCGTATTATCCGGTTAACGATCCAATGACAACCAATAAATAATTTTAGCACTCAATAAATTTACCCGTCAAGTACTAAATTAGTTCAATTGGGTTAACATCCAAATAATTCTATTAATTATTTTGCGGATGTTACATTCTCCCCAACTTGAAAGAATTTTGTCCTCAAAATTTCGTCAAGTCTTTCATTTGACTAACCGAGAATCGGCATTCTCAGAAAGGTCTAAATTTGCTGGAAAACAATCTCGAACTATCACAATGTGTGTAGAAAATCTTCCCAAGTTGGCACACCAATCTTTAAGTATGTTCGACTACTACCCTAGAACGCTTCTAAGATTACAGTCCGAAGTCTCTTGTTACGAATCAACACAAGAAACTCCTCTTTCGCCTACATAGGCTCGGCACCGCGTTCGAAAACACTTCCGAAGCTTCATTCCAATTATCCTCGTTTACTCCCCAACTTGGATTAATCTAAATCAAAGGGTTTAATACAAGGCACTTGATAGACATACAGGTTGAAAATGAGATCCACAAATTGGTACTCCTCGGTAGGGATAAGTACAAACATGATTTTCTCGAAGGGTGTAAACACGTTCTCAACAAATCTTCTAAAATCCATAACGGTTCCCGTACACATTGAGAAATGTGACGGAAAGTCATATGTGGAACTTTTGACTCGCCCCCAAGATTTCGAGATACCACTTTTCAAAAGAAGATGAAATGAGGATTTACCAGAAACGTTTATCTTAAACGTAGAAATAAACCGTGGGGACAACAAATAAATTTGAACGTAATGAAAATCACCACTGTTGTTCTCAAAACAACTATCAAAACAGAACTCAGAGCTCTTTTTCCTCTATTGCAACTTCATCACGAGGTTTTTACCAACGACGCACCCCATTCCTTTCCAAATTAGTCAATAGCGTTGAGAGTTTTCCCTCAACCTAAGTAATCCTCTTGATTCATTCCCAAAATTAACTTTAGCATGCGGGTTTTCACAAAAATGGTTTTTCAAAACTATCACGCCGCACACCAAGCTTCATTCCGGAAATTTCACTCACTTGCAAGCAGATCCATCAATTAATCCTTTGATGGCCATTCGCAACGTGAAAACAGTCAGCAGTTACCTCACTTACATATTCGTATTCACGTTCGACTTGTCAAACGGAATCTCATAATACTATCACATTGTCAACTTTCACAAAGGAGAGGATAACAGACTAATACTTCGCCACTAATACATTTGCTTAACATCTCTGTACCTCTTGGTGGATCCAGGGTGTACAGAATATAAACTTCGGTGTTCTTCCTCTAACACTTGCCTTTTATTGTTCTCATCATCGGGCGCACAGATTCTACCGTTGAAACAACTGACTCCATCACTATCCATGGTGAAATCTGGAAATACCTTTTGTGATTGTAGCTTCACATCAACTTCCTGTGTTAAGCGTATAGAATCCCTTAGGGAACTAGAGATCCTCATATGGCTCAACACTAACAGGTTCCTCCTTGATCTTGAATTTAGATTTAAGTCTCTAAAAGACTCTGATAATTCCACCTCATGTATCAATAAACTCAGCCATGTGGATGGACTTCCCACTCAGTGCATCAGTTACAACACTGGCCTTTCCTGGATGATACTTCAACCCGAAGTCATAATCCTTCAGAAATTCTACCCATCTTCTTTGCCTGTTATTCTGTTCTTTCTGATCAAACAGATACCTTAAACTCTTGTGACCACTAAAGACTCCGAAACGAGATCCATACAGGTAATGTCTCCAAATCTTCAGTGAGTACACAATAGCTGCCAACTCCTAAATTATGAGTCGGATAATTCCCTTCACGAGTCTTCAATTGCCTGGATGCACAAGCTACCACCTGTTGATTCTGCATGAGAACACATCCTAAACCCTTCCCTGAAGCGTCATCGAAAATTTGAAATTCCAATGACGAATCCGGAAGAATCAGGATTGGAGCAGAAGTCAAAATCCTCAACTCTTGAAAACATTCTTCACAATCGGCATCCCACGTAAATGGATGACCCTTACGAGTTAACCGAGTAAGTGGAAAACTAACTGTGAGAACCCTTGAACAAATCTCTTATAGTAACCGGCTAGACCCAAAAACTTCTGATCTCTGTGACTGGGGTCGGTCGCTCCCAATTCAACACAGCTTCTATTTTACTGGGATCTTCGGCAACTCCTGATTGGAAAATCGCATATCCCAGAAACTTTACCTCAGGCATCTAGAAATCACTCTTCTACGGCTTGGCATACAATTTCTTCTCTCGGAGTACGCTCAGAACAATGCGGAGATGTTGGGCATGCTCCTCAATGGTATTCGAGCACATCGAGATACCATCAATGAAAACGACTACAAATTGATCTAGGTAATTGAGGAAAAACTCGGTTCAGGTAATCCATGAATACCGCCGGAGTATTAGTCAAACCAAAGGGCATCACTACGAGCTCGTAATGTCCATACTTAGTACGGAGAGCTGTCTTCGGAATATCTAAGGCTCTAACTTTTAATTGATGATAACCTGACCTCAGATCAATTTTTGAAACACTGCAGCACCTCAAATTGCTCAAGCAAATCGTCTATCCTTGGTAAGGGATATTTATTCTTGATCGTCACTTTGTTAAGTTGTCGATATCCGATGTACAATCTCATGCTACTAACTTTCCTTTCGACTAATCACACCAGAGCACTCCTTAGAGAAGCACTCGGCCGAATGAATTTCTTTAACATCGACTCTTCAAGTTGAGACTCCATTTCCTTTAATTCTAAAGAAACATTCTATAAGAAACAATAGATATTGATCCCGTGCCAGGAACCAATTCTACAGTAAACTCTACCTTTCGCTCTGGAGGTTCAGAAGAAACTTCATCGTGAAAACATCCAGAAAGTCATTCACAACCTGAATGTTCGCCAAATCTAAACTAGTTTCAGTGGATGCAGATAACATATTAACATGTGCTTCCGCACCTTGGAATGAAGATTGACCGTCTAAGGTGAACTAGGTAACCGCTTCAGAATTTGTCCTAGACAATTCAACTGATTCTGAAGCGAAGCTGATAGTTGATTAATACAGTCGATTGCAACATGATTTGCAGACATCCAATTCATACCCAAAATGGTGTCCACACTTCTCATAGGCGAAACAATAATTTCTACAACGAAATTTCTGCCTCCTAAGACAAGTAGACAATTCTATACAAAGATTAGGTCTGGACACGACCCTTAGCAGCAGTTAAGATGGTTATCGGCTCGGATAGCGGAGATAAGGTCAATCCCAACCGATCTACTCACGATTGAGCTATTATACAATGGGTTGCACCCGATTCGTGTAATATACTAACGGAGTTATTGAAAACTGATCTCATACTCCTCAGTAGATTGTCTGCAGTCGTAACTGTCTAAACATCCAGAATGTTGACTCGTCCTTGCCTTAGAGCTGCTTGTAACTCCTTGGAACTCTTTCTTGCAGGGCACTCTTTACCATAGTGGCCCTCTACATTACTATAATAGCACCGATTAGATCTTCGCTTGCAATCACCACTGTGAGGCTTTCCACAGTTAGAACATCTTCTGACTTTTGAAGAATCAAAGAATTGCACCTGCTTTTCCTTGGACGAAATTATCCTAGGACTTTGCATTCGGAGTTGATAATTCAACTACCTTCTTTCCTTTCCAGTATTCCCCATGAGATCATCCTCGGCGACATAGCCTGATTGTACTAAGGCAACATAATTGGTAATAGTATAAGAACTGAGACCATAAATCATAAAAGCACTTATGCCCTTCTTATACTTCTGCATTCTCCATTCGTCGTGTCACCTTTCCTGAGGATGCACCGGTTGGAGATTTCGATCTTGGTCGAGGACTGCGTCTTGATCATCCTTCCATAATTCCGCTTATGATGCACTAAGTATTAAGTTGATCAGGCTCAATGTCTCTTAGCATCACAAGTGTAATTACAACAAGGACTAGCAAGGAATCGACTCAACCCTAAACTAAGTCCGACTAGGTCGAACTGCTCTGATACCAACTGTAACACCCTGGTATTTCTATCGAGTAAAAATACCCAAGTGTACCATTCTTAAAACATCAGAGATATATTTCCTGTTTAAATACTGAACACCACTATAAAATTTTCACTGAATAACAATAGAACAGTCTTAAACATAAATAAGACCATAAACCATCAGTGAAATACAGTGTTCAATATCGTACAAGAAAGCGGAAATAAATTATAATACCAATACAATGAGTTGTAATACATAGACAACATAAAGGAAGTGCAAACTTAAGCATAAAGCTAAGCTATCAGCAACCAGTCCGAGCTCAACCTACTCGTGCCTCTTGGAATTCCGCTGTCCCTGTGTCTCTGTAAAACAACAACATATAAACAGTGAGATACAATCTCAGTGAGTTCTACCGAGACCCCTACTAACACTCTCGGTCCATTTAAAACATTTTTAAGATTTGATACTACACCGACCGCAATCCGCTTGCTAATCCCGGTGGACCATATAATAAGGCTTCGACCTAGTAAGACACCGGCTGCAATCCACTTGCGTCTCCCGATGAACTAGCATCCTAGGCCTTTCTACGTACCACCAGCCGCAATCCGCTTGCATCTTCTGGTGAACATAGTACAATAACTTTTAACATAACACCGGCCGCAATCCCATTGCATCTTCTGGCGAACCCCATAACCAATAGTGTCTCCTAATGGCACAGAGCCTAGGGTAAGGGTTCATGACTACCCCGCCTAGTATGTCAACATGGGTCGTCACCCAAACTCGATATAATATATATATCTACAATCATGTATAACCACCCACATTGGGCCGACTCCTATCATCGATATAATTTATATATCGTGAATTATTAACCGGTTTAGACGAATGAATAATAATCATTCAGCATCAGTGTTATTCCCACATAGAACTTATAATCCGTTTTATTATCAATAAAATATATCCGCACACGTGTACTATTGTTCGGCTTTTCAAAAGATTTTCAACTTCAAAAGTATTTTATAAAACCCTTTTGAAACATTCCCAAAATCATGGCATTATAAGCCTAATATCATTATAGAAGGGTTAGGAAAGGATTAGAAGAGGATTGGAATCGATCGGGATCGTTTCGGGCAAATCTGGAAAACTTGGACAGAACACTGCGCACGGACCGTGCCCCCATAGGCACGGGTCGTGCGCCCTTTTATAAAAATTTGCGAAATAGAAACAGAACCAGACGCACGGTTCGTGCGCCTGGGGCGCACGGATCGTGCGTATTTGACAGCATTCTATTTTCATTCCGCTTTGCATTTTTCATCGTTCCGATCAATTCCGATCACTTCCGGTACCTGTTCCAGTCCGATCCTAACACCAAAATAGTACAAAAACATGTCCAACGTCCTCACTCGATCAACCAACCCAATCAAACACTCAACACATTCGATTTTCATCAAAATTCGACATATTTAAAAATTATAGTTTTTGACTCAAAATCTTCCGAAATTAAATCACCAAAAATTCCATTTCAACACGACTCAACCCGAGACTCGCTCCGATCAATTCCTAACCCGAATCAGACAGTATCAAGAAATATTCCAGTCCAGTGAAAGCGATAAAACATTAAATCAATTAATTCGAAACGTAAAATCCTAAACGTGAGGAGAACTCACCCTTGAGGCGTGACCCACGATCGAGCCGAAATCACCGAGTAGCCAAACGAACGCTCCCCGCTCCGGCGACGCCCAATCCGCTTCCAAAGCTTTCCGCTCAACCGAGACGCCTTTTTGACCGAAATACCGAATTCTTCGAAATTCCCCATTCGAACCCTAATCACCAACCAACTTCCAATTCGCGAAATTGAACTTCGTCTCGTACTCGATACACTTCGGGTTCGCTCCTAATCGCCCTTGAATCAACAAATACTATTCATCATCTTCAACCTTCGAATCACTATTCACAAAAACCCCAAATTTGATTTCTCAAATCTCACCCAATCGAACCTTGATTCTTTCACTCCAAGCTAGTGCCCAAGCCTCCATTTGAACTCCCTTAGCCTTCAAACTGCTTTATTGAAGAAGATAGCTCTCAAAAACGCCACCTTGAGCTTCAAACCGAAAATGGTAGATTCGTGTAGAGTGAGTTGATGAAGAAGATCTTGGTACCAAATCGAAGAGGAAGTAACGCTGAGCATTTTTTGTGTTGGAAGGAAGCCGTTTTGATGAGCCTAACCTTCCCCTTTTTCCTCTTCTTCTTCCTCACCCTTTCTCTCTCTTTTCTTTTCTTTTTCCTCTCTTTTCTCTCTGTTTCTCGCTTCCCTTCTTCTTTCTCTCTTTCTTTTAATTTTTCTTTCTTTTCTTCCCTCACATACACACACATACACGTATACATATACATTTATTTAATAAATAAGTGGTAACGTGGTCCAATTACCATATTGATCCAAATCTCTTATTTCGATTCCAAAACTTCATTGCTCCGTATTATCCGGTTAACGATCCAATGACAACCAATAAATAATTTTAGCACTCAATAAATTTACCCGTCAAGTACTAAATTAATTCAATTGGGTTAACATCCAAATAATTCTATTAATTATTTTGCGGATGTTACACAATCCGAGAGATCACTTTCTCAATCTCAATGGAGAACCCAACTTGAATAGATATACCGAGTAATGCTAGGCCTTGGGTTATGGGCTCATGACTTCCCGCCACCAAGTGTGCTTTTAAACCTCTTGGGATCGTCATCCCCCTCGTATTTTATGCCTTTAATTATGGCCTCGGGTTACATATATAAAACTATACACATAAACTGTAAACCTCACAATAATTTGTGTGACACTACAAGTAGGCCAAAACAGTCTTTTTAAATGGGAATTATCTCATATTAGGATAAGAATAGGGTTAGGGAAGCATTGACATCAATTTGGAATGGTTTTGACGTAGTATGGAAAACGGTGACATAAGGTCAGGCCCAGTCTGTACTACTGGGAGCCCGGTCCATGCCTCTCAGGAGCCCGGTCCGTGCTCTTTTTACAGCACACAAAACTCAACTTTTTCTTCCAAAATGCCCATTCCGTTTGTTCCAATAATCACACCGAACTATCCTTAACTCAAAATATGTCCAAAAACAGTCTCAATTCACATTACAACAACCTTAAAGCATCAATTATAACATGGATTTCCAAACAACAACACGAACATCAAATTTCATGAAAACGGTTTTTCAACTTACCAATACAGCACATGCAATCAATTAGTTCAGAATCCATGTCATACATCAACATGCAACTTCAGAAAAGCAAAAAGTAAGTGAGGAACTCACCGTGAATGTGATGAAAATCACATTACAAGCATCTCAAAAATCAAAAATTGCTAGACACCAACACTCCTAGTAGTTTCAACTTCCAACCCAGCCCTTAAACTTCCTATTAGAGTGATTCAATCCACAATGTATCTCCTAAATTGCACTTGGGAACCTCCTAAGGTGATATGCAAACCAAAACAGAATTTTGCAATCAACCCCAACTCTTGGTGTTTTGTGAAATTGGGGAAGAGGAGAATGGAAAAGTGTCAACTAGCTGTAAGTGTTGGTTCTCAACCCTTCAATGTGGTGAAATGAGTGGAAGAAGAATGATTTTCAGACATGGGTTTGAGAGGGTTTTAAAGTTTCCTCTTCTTCTTTCCCTCTTTTGAAACTCTCCCCTTTTCTCCCTCTTCTTGTGTGTTGGTTTTTCTTTTTAAAAGGAAATTAGATCCCTACATAAAGGAAAGTAGATCCCTACAGTCAATAAACAGTCGGTGTCAAAACTTTAAGTAGAGTTTACATTACAAACTAACTTTGATTATATTATCAAAGATCCAGTCTAAGGGGTACAACATAAACATAACTAAGGAAAGCTAAGCAAACATAAGATAACTTGATCCATAAGGATCCCTCGATAAACTAAGCAGCTACCTCAACAACTACTTCTCCTCAGTCTGCTTTGTTTTACGCTATACATCTGAAAAAACCACAAATAAAACCGTGAGATCCCTCACATTTCCTCCGAGGCCCCTTACATTTCCTCTCGGTGTTTTCTAAATTCAGTCGCTTTTTCTTAACCTCTTATCCTCTTTTTACCTCTTTTCTCTTATGACAACCCGAGAGATCACTTTCTCAATCTCAACGGAGAACCCAACTTGAATAGCTATACTGAGTAATGCTAGGCCTTGGGTTATGGGCTCATGACTTCCCGCCACCAAGTGTTCTTTTAAACCTCTTGGGATCGTCATCCCCCTCGTACATTATGCCTTAAATTATCCTCTTTAATTGTCCTCACTCGGGCTACATATATACAACTATACACATAAACCGTAAACCTGGCAATAATTTGTATGACACTACAAGTAGTCCAAAACAGTCATTTTCAATGGGGATTTTCTCAAATTAGGGTAAGGATAGGGTTAGGGAAGCATTGGCATCAATTCGGAATGGTTTTGACGTAGTTTGGAAAACGGTGACAGAAGGTCAGGCCCAGTCCGTGCTACTGGGAGCCCGGCCCATGCCTCCCAAAATTATGATAATCAAATTATTGCTATTATATTGAATTTTTTTCTAACGGTTTAATCATTAATCAACAATATCCAGATTTTAAAATTTATTACATTGAATAACTTCCTATTCTTATAACCAATTTGCTTTTTTATAATCTTTACTAGATTTCTAAAAATTGTTCATGTTCCTTATTTATGTACCTTATTAGAAATTTAATCCTAAAATGTTTACGTGGCACCAAAACCTTGATGAATTAGCTTTCTGTAACATCCCCAAAAGTGGTTGTTCTAATTGTTTTGATTAGTGAATAATTTAAATTAATTGTTGCTAAAGGAATAAATAAATCCTTGCTTTGAACGATAAATTGCTACAATAAATGAAATATTAAAATGAATTGTGTGCTAGTTATTGAACTCCTATGGGGTAGTGTATGAGTAGAGTGTAGGGTGCGCATAACATGAGGGCAAGATGGGTATTTCCTTGTAAATTCACACAATGCCACTTAATAACCCTCAGCTGAAATACAAACTATAACACCCCAATAATTTCCAACATGTAGAATTATCGAAACGCACTAAATGGCATACATCAGAGTAACTTCCTGTTAATGAATATTGAACACAAACTAAAATTTTCGATACTTAATATCAAATGGTTCTCAGAACCTTAATAACTTCCTGAAAATGCTTAAGTTTCATATTTTAAGACTTATACAATCCTAGTGTTCAACACTCAAAACATAAAGTAGCGGAACGATTTTACAGCTTGTACAGTGAAAGTCATACAATCGGTAAAATAACTAGAAAAGCACAAAGGCCTAAACAGTAAATCAAGTCTCCAATGACTCCATGAGATGCACCGGCTAACCATGCTTCGTCGCCTTTGCTTTCCCCTGCTTTTCTGTAAAAACCACAATATATAAAGGGTGAGATAAACATTATCTCAGTGAGTCCTATCGACACCCCTTACTAACTCTAGCGGTTCATTAACTTTAACCTTGAACTCATGGCCCTAATAAGCAACCATGTGAACATATATTATTATCTTTCTTGATGTAGCCCTAATAAGCGACCACAATTCATGTCTTATCTTTTCTTTAACTTAGCACAACACCTCAAGCCTACCTTAGCATGGTTATTTCTTCGGCTTTTGGTGAACCCATCCCGCTAATCACTAGTGGGTAAAACATGTGGGCCTAGGATTTGGGGCTCATGACTTCCCCTCCCCTAGTATGCTAATCCTTGAGGATCGTCACCCTTGGTATACTCGTATTATTACAAGTATACGCTCGCGTTTACCTAAAGTACGGTTTTACCAACAATGTTGACTTTCAAAACAGAGTGTTATACATTTTTAAGTACACATAAGATTATCCCTTTCAACAAGTTTTCTAACGCACTTGAAAACACCTCAATCGGAATCCCGGATTAAAAGTTATCGTGAAAACCAAATTGGTAGGGTTTACTGAAAATTACACTACGTCGCGACGCGAAGAGTTACAGAAAGTTTTGCGCCACAAAAATTTGAAGGGGTCGCGACGCGACGGTTGACAAAAGTGCAAAAAGCATGTTTTCTAAAATTTGATTTTGTTCCGTTTGTTAAGACTTTTGGCAAGTGTACCAATTGTCGTCGCAAGTAATAAAATACGGTAAGTAACCGGTCGATTCGACAAGGGATTGCGCGTTGAAAACAATAGCAAAGTTGTAAATTCTTAGATTGTAAAGGTTTTGGTAATTTGAGTAATCAGTAACAGTACACAAACGTGACTTTAAGAATACGAGAAAAATGACTAGGGATCGAATCCTCTCACCTCGCCTACCACATGAACCTTAGCCAATTCAAGTTAATTATTAAATTTCTAGATTCAATTCACTAATTAAGGTCAAGGGCAATTCCTTGCCTCAAGACCCCTATTACCCTAAGAGTGACCCTAATTCCTTAGGTGAGACATGCCAAAGGGTAATGCATTAGGATCGAGAATTTTACACGAATTCACCTAAGCCATCACATATCCCTATGTTGATTACTAGCAGATGATCTAACTACCCAATTTCCAACTACTAATTCATATTCCTATGCAATCACTAGCCTGGATTATCACAATTATCATATGTAATTGTAAAGCATTAAGAACATAGGTATTAGACAAGTAAATCGAATAACAACTGAATTGATTAGAACAACGGTTCACATGATAGGGTTGGGAGATTCATCTCTCCCTAAACTAAGCAAATTAGTTACAATCCATCCTAAGAGTAGAAACCAACATAAAATAGAAAACAAAAATAAAGGAAGACATTAGAACCTTCAATCCCTTGTTCCCAAGTGGTGAGAAGGCCCCAAAATCGCACCCTCCAGCTGCTCCAAAATGTGGCTCCGGTCCCAAGACGACGTCCCTGTGAAAAACGCTGAAACTGCTTTAAAAACCCTAATTTTCGCGCACCATCGCGACGCGATACGTGCCAGTCACGTCGCGAAATAGGACACAAACATCTGGCTTTGCAAAAATTCCTCCTGGTCGCGTCGCGAACCCTCCTGGTCGCGACGCGATATTAAACAGAAATCAAATCCCTCCATTTTGCTGCATTTCCGGGCAAGTGTCTGGTTCGCCGAATGATGCCACAACCAATTAGAGGTCTTCAAGTCCAATTTAGCTCCAAAAGTGAAGGAATTACTTACAAATGAACTTCCTACTACAATTATCTAAAACTAGACTAAATCCCCAGATAATGACTGTGATACAATGAAAAACCTGCACAATTGGTCCCAAAAATGCATAACTTACATCATATGATTGAGAGTCAACACCGTTTCACTTTCAATCCAGTGCCGAGACATTTTATAACTTCCGAGACTTAAAAATAGATATAACACCAGCAATTCCAGTCCAAATAACAATCACATAATCACACATAATCACAAAATTCACAGTCAATCAATCAATTCGTGCGATTTACAAAATAGCGAACTTTCAAGAAAGCGGTTTTCGCGACAGTTTCATAAGAGAGGAATTCAGTGTTTTTCTTGGTTCATAAAATCGGTAATACTCAGTTTCAAAAACATCCCTAGCGAGTTATAGAACTCACCTTTGTGATGAAAATCACAAAAACAACGAATCCACGGTTTGCAACGACAATGTAACCTCACGAACGGTCCCTGTGCCGATTTCCATGCTATCAAAACCGCTTCAAAACTGCCCCAAACGAACTAGGTTCTGGTTCCTGCAGCTACAACTCCTTAAATGTGCTTCAATCTATAATCTTGATGTTCAATCCTCCTAATGCTTCTCTAATTTCGACATGCAAGGTTTAAAACTCAGAGTTTCTCAAGTTGATCTTGAGTGCTCTTCAATGGTGATTTGGCTTGGAGGAGGGTGATGGTGATGTCGTTGGTATCAGTATGAAGAGAATGAAAAGGTGATTTCAATGGTGTTTAAGATTGAGACATGCATTCAGCTTTGTTTCTTCTCCCTCCCTTTTCCTTCCCTCACGAGTTCCCTCCCTCTCCCAAGCTTCCTCCATTCTTTTCTGTTTTCTTTTTCTGAAATTGTGAAGTGTGGCTGAGTTGTGGGGTTTGGCTCAGCTGGGGTTGTCACTTAAAGGGGTTGGAATGACTAAAATACCCTTCAGCACCTACTCCTCTCATAATGCTCACCTAAACCACTCCCAATTCCATAATTATCTTGTGCTAAAGTATAATTATGCATAAAATAAATCATAACTCACAATAAATCTCTTGTCTAAAGTATTAGATTTAGCCGATAAATTATCTTAACCTCTTTGCTAATTTAAATAAATTAAGTTAGCTAATTAGGGGATGTTTCACAAACACCTCACCTTCACTCATTTTCACCTTGGAAAGGAAAACAGATTTTTTTCAAAGTGAGAAAAAGAGAGAGAGTCGAGTTGAGAGAAGAGAAAGAGGAGAAGAACACAAAACCCTCACTCCTCCAAGGTGCCAACTGAACTCCAAGGTGCCAACTGAACCATTTCTTCTTATCATTCCACTCTCATCTTGGAGTAGTAACCAAACCATTAATTTCAGTTTAGCCCACCCTTTCTTCTCACCATCATTTCGAGTTTGCTTGTGGGGTTGAAGGCTGGATTTGAAGTTTTTGAGGTTGCATGTTATAATTGGGGACCTACATTGTTGATTGGAGTGTCAAAAATGAGAGAGTAGTAGATGGGGGTCGAATTTGCTGCAATTAGGAGCATTGTGGTGAACCTAGAACTTCTATTCTTGCTTGTTCTGGAGTTAATTTCGACATTAAGGTGAGTTCTTCGTTTATGGTGGGTTCAATTGTTGATTGTTCTAAAATTTTTGCAATACATGTTGTTAGTTCTGGTATTATTGTAATGCATGTGCTTTTGGATGATTCAAATTTGATGAAATGCTGTTTGGAAAAAGAGCCATATGCTGAAATTGACGAAAATGCTATCTTACTCATAAATTTGTCTTTAATTGCACCATGAATTGAGTACAATGATGTTGAGTCTTGTTTTGCTTGTAAATGGGACTGTTATTGGCATATGTTAAATGTTGAACTGAATTAGGGAAAAATTGGAACCAATGGAATAGGCAAATATCATTAAAAGAAAGTGATTTTCGAACCTATAGTGGACACACGACCCATGCCACTAGGGGCCTGGTCCGTGCCAATAATTATGTGCCTCCAACTTGTTGGTTGTGCAGGGCACACGATCTGTGCGCCTAGGAAGCCTGGTCCGTTCAAAACCTTCTGTGCCCCGTTTTAAAAACCTTCAAACACTATTCCTTTTGATTCTAATCCTTCCCTAATCCTTTCCTCAACCCTTCCTAATGTTAGTGGAATACAAATGAGATAGTTACCATATGTATTTGTGATGCGACTTTGAGTATTTTATAGTATCGCTTAGAATTGAACCGTATAGTGTTGTATCGAGTGAGAATCAGA
This sequence comes from Astragalus membranaceus, assembly GCA_039519185.1. Lineage (NCBI taxonomy): Eukaryota > Viridiplantae > Streptophyta > Magnoliopsida > Fabales > Fabaceae > Astragalus > Astragalus membranaceus. The sequence goes on along the minus strand of CM076851.1, from coordinate 59,656,564 downwards.
CCTAAGTGTCAAGTAAAAGCATAAAAAACTAAGAGCATACTAGGGGAGGGAAAGTCATGAGCCCTAAGTCTAGGCCCAGAATAAGTTGACTCGGTAATAGCTATTATCGAGTGGGTTCACCGGGGGAATCGCGTAGTGATTGTCCGTGGTTGTGCTAAGATAAGAGAAAAAATAAGTAAGACGCCGAGAGTTTAAGGTGAGGGGTCTCTAAAGAACTCACTGAGATTTTGTCTCGTTGAACTAGGTTACAAGTTATAGCTTACCCTAGGGTTATATTATGTAACAAGTTTAATATTAATACTTTGACTTATGATCTGAACTCGAAGTTTAAGTCTCGCTTTTGAGAAACTATGCTTTTGGATCATGAACATTAGAGTATACCTATCACTTATGGCTAGTTTCTTTCATCGTCATTAAGTTATCCGTCTGGTAATTTTACCTTTTGGGAGTTAATTGATGATTTATTTCGTCAATATAAGTATGCTTGTAACATCCCCAAAATAATTGTTTTAATTATTTTAATTGATTGTTGGTTTATTGGGGAAATTCTTGTTGACAATTGTGTGATTGAATGATTTGTTTGATTAACTGATAATTGTGTAAATTTGAGTACTACGTATTTAGTGACTAGTTGATTCAATGTGAGGGGGGTTAGGATTTTGAGAGAAAGTAAGGGCACAATAGGCATTTCACTCACCAAACACTCACTCAAACCCAGAAAAGACATGCTGAATCCCATTCTATTAATTTTCAGTTTTAGGGAAAAACAAATCTCACTTTGAGAAAGTGAGAGAAAGGAGAGGGTAACGAAAGAGAGAGGGAGGGAAGAAAAGAAAGAAGAGAAGAGAGAAAAAGGGAGAGAACTCGAGAAAGAGAAGGAGAAGAGAGGAGGAGGGTTCCATGAAAACTTGTTGCATGTGACCATTTCCACCATCATCAAAGTCACCTAAGTGGAATACCATCTTCCCCACTTCTAATTTTGAGTTTCTTAGCTTCTCTCCATCAAAAGCTTGAGCTGTCCACCTATGGTGATCAAAGCTATTCAAGTTGCATGTCCCGATTCTCACTCCCGTTGAACTCTAGGAGCTGTTGTAGACCAAACATTGAGTTCAAGTTGAGTTGTGGAGCTTACATTCTGTTGTTGGAGCTATGGGTTTCGATTAGGAAGTGCTTTGGAGAAAGTCTTTGGTGTTTCAATTTGCTACTTGACTGAACTTCTTGCTTCCTCTTCGAATTTAAGTGAGTTATTCACCTTTTCTTTTGTTGTTATGCATGTTTGATAATGTTTGAAATGAAATTATATTGTTGCAAATCCTTCTTTGCATGTTGATTTTCAAAACCCAATTGCATTATGAGTAAGCTAAAGTGAATGTGCTTTCTTTCAAAATTATGAACATTGAGTTGTGATACAAGTTGCTTTGATGTAAGAAATTGATGAAATGTGTGCCTGGTTGTTAAACTTGATTATGTGTTTGATGTTGCCCATGAATGCTAATTGATTGTATATATGTTTGTTTTGACCACAAATTGTGAGTTAGATTTGGTTGGATTGAGTTTGGATTGAAGGAGATGGTTTTAGAATGATTAAAACTTGTTTTGAAGTGATTTTTATGCAGAATAACAAGCCATAATCGATTATCACGACCCCTTAATCGATTAAGGTAACTCTGGAGTTGTTTTCTAAAAACTATCACATCTTTAATCTATTATTTTAATTTTGATTAACTCAATATATTAACATAATAGGTAAAGCTTTGCAAATTTTCTTTTTTTCTAACTTTCTTCCCTCAATTTTATAACTTCTCCATGACCAAAACTAACCATACCTTGTGTTTTAAAATAAATGATGTTGTCCTCATTATTGCCAGTTGTGAAAGTTTAAGTTCTTCTTTATCAATTGTGATGTGTTCAAAGTGTCGATTAAAACGGTTTTGTGTCAATGAAAAACAATTCTTTTAAAAAATTCGTGTGAGGACACAAATATGGCTAAGTATAAAACACTATGGGGTGACGATCTAGAGGTTAAGTAGCGTACTTGGAATGGGAGGTCATGTCTCCTGAGCTCAAGGCCTAGATTAGTTATCCGGCCAAGGCCGGGTTGGGTTCTCCGCTGTGGTTGACATCGTTCAACTACTTATAGATTATGCTAAGTTAAGAAAGAGGTTAATTAGCATACTGGGAATGGGAATCTCCTGAGTTCAAGGTCCATAGTTGTTATCCGGTCAAGACCGGGTTGGGTTCTCCGTTGAAACTGACTTAGTTGAGGTTCTTATGATGTTGCTGATGTGGCACCAAACAGTTTCTAATTAGTGTGTTTTTCACTCTATGTACATTCAATTTTCTGTCGTAACAGCTTTTGTGAAAGCTGAGTTAGTTGGGGATAGTTAGTTAGTTAGGCACCAAGTTCACAGGTGCATATATATGCTTCCCAATCATTTGTAACAGAATAATCATCACTCTCTTGACTTATTCAATTCATGGACTAAAGGAATTTCTTAGTCCCCCAGACGTAGGAATCACTTTGATTCTGAACTGGGTGTGCAAATCGCGTGCATTTGTAATTTAGATTTTACCTGTTTTTGATTTTTGCGATTGTGCTATCGTGTGCGCCATTGCTTTCTTCATCTACAAACATCGTGTTCTCCACTCTGTTCCTATGTGTAGTTCAAATCCTTTGTGTGAATTCTTGTCGTGTGACGCTGTCTTGATCGTGTTTGTGTTACTGGTTTCGCGACTCGCAGTGTTCTTGTCTCAACAACTAGTAGCAATAGCTTCGTTGAACAAGATCAAGATCCATGGAAATGGCAAAGTTCAACATTGAGAAGTTCAATAGAAATATGACTTTGGCCTATGGAGGATGATGATGCGTGTGATTCTTGTACAACAAGGTCTAGAAAAAGCACTGGAAGGGGAAAACAGACGAAAGAAAATAAGGAGATTCTGAACAAAGATCACAGTGCTATCATTCTTTGCTTGGGAGATAAGGTACTTAGAGAAAATTCAAAAGAAAAATCCGCTGCTGCTGTTTGGTTAAAATTAGAAAGTCTTTACATGACTAAAACCCTAGCAAACAAACTTTATCTTAAGCAAAGATTATATACCTTTAAAATTAATCAAGGAACATCTATAGGAGATCATATAGATGGTTTAAAAGACTGATTTTGGATCTTGAGAACATAGATATAAAAGTAGATGATGAGGACCAGGCCCTATTATTAAATAGATCATTATCAAGGTCCTATGATCTATTAGCGGATACTCTTGTCTATGGAAGATAATCACTAAGTCTTGAGGAGGTTCAAAGTGGTTTATTTTCCAAGGAACTTTCAAAGAAGGGGACTCATAGGGATAATGATCAAGGAGAAAGTCTTGTGGCTAGGGGTAGGTCTGAAAAGAAAGAAGGTAAAGGTAAGAATAGGTCTAGATCCAAATCTAAACCTAAACATAACAAATGTTACATCAGCAACAAGGAAGGGCATTACAAGAAAAATTGTCCTAAGAAAAAGAACAGCAAGAATCACAATTCTGATGATGCAGAAAATGCATCTGTAGCATGATATGGCTATGACAGCTGTGAGTTGTTGTTTGCTGCTGATAAAGACAGTGGTGAAGAACTGTTTGAGGCCAATAATGATAGTATTGAAGTGCTGGGCAGTGATACTAATGATGACAGTAAGGTCTTGGTTGCTGCAAGTAATGAAAGAGTTGAATCAAACTCCACAGCCACTACTGCAGGTGATGATGACTGGGTACTTGACTCAGGGTTCTCCTATCACATGTGTCCTAGAAGAGATTGGTTTGTAGACTACAAGCCATACAATGGTGGCCAAGTGATGATGGGAAACAACAAAGCGTGCAAGGTCATTGGAGTTGGCACTGTGAAGTTACTACTAGCTGATGGCACAATGAACAAGTTAACCAATGTGAGACACGTTCCTAACCAAGAGATCCCTAATATCACTTGGTACACTTGAAGCTGCGGGTTTTGGTTTTAGAGGTGAATACTCAATTCTGAAGATTATGAAAGGATCCACGGTTGTAATAAAGGGTACAAGGAAGAAGAACAACTTGTATGTACTACTTGGCAGCACCATGACAGGTGAAGCTAATGTGGCTAGCTCCTCGGAGAGTAAGACACTCATATGGTATCAAAGACTAGGCCATATGAGTGAGAAGGGACTAAAAGAGCTTGAGAAATAAGGATTGTTGTGTGGAGACAGAATCTCTCAACTTGGATTCTGTGAGCACTGTGTTTTGGGGAAGCAAACCAGAGTAAAGTTTGCCACAGGGATTCACAAGACAGAAGAGAAGTTAGGATACATCCAATCTGACCTATGGGGACCCTCCAAAACACGAACACATGGAGGTAAGCGATACTTCATAACCTTTACAGATGATCTTAGTAGAAAGGTTTGGATCTATTTGTTAAAACCAAAGGATGAAGCCTTTAGAACTTTTGTGGATTGGAAGACAAAAGTTGAAACTCAATATGGCTTAAAAGTTAAGGCATTGAGGACTGATAATGGTCTTGAATTTTGCAATGAAGAGTTCAATAGATTTTGTAAAGAACATGGAATGTATAGAAATCTCACTGTGCGAGGAACCCGTCAACAAAATGGGCTAGCAGAGACACTCAATAGGTCTCTGTTAGAAAGGGTAAGGTGTATGTCATCATGTGCTAAGTTACCAAAGCTCAAGAATCTTAGAGTGGAAAGGCACCAAATCTCAAGAATCTTAGAGTGTTTGGGTGCCCTGCCTACTTTCATGTGAATGAAGGGAAACTTGAACCGAGATCATGGAAGGGTTTGTTCATGGGATACCCTGATGGAGTGAAGGGATATAGGGTGTGGTCAATTGATGAGAAGAAATGCATCATAAGCAGAGATATTATTTTTCAAGAGTCAAAATTGACAAATGTAAATGAGAACAGTGAGGCACTCGAACAAAATGAGCAAAATAAGGAATTTCAGCTTGAGGTGGAGCTGAAACACAAACCAACAGATGATGAGACAGTTGAGAATCAAACTGATACTCAACCAAGGGAAGATGAACCTAGCTCAAAATATGAAGGAGAAGGACCAGAACATGAGTATCTGCTGTGTAGAGACAGAGAAAGAAGGCAAACAAAGCCACCAAAGAGATTTGATAATGAAGCAGCTACTGCTTATACTCTAAACACTGCAGAGAGTATCATGAATGAGAAACCAAACAGCTACCAAGAAGCAACGGCTAGTAAGGAGCACAAAGAGTGGCTTGGTGCTATGAAAAAGGAGATAATTGCCCTAGATAAGAACCAGACTTGAAAACTAATTCAGAAATCTGCTGGTGTCAATTATCAGAAAGGGATCCACCTAAGTTCAAAGCTAGATTAGTTGTTAAAGGGTACACTCAAAGAGAGGGGGTTGAACACAATGAGATTTTTTCTCATGTGGTGAAGCATAGCTCCATTCGAGTGCTACTAGCACTGGTTGCTCAATATAAACTGCATCTAGACCAAATGAATCTTGATCTGCACCTTGGTCGCCCAAGAATTAGAACGGGTTGATGTTGATCGCTCTTGATATGGGAACGAGTTCCTCTTGATCGCTCTAGCGGACACTGAGAGGTCTCGAGCAGAGCCGACGGGTGTACCTACAAAGACACTCCGACGCCCAAGTCAGGGGGGAAGAAGTCAAAGCAGGAAGTATGAGATGGGTTGGAAAGTTTACCTTTCTGCGAGGGGTTGACGCTTATTTATAGAGTTCGGCACTGCTACCTAGCCGTTGGATCATGAGGCTTGATCTCTGCCGATGAGGCACCCCAAGCTCACTCTAGGCGCGCCCTTACTGTTTCCTATAGTGCCCTGGATTGGGTTGGGCCATTTCCGTGGATTGGTCCCTCGGCCCAGTCCAGAACAGATCTGAAGACAGCACTTTTACATGGAATGTTGGAAGAGTGGCTCAGTCAAAGGGGTTTGAAGAGATGGGAAAAGAGGGTTTTGTATGTCTACTACAAAAATCCTTTTAGGGAGTGAAACTGTCCCCAAGACAATGGTATAAGAGGTTTGATAGTTATATGATGGACATAAAATAAAAGAGAAGCTAAATTGACAACTGTGTCTACTACAAACAATTAGATGACAAGAACTACATCTTCTTCCTTCTGTATGTAGATGACATGCTCATTGCTTGTAAAGGCATGAAAGAGATTGCAAGGTTAAAGGACTTGCTGCACAGAGGATTCGAAATGAAGGACCTAGGGCCAGCCAAGAAGATCCTAGGAATGGAAATCACAGGACAAGAAGGCTCACAAGAGCTGATCATCATTCAAGAGAGGTATGCTAAGAAGGTACTTCGCAGATTTAACATGGTGAATGCCAAATCTGCCAATGTACCAATTGGTGCCCAGTTTAAACTGTCACAAGAATACAGTCCTGCTACTGAGGAAGATCAGAAGCATATGAGGAACATACCATATGCTAGTGCAGTCGGGAGTCTTATGTATTGCATGGTATGCACAAGGCCTGACTTAGCCTATGGCCTAAACCTTTTGAGTAGATTTCTGTCAAACCTAGGACAGCAACAATGGCTGGCTGTGAAGCACATTTAAAGGTACCTAAATGGCTCTGCAAAACTAGAATTGAAGTACACAAAGGACACTCAAGACTCAGGTGGAGTAGTAGGGTATGTGGAGTCTGATTTTGCAAGTGACCATGACAAGAGAAGATCACTCACTGGATATGTGTTCACCCTATTGGAAACACTATCAGTTGGAAAGCTTCCCTTCAACATGTGGTAGCTCTATCAACTACAGAAGCTGAGTATATTGGTGTGACTGAGGCTGTCAAGGAGGCTCTCTGGTTGAGAGGACTAGTGAATGAGCTTGGGATTCAGCAAAACAGTGTAGATGTGTATTGTGATAATCAAAGTGCAATACACCCTTGCAAAAACAATTCACATCATGAAAGAACCTAGCACATAGACATAAGGTTACATTGAATAAAAGACATCATATCTGAAGGCAAGGCTCAGATACAGAAGGTTCACACTGCAGACAATCCTGCAGATTTCATAACCAAGGTTGTATCCTTAGCCAAATTCAAGCCTTGCTTGAATTTGTTGAAGGTTGACAAAGGCTAAGGGAATGTTTGGGGTAAGAAATTCAGATGGGTCCAGAATTGAGTCAGCATTTTGGTGCCAAGGTGAAATTTGTTACTGATGTGGCACCAACTAGTTTCTAATTAGTGTGTTTTTCACTCTATGTACACTCAGTTTTCTATTGTAACAACTTTTGTGAAGGTTAGTTAGTTAGGCAGCAAGTTCACAGTTGCATATATAAGCTTCCCAATCATTTATAACAGAATAATCATCATTCTCTGGAATTGAGAGAAGAGTGAAACACGGGAAATTAGGATTCAGGGAAGTGAGGGGATCAATTTGGGTAAACCACAAATTGTGTGTAATCATCATCCTTGACTGATTCAAATCATGGACTTAAGCAATTGCTTAGTCCCCCTAACGCAGGAATCACATTGATTCTGAACTGGGTGAACATATCGCTTGCATTTGTAGTTTAGATTTTACCTGTTTTTGACTCTTATACTTAGTTGTACGATCGTGTCCACCATTGCTTTCTTCATCTACAATCATCGTGTTCGCAATTCTGTTCCTGTGTGTAGTTCGAATCCTTCGCGTGAGTTCTTGTATTGTGACGGTGTCTTGATCGTGTTTTTTTATAAACAACACAAACAATCCGGTTAGGACCGAACAATCCAATAAAATTTACCTGATTCGAACAACCTGCAATGTAAGCAATGGTTAGTACTAAAAGACAACAGTTGGTCGTTAACCGACACAACGACCCGACGACTTGGCCGGACGGACCAACCATTGCTCTGATACCACTAATGTAACACCCCTTTTCTACCCGAAAATTTTTGACAAAAATCAGAGTTTTGAAAAACGTGTTCCAATACACCCACAAGGGATGCCACATTTACACCGTTAAAACATCACACGCCAATAATAAAATTTCACCATTAAAATAGTGTGACACATAGCACGTCATAACATCACCACAAAACTTCAGAAATTAAATATTAAAGACTACTAAATAAGACTAGCGTTATCCCCCCCGAGTGCAACGTATCAGAGCGATGACACCGACTCTACTAGCGAAGGTAGACATGCCTTCACTCGCAATCACCTGTACGTTACCAGCATAGGGGTAACATTCAAACAGAAGAGGTGAGATATCTAACATTATAATAGCATATATGATAGGCATGTTAGAGTTAAGACAACTATATCCACCACTTCATAACAACATCAATTTACAAATCACCAAGAATCATCACCAACACCATGAGTAAGTATATGAGATGCAGCCCACACCAACGGGTATATGCATGTGGTACCAATCATCACCAATAAAATAGCCATTAAGGGCATCATCACCTGTATGAGCATCACCATCATCACCTATAGCTCCAAGGCCGAAGCCTTCATCACCAATAAAAATGCATATGAATTGTATGCGACACCATGGACAATGCACCAGAGACAATTAACAACAATAGTCACTTAATTGACACAACAACACCAATATCACCAAATGGTCATAGACCCATCACCTATCACCTTAGCCCATGAAATAGGCACATCACCTGTTATTTCATCACCAAATAACACCAACACCTGTAGTACCGTCTAACAACTTCACCGTAACACCAACAACCACCGACACCAAAAACACCAATAGATTTACAACCCCTATGGCAATAATAATTTTATAACACCGAGAATAACGACAATTTACGATACCAATGACAATCCAATTTACAGCAACCAGCAAGTTTATTTTACAGCAACAGCAACATTCACTTTACAGCGACAACACATTTATTGTACAGCAACAGCACATTTATTTTACAGCAATAGCAGCATTTATTTTACAGCAACAACAGCATTTATTTTACAGCAAAAAGCACATTTATTTTATAGCAACAGCACCTTTATTTTACAGCAAAAGCACCTTTATTTTGCAGCAAACAGCACATTTCTTTTACAGCAACAGCACCTTTATTTTACAGCAACAGCGGCATTTATTTTACCGCAACAGCAACATTTATTTCACAGCAACAACAGCATTTATTTTGCAGCAAACAACACATTTATTTTACAGCAACAGCACCTTTATTTTACAGCAAACAGCACATTTATTTTACAGCAACAGCACCTTTACTTTACAGTGACAGCAACCCCATTTTTAGAAGACAGCAACATTTGTTTTACAGTGACAGCAACATCATTTTTTAGACATGGCAGGAACTGGCGCCCAGCAACAGGGCGCCTAGTGAAACAGCAGCAACATCAGGCTTGGCGCCCAAGAGCAGGGCGCCTAGCACATCAGCAACACAGACAGACTTGGCGCCCAGGAGCAGGGCGCCTAGCACAACAGATACAAAATCAGTCATGGCGCCCAGGGGCAGGGCGCCTAACGTAACAATGGCAATAGCAGACTTGGCGCCCAGGAGCAGGGCGCCTAGCACAACAGAGGCAACACCAGACTTGGCGCCCAGGAGCAGGGCGCCTAGAACAATAGCAGCACAGGCAGGCAAACAGCAACAGCAGAACCTGGGAACATCATTGGGCCCCTAGGGCGCCCTTCACAGCAACATAGAATCGCACAAGACGACACTGGGCGCCTAGGGCGCCACTTTCAGCAACACAGGAAACACACTGGGCGCCCAGGGCGCCACTCCCAGCAACAACCAAAGACAGAACACCATGACCGGGCGCCTAGGGCGCCACATTCAGCAACAGAAGCAACAATGACTCGGCGCCCAGCAACAGGGCGCCTTCAGCAGGAACCAAACGCGACACAGAGACGCAACACAGACCCACACACCACGGCGCCCATGGCGCCCAGTGCGCCAGCGCCAGAACACAAATGGCAGCACGGCGCCCATGGCGCCCAACACCAAGACAACAACGACGCAACAACCATCAAACACCACATATGCACACACAACATCACCAATGGCGCCTAAGACCATATTTTTCAGATTTTCACCGTGAGAAATCACCAACACCAAATTGCAATAAATCACTAATACATACAAAATCACCAAACAATTATCTATCAATCATCAAACAACATCAAAAGGGCAACATAGAGCCTATCTCCCACGTAACCCCCATCATACACCCTATTATAAGGATAGAACCCACCCTTACCTGATATCGATGTGTCTTCCAAGGAAAATCTCTACAGAGATAAATTACGAGTTCTCAAGCGTGCATCCATTCCGGTAGGACAATGTTTGACTCGAATGCGTGCAATCGTGCAACAACAACAATGATAGTACAAAAGTCACATACCAAACATATTAAATATAATTAATCGCTTTAGATGTGTTTTTCGAACTACCTATGCGATGGTGGTGTTTGGAAGTCGCAACTTGGAGGGCTCAAAACGTTCACATACAATCAACCAACATCGAATTTCTTAGGACGATGGCAACAGTTGGAAATCATGGTTCAAGGAATTCAAAATTTCTAGACCGAAAGTCGTAACACGGCATAAGGACACGGGTGATGCATCTTTGGAAAACTGGACATATGCGATTCAATTGGATTAATAGGTGAGAAGGTCGATTCTGGTGACTGGAATTCGAAGCCATGTCCAGTTCTTCCACGCGAAGCTTGTAACGGGCGCTAGGGGAGGGAGTTCGTTGGAGCTTCCATGGCTTCAAAAGGGAAATTAAAAGACGAGATGGAGGCTTCAAACGGTAAAATCAGCCCTGGAATCGGACTTAGAGGGTGATTTCGTGTAGGTGTGTGAAGTTTTTGGGCTGCCGTGGCTTGTGGGAAGAGAACGCGAAGGAGGGGCATGGCTGCACAAGGGTTTCACGAGTTCAGTTGAACCGTGAGGAAGAAGAAGAACAGGGCGCGGGTTCTGGGCCGGTTCGTGTGGACTGGGCTGCGCTGAAGGGAGTGGATCTCAGGGCGGTGCATTTAGCAAGGAAAATGGGGGTTGTATGCGTATAAAAAGCCCAAAAATCTATTTTAATTCGTTTTTAAAGCCCAATTTCATTACAACTATTATTTTAACACTTCAGAAGCCCAAAATAATTTATAACATAAATAACATTTAAAATAATAATATTTATAAAAATAAAATAAATATATAATAACAATTATATATTACCAATAGCATATAAAGTACCTTTAAATATGTTTTCAACCAATTTTAATAACTCAAATACACAATAACTTAAAATAATTTAGTCTTATCAATCTAAAATACTTAATACAATAAAAATATTTTAAAAGAGCCACAACGCACGAAAATTGGGATGTGACAGAACCTGTTCATCTGTCTTGATCGTGTTTCTGTTACTGGTTTTGCGTCTCGCATTGTTCTTGTCTCAACATAGGATTATGCTAAAGAGAATAAGTTAAGACAAGTAATAAGAGACTAAGTAGCGTACTTGGAATGGGAGGTTAAATCTCCTGAGTTCAAAGCCCAGATTGGTTATCCGATCAAGAATGGGTTGGGTTCTCCTCCGTGGTTGACGTCGTTCAACTACTTATGGGTTACGCTAAGAGAAAGTGAAAAGTTAAGTAACTCATTGTTTTAAATACTTATTGTTGACGTTGTTCAACTACTTATGGATCTTTTTTTAAAGTTAAGTAACTACACCGAGAGTCTAGGAGAAGGGTCTTGAAGGAACTCACTGAGATTGTATCTCATTGTTTATGTTGTGGTGTTTTACAGATGAGCAGGGTACGATCAAGCAAATAGAGAAGTAGTAGCTGTTGAACTGGGCTACAAGAGTTTAAAGGATTCTAAGGGATCAAGTTTAGATTTGCTTAGTCTACCCTAGTCTTGTAATATGTATTATTATGAGGTTTCCATATTTGATTGTATAATCAAAGTTATGGTAATAAGCAAACCGTATTTTCGGATTTGAACAAGTTTTTAAGTAATGACTCGTGTTGATTTGTTATCAGTTATGTCATTAAGTACTCGTTTTAGTATTTTATACCTCTGGGAGTAAATTATGATGGTTTCCTTCCGTCAAGTCATGTTATGTTCAATTCCTTAAGTAGGTTCACAACTCTGATTTTTATTGAAATGGTTAACATTCTAAATTTATGACGTTTAAAATCAAGGATGTTACAATGTTCAATTCCTTAAGTAGGATTACTACTCTAATGTATGCTCAAATGTTTGTGATTAGTCATCTAAGTCAGGTTAGTTATAGCTAAAACTAACTCAATCACTTTGTAAATAAACTGTATTATGTTATTGATTTTTTTTTTTTTTTGATAAGTCATATTATGTTATTGATTAATGTAACTAATTCATTGAATTTGGTCACCTTCAACTTACGCAGTGAACATGGACAAACTCAACTTAATGTCCCCTTATTTTCCATCTATACATTTATCCGTGTAGTTTTCCTTAAGGGTGAATTTTTACATTTGATGTGTTACTCTATGCTTCTAAATAGAGGTTGGTTTGTTCAACTTAAATTTCAAATTATATTTAATATACAGAAGAAGATAATCTATATTTTTTTTAGAGAAGAGCTATGGCAATGACTGAGATGAAAAAGATTGTTTCAATTGTGGTAATGCTTATGTTTGTGTTTGCACAAGCTAATGATTTTCCTCCACCTTCGACAGACTTCGCAGGTAGTTGTTTGCTGGTGTTTTTAGCAAACAATCACTGGTTTTATTAGAAATGTTTGTGAGATTAAACCAGAAATCTCTGAAGCAATTGCCTTTAAACACCACAGTTTGTCAACAAATATATTTTAAAAGGGAGACAATTCACCATGAAAGTGGAAATCAAAGTAAAAGAAGTGATAAAATGGAACGCAGAAATGTAAAATAACTTGTATTGAAAACGATAAATTGCATTGAATGTAAGGAGAGTAAGGTGCACAAATTCACATACGTGGTACAATGGTTCTTTTACTCTGTTTTCGCTGTAACTTGGAAGTTAGAGTTTCAGAACTGTGTGTTTGGTATAATAACTTGGCACCCCTGATTTCTATGTAGAAACCCTTATTTATACAGAAAATAATGACTGAAATGTAAACTGCTATGGACACGTGGCCACGTCTCATTAACCAATGATGGACTTCGTGCCACGTTCGCCGCCACATATTGCCCATGTTGAATTAACCGTAGTCTTGAAATTCGACACAACTGTCTGCTAATAACTGCTTGACGAAATCTTGAATACACTGTTCTGTCGAAAACTCTTCTCTGTCGAAATGGTGAAAACCTCTTCTGTCGAAAACATGCTGAGATGACATAAATGTTACTTATTCTTTCTGAAGGCATTATGAATGTTCTTTAATGAAAAGTCAAACCCTATTAAATAACCACTCAAAAGCCTTGTCGAAATTCTAGGCTAACAAATTGCCCCCCAAAAATAGCTTTTTCGACAATGTTTAAGGAAGAAAAAGAATATTTTTGAAGATTTCGAAACGTCACCTCCAACAACTTTACATTAAATGGTGATAGGCAAAAATAATCATGACCTTACGCAGATAAAGCGAACCATTTTATTGGGCCACGTCATTTGGTTGGTAGACCACGTCTTTTCAGAACCTCAAACGTGTGAAGCGTCGTGACTGTGTAACCGTTGCCCTTCTAACGTATAAATATGTTTCACTTCATCTTCTTCAATCTCATGCTCCCTTTGAACCTTAAACTCTGAAAATTTCTCAGTTAACTTTGCCTCTTCACGAAAGCTTCAAACTTTTTCATCGTTTCGACATTTCTACCAAGAACCCGACTCTCTTTGTTCGTTATTTACAACAGATGGCTTCTTCCAGCGCTCAACCTCAAAAACAAACAGTTGCTGTGCAAGGCTTTGAAGGCTTCGTTGCAGAACCTTCACCAACTTGGTTTAATCAGATACTCATTCCATCTGGTAAACCCTTTACCCATGCTTATTTAGGTCCTCTTCCTGACCCCATAGAAAGCGAAGAAGTTAAAGCGATTTTTCCTAGTCACCGAAAACTTCAACCCAGAATTTTTGAGGAAACTCCTTTTCATTTGGAATTTCTAAAAAATCCCAACAGAGTATTTAGATCTGCTCCCAAGGTAGAACAAAGTGATTACATCGCATGGCTTGACAAAGTGCAAAAACAAAAGGAAACCATTTGGCAAGAACAGGGGATTTTCGATATTATCCAGCTGTCGAAATATGGACCCAAATATGACAGCACTATGCTTCTAGCAGCATTGCAATTCTGGGACATATCTACTCATAGTCTCCATCTGAAGTGTGGCATGTTAGCTCCCACTTTGTTGGATGTGGCTGCCATTACTGGCCTGAAACCATTAGGTGAAACCTTTGACCCTAAACTGGTCACCAACGACTATGGCTTTTCATTCAACAACCCTACCTTTAGTGCCTATATTGCTGATCACCATGATACTGAGAATGCTGAAGTATCTGATCTAGAACATATAGCTTTTCTTACCCTGTGGTTGTCGTGTTTTGTCTTTTGCTCCCGTTCTCTTCAAGTAGCAAAAGTTTTCGTTCCTTTGGCCATTCAACTCCATAAGGCCAAAAATATCAATTTAGCGAAATTGATTTTGGGGAATCTCTATCAACATCTTGATGGTGCTGCTCTCGAATTGAAAGAAGGCGAACCAACTGACAAATTGCTCGTTGCTGGTCCAATGTGGCTTATGCAGCTTTGGCTCTTAGCCACTTTTGAATCAAGGCTGAATTTATTTATTCCTAAGGAGGTTCGACCAACTTTACCAACTAGAAGAACCCAAGGAGTTCGACTAGCACAGTTGAAGAATAGGGAGACAAACTTGTCTTATGAAGAAGCATTTTCCATGTACTTCGACATCTTCAATAAGTGCACTACTTTCGTTGATGCTATGGCGCCTTTTGTCAGATGCACTTTTGGACCATCTTGGTTCACCAACGAATTTCCTTCTAATTCAACAGAAAATGCTGAAGAAATAAACCAAATCTGGCAAGCCTATCTTTCGCCCTCTCTTCTTTCGATCAGGCTCTCTCCAAGCAACAATAAAAACAATCTTGGCATTAGCAAATATTTTCCCAGCTATCTTTCAAGGCAATTTGGGCTATGCCAACTTCGACCGGCTCCGGTCTGCTTGCATAGGAGAGAATTCAACACTCCAGAAGCAGAGCAAGCTTATCAACAAGTCTTCAAGAATTTTCGTTTCAAAGATTTGCTCTTTGAACCTGCTAAATTTCAACCCAACTTTTCTTGTACGAAGGCATTCCAAGATTGGTGGGGTGGATATTATATTAAAGCTCTTAAAGGAAAAACTGATGCAGAAATTTCGAAAATTTTGTATTCAGCTTTTCCTTCTCAAATTGCTGAGAAAAACAAACCCCCAGGTATCCTCAGATAAATGGAAACATACTTCTTTATTAGTTAAAATTTAAAACCATTTACCTGACAAAATTTTTTGCATTATGAACAGCTGCTGTTTCACAGAAGAAGCTTACTAAAGCAGCACCAAAGCAAAACAAACCAACAGCAAGGACACCACCCAAAACAAAGAAGAAACTTGTGGTCAAATCTACTTCCAGCTTACCCCAAATAGAGGTATATCTTTATTAATTGACTAGATCTTTAAAGTAGAAAATTCGACCATATTTCATCACCTTTATTTCTTTTCTTCTTTCAGAAGAAGCCTGGAGTAACAAGTTCTCTTGCAATAGGGAAAAGCCTACTTGTTTCCAGTTCTGAGGTAACAAATATATCTTCATTTTTTGTTTCAAATTTCTTCGGCTCTTTTAACACTTGATTATGTGTTGAACTCATGTTTCTCTTTCGCAGGATACTGATAGTGATGGTGATAACATGCCTCTTATCCATCGGTCAAGGAAACGAATGCAACCCGAATCTCAAACAAGGGTTAAAGGTATTGTGATCAAAGAACCACAAGAACAATCTCAGGGACCTCCTCCTAAAAGACTTCACACAACAGTCGAAATTCCTGTTGTCGAATCTGTAACTGCCCCAAATGTTCTTTCGACTGAACAAATTTTACCTGCACCATCAACGCCTATGGAGATTTCCACAATAATTCCAACTACCCAAAATTCTCCTAAAGTTGTTGACGTTGAAGGGACAAACATTGCCACTAATGTGAATGTCGAAATAGAACTTGAGCAAACCAACGAGCAAACACCAGATGTGGCAGGCGCTAAGGCTTCAAATAAAGGAACGATCGAAATTGAGGCTCACGAACAAGCTTCTACTAAGGAATCAACTAGTAGCGCTATGAGTGACCAGGAATTTTCGCTAATGAAGGCGACAAATCCTTTGGCTGCTCTAAAACACTTGCTGAGCCTTTCCTCTTCTTCTCCTGCCATGGTTTCCAGTGCTTCGACTACTTCCTTGACCTCTGTTACTCAAGAGTCTACTGAAGAATTGCTTCAGCAATTAAAAGCTAAGGTCTTGGAAGGCAATCTTTTTACTAAGATTGAAGAAAACCCATCAGAAAGCTTTGCAATTAAGGACATCGCTCAAAAATTGCTGCAATCAGAGCCTAATGCGAAACTTTTCGCTTTCTTGGTTGAATTTTTGCCAGTCTTTGAAACTTTCGCACTTCACATTAGTAAACGCTCTGAAACTTCTATGTTGAAAAACCAAGAAGCTGAACTTCATCAAGAGAAAATTAATGCCTTCAAAGTTTCTCAAACCCCCATTGATGAATTGGAAGTTCAAATAACGAAGGATGAGCAAGAACTTGCCAACTGGAATTCAAAAATTCAACATTATGATGAAGAGATAAGAATTCTCCAAACAAAACTGGCAAATGCTAAATACCAAAAAGGTTTGGTGCAACAAAGGATGGAAACCCCTAAGTCGAATATTGAAAAGGCAGCTACAGAGGCTCTTAAACATTTTGAAGATGCTCAAAAACATCAAGCCACTATTGCTCAACTGGATAAAGAGTTAAGCTTTCTGGATTCTTCCATTGCTGTGGGCACCAAAATTCTCTACAGGCTCAAGCATTCTCTTCAAAGCCTTTGATAACTTGTAATAGTGTAGGATTTCTTTTAATGGCTATGTAATTATTTTGATCGAATACATTACCATTTTGAACCAATTTATGATTTTACCCTTGCTCGATTCTAACTTCGTTTAACGTTGGCTTATATTGTTTTAAATACTTGCCATTTATTTTGAAGATTCTATTTTCGTCACCCAATTCTTCGACTTCGTATGCCCCATTAGAAAAACATTGCAATATGCGAAGTGGACCTTCCCAACTGGGTGACCATTTACCCAAAACTCTATCTTTTTTATCCATAGGTAACAATACTTTCCAAACTAAATCACCTGAATTAAAGGTTTTTAACTTAACCTTTTTGTTATAAGCTCTAGCTACTCTTTCCTTCTGTCGAATAAGCATTTCCAAAGCTAATAGCCTTTCTTCGTCTAAATCAACTAACTCATCAAGCATCATATTCCAATAATGATCAAAAGGAATTTCATACTGTCTTTCAATTCTTGTTGATTGTAAACAGATTTCGACAGGTAATACTGCATCGTGTCCAAAGGTTAACCTGTATGGAGTAGCATTGATAGATTCTTTGGGTGAATTTCTACAAGCCCATAAAACTTGATCCAAAGTATTATGCCAATTTCTGGGTTTTTTCCCAACATGCTTTTTAATCAAGTTGATAATGATCTTATTGGCAGCTTCTACTTGACCATTGGCTTGTGCATAATATGGTGTCGAAGTTAATAACTTAAAACCAATTTCAGAAGCAAATTCCACCATTTTTCGACCAGTGAAAATAGAACCTTGATCTGTAGTTATGGTTTCTGGAATTCCATACCTATAAATAATATGATTTTGGATAAACCGTATTACTGCTTCTTGGTCAACATTGGTTAAAGGTACTGCCTCAACCCATTTGGTAAAATAATCAATTCCTACTAATATATACCTATGACCTTTTGATGATGTTGGTTTTATTTCTCCAATTATATCCAGAGCCCATCCTCTGAATGGCCAAGGTTTCACTATGGCATGCAATTCATTTGCAGGCACATGTTGTATTCCAGCATGTTTTTGACACTCTTGGCATCCTTTGGCGAACTCTATACAATCTTTCAAAATTGATGGCCAATATATTCCTTGTCGAAATAATAGCCATTTCATTTTATGGCCTACTTGGTGCGAACCACAAGCTCCACTGTGTGTTTCAGAAACTGCTAAATATGCCTCATTTTCATTAAGACATTTCAATAATATCCCTTCAGGAGTTTTCTTAAACAATTCATTTCCAATTATCACATAGCTTAAAGCTCTGTACTTTACCTTTTTATTGGTATTTCCTGTGGGATTTTGCAAGTATTCTACAATAGGCTTTCGCCAATCATCATTGGCCATATTGTCAATAGCAAAAACTTCTGCTAAAACAACTTCATCAACAATGTGATTATGTTCAAAACATTCCTCATCTGTATTTGTTGCCCCCCCCCAGTTTTTGGTGTTGACAATAATGAGGAAGAAATATCATCAGACACGAGTTTCTCTTTTATTTCGATTAATTCTTCAAGGCTTTGTTTTGAAACTCTATAACCTGATGCAATTTGGGCCAAATCATTCGCCACTTGATTATCAACTCGTGGTAAATGTTCTAAATGAACAGAGTCAAATCTTTTTAACAAGGAATTGGCCATAATAAAGTATTTAATAAGGTGTTCTTTAATACATTTATATTCTTTGGTCATTTGTTTGATAACCAATTCTGAATCACCTTTTATTTCAATACATCTTGCCCCCAGCTCAAGTAAAATTTCAAGGCCTATAATTAAAGCCTCATACTCAGCTTCATTATTTGAGCAATGATTTCGAATTTTACACTTGTATTTCGTTGGAATGTTATTTGGTGAAATAATTAAAACACCAATCCCAACTCCTTTTTTATGACTTGAACCATCAAAATACAACCTCCAAGGATATGTGTCTACGAAATGTAATGTTTCTTCGACAACAGAGTGGTCCACTATAAAATCAGCAACCACTTGTCCTTTAATTGATTTTAAAGGTTGATAAGTTAAGTCATATTCAGACAAAGCTAAAGCCCACTTACCAATTCGACTATGCATTATTGGTTTCGACAACATATGCTTAATAATATCAGAATGCGAATACACACAAACATTAGCTGGCTTTATATATTGCTTTAACTTTGTACAAGAAAAATACAAGCAAAAGCACAATTTTTCTATAGAACTGTACCTAGTTTCAGCATCTATTAAGATTCTACTAAGGTAATATATGGCTCGTTCGACACCATTATCATCCTCTTGAGCTAACATGCTACCTATTGTTTTTTCAGATGCTGCTATATACAATTTGAGCACTTTGTTTCTAATAATAGGCATTAGAATTGGTGGTTTCATCAAATAAGACTTAATTTCTTCAAAGGCTGCTTGATGAACTGATTCCCATTTGAAAACTTCTTCTTTCTTCAGTCTCAATAATGGCGAAAATGCTTGAGTTTTGCCACTTAGATTTGATATGAATCTCCGTAGGAAATTGATTTTTCCCAACAATGACTGAAGTTCTTTTTTGGTTGAAGGAGCCTTCGTTTCAATTATAGCTTTAGTCTTATTCTGATTAATTTCAATGCCTTTTTTGTGCACCACAAAACCCAAGAAATCTCCTGCACGCACACAGAAGGCACATTTTAATGGATTCATTTTCAATCCATATTTCCTCATTCTTTCAAAAGATTGTCGAAGATGGTCTAAATGGCCATTTTCTGAGGAAGATTTAACTACCACATCATCTATATATATTTGCATAAAGTTTTCAATAAAATCATGAAACATACAATTCATTGCCCTCTGATATGTAGCACCAGCATTTTTTAAACCAAATGGCATTACTACCCATTCATAAATACCTAATGCCCCTGGACAACGAAATGCAGTTTTCGATACATCTTCTTCAGCAATGAAGATTTGATTATACCCAGAATAACCATCAAGCATGCTGAGGTATTCAAATCCTGCTGCTGAATCTATTAACATTTCTGCCACAGGCATTGCGTATTCATCTTTGGGAGTTGCATTATTCAAGTCTCTAAAATCTATGCAAACTCTAAGAGTGCCATTTTTCTTAATTACAGGAACTATATTAGCTAACCATTCGACATACCTGGCAGTTCTGATGAATTTGTTCTTGAACAACCTTTCGATCTCCTCCTTAATTTTAGTTAATATTTGAGGAGCAAACCTTCTTGGCATCTGCTTCACGGGCTTCTTCTCTGGTCGAATTGGCAATTGTAATTCCACAATGTCTCGACTCAATCCAGGCATTTCGTCATAGTCCCACGCAAAGCAATCTTTGAACTCCCTCAGTAATGTTACAATTTGGGTTTTCAGTGCAACATCCAGGTATGCACTAACAAAAGTTGGCCTCTTCTTTGAGCCATCTCCCAAATCTACTTCCTCCAAAGGATCTTGAGCTTGCATTCGCTTTGTTGAATCTTTAGGATCTTTTTCAAAACCTAATGGCTCATTATCATAAATGCAATCAAGTTTTTCATTCATAATAATGCCATTTTCGTCTACAGGACCTTTGGCTTCGACAGCCATTGTTTGATGAATTAATTCGGCTTCCATAGCCGCTTTTAACTTATTTTCGGCCATATAAGCCGTAATCTTGTTCCATGCATTAGGAACTGACATAGGAAACATTTTAAGAATCAGAATACCACCCTTCAGGTTGGGCAGTAGCATCTCCTATTATTTGCCATTCCCAAACAAAACCATAGTTTGGATGCAAATTAACTGAAGCAAATACATTATCAGCAGGAATGTATGCCTCATTAGAAGATGAACATGGCGCAATGTTCGCCAACTTTTTCTCAAAATTTTCCTTGGTGATGTGATTTACATCAGCACGAAAATAACTTTGGTCTGCTTCAATGTATTCGACAAGACCATCTTCTTTCCACATCACTAGTCTCTGATGTACTGTTGAAGGCACAGCGCCGACTCCATGTATCCACTCTCTCCCAAGCAACATATTGAAGTTTGCTTTGGAAGCAATTACTAAAAACAGAGTGGTCCTCTTGATAGTTCCAACAATCAATTCCACTTCGATGGCTCCAAGAGAGTAGCCAGTTTTGCCTTCGTAATTACTTAAGACAATATTGTGTGGCTTGAGGTCGGTGATGGATATGCCCATCTTCTTCATAAGCACTTCAGGCATAAGATTTACAGCAGCACCTCCATCAACTAACACTTTGTTGATGCCAATGCAATTAACTTTAGCTTGAATATATAAAGGCTTCAGGTGGTTCTGCATACTCGTATCTGGCCTCTCGAAAGTAGCCACCTGCTCTTCGACACAGCCATCATTCATCACATAGTAACACATAGGTTTGTGACAAACCATATCTTCAGTAAAATCTTCCTCACTATTAGGCACAGTTATGACATCATATTCCAATGGCAATATTGACACCACATTACAAACGACATCAAAGTCATCATCAGAATCATCAAAACCAGAACCTATGTCCTCATCAAAGTCAGAATGAGCTTCTTTCCCTTTAGATGTCGAAGATGGGGGACAGATTCTTTCGAGTGCAGGCCTTCTAGGTTTTTCCATCAAAACATCCTTACTTTTTGCTTTATTTACCCCACTTGTAGGCTTAGCAACATCAGCACAGGTACTTGTTTCAACCTTAGAAGCCACCTTCTTATCACTCGCCTGGACTTTGATTCCAAAGTGACTAGGAACCTTGTTCACGTCTAAAGAGGCTTTTTTCTTCTGGTTTCTCTGAAAACGACGCCATTGGGTTTTAGTCATGGGATTCTTACCTTTATAATTATTCCAATAATTATACTTGCCTGGAATCACCTTGATGGACAACTTGAGCGTGTGCATTGTTGTGAACCCATTTTCCAACAGGGGAATTTATTTGTGGAACGAAGGATTTACCAAACAATCTTATGGATCCTTTCTTTCCTGGCTCTTGGCTTGTCGAAGGCTTAGTCGAAACATTAACCTTGCTAGATGAAGGCTTTAGTCGTAACATTAGCCTTATAACCAGGGAGCTCAGTGCTGCCAAAATCAAAAGATGGCCTATTGTCAAGCCATTTCCTCTTACGTTGTTCCTGATCCTGGTATCCTTCAACAGCTTTGGCTGCTTCTTTGTCGAAAACAGCACTGCACCTAGGACATAACATGACCTCAGAGTTGTTCCACTTACATCTGTTGAGGAAATCTATCAGTTCCTCTTCAGCTTTTGGGAACACAGCATGTAGCTTCCCATCATATTCTTTCAAGGTTATCTCTTGTTTCTTCCCTTCAGCATATATAAAACCTTCCAATTTCTTGGTGGAGGATTTAAGCTTTTTTGGAGGATCTTTCATTTCAGCATCTACCATGTTTATATTCATTTCGAAAGGTTCTGTATACATGGCTTCAGCTTTGGGTAAAGGATCATCTACAACTTGCATTTGAGTTTTCATCTTTCTATCTTCAAATTTTAATCTCCCTTCTTCGATTGCTTTTTGCACAAGATCCCTGAAAAGCACACAACGGTCAGTGTTATGTCCCAAAAAATTATGGAACTTACAATAACCCTTTTTCTTTCTCTGGTCAAGAGTTGGCACTTTTAAGCCACTAGGTACCAATATCTGACCATCTTTTACTAACAGCTCAAATATTTCATCACATTTAGTAACATCAAAAGTATATGTCTTAGGCACAAATCTGTCATTTTTTGGCTCAACAGGATTTTTCCCATTTGCAGGCCTTAGTAATTTACAAGTATAAGGAGGACCAGGCTTGAGTTCAGCCACGTCTATCTCCTCTCTTTCGACATCACTAAGTGTGGTGTCGAATTCTTCTTCGACATAAGCTACTTTTTCTTTTTTATGAAACCTAGTTGACGTAGATTTTTCTTCTTTAAGCCTTTCCACCTGTCAAACTCTGTCAGCTAATTGGGCCATATCCCTTAAATGAGATGTGTCCAATTTCTTTCTGATCGAATAATCAAGGCCACCAGCAGCCATTTCGACGAGTTCATGTTCAGGCACTTGTGTGAAACAACGAGCCTTCAGTAGCCTAAACCTATTCAAATAGTCATCAACAGTTTCAGGTATTTTGCGCTGAACACTGGCCAGTTCTTTGAGACTAATCTTCGATTGGCCCATGTAAAATTGCGCATGAAATGCTTTTTCTAATTGCCCCCATGTGAAAATAGAACCAGGGGGTAATGTAGTAAACCAAATAAAAGCATTTTTTGTTAAAGAATTTGGGAAATATTTCATTTTTAAATTCTCATTTTGGGCTATATCCCCAGACTCAGTCAAATAACGAGCAATATGTTCGACAGTAGACTCTTTTGTGTCACCACCAAACTTAGTATACTTAGGAACTTTCCAGCCCCTTGGTAACTCAGTTTGTAACACATATTCACACAATGGTGATATAAAATTTGGCCTATGCAAACCTATGTTAAGACCATTCTGCGCCATTATAGTTTCTACTAAAGTGGCTATATTATCATGAACGTCAGCATTATTTCGTTGTACTTGTCGAACAACCTCGTCAGCGTTCTGGTTTCGGTTTACCAAAACTACTTCAGGGATATGATTTGCTAACCCTTGTTGTTCGCCTACAACTGCCTGGGCTTCGACCGTAACCGCTCTTTGAGGATTACCAGGCATATTACCCACTACATTGGGAATTTGCCTATTATTAACCGTTGGGGTCCCAAAGAAATCTGCAATTCGACCCATTTGATTAGCTAACATTTGGTAACTAGTGTTAGTATTTTGAATCAATGGATTGAAAACTGTACCAATTTGTTGGGTTAACATATTAACCATATCATGATTGCTCTCATCAACTTGTTGTCGTAAGGCAAACAAAGATTCATTGGTTAATGCAGTAGGATTTCGACCTATTACACTTTCAGAAGAAACATGTATGGGAGACATAGTCGAAATATGTGGCATTCCAGTAGGCATGCCATATGACCCAGAAGGAAACGCATGAAAACTTACATTATGAAAATGTGGATTTAAACCGCTTCCTATTGCCATATAAGGATTATGAAGTCCCATATGTGACGGCAAAGGCATAGGTATAGATGCCATGTTTGACTGCGTTAATCCAACGTTAGTCATTGATACTGAAGGAACAGTTGTTGATGATGATGGGGATACTGTTCCCAACCAACCCTGCATTTACGTTTGCAGAGTCTACTATTGTTCCTTGTTCTTGAAACCACAGGATTGGAACTAGACGCATTATTAGTATGACGAACCATTTTTCCACTTCTTAAGTGCATGCAAATACAAACACATACAAGAACATAGAAAAATCACGTATTAAAGGCAAACCGTCCCACCGGGCGTGCCAATTTGTTTGCTGGTGTTTTTAGCAAACAATCACTGGTTTTATTAGAAATGTTTGTGAGATTAAACCAGAAATCTCTGAAGCAATTGCCTTTAAACACCACAGTTTGTCAACAAATATATTTTAAAAGGGAGACAATTCACCATGAAAGTGGAAATCAAAGTAAAAGAAGTGATAAAATGGAACGCAGAAATGTAAAATAACTTGTATTGAAAACGATAAATTGCATTGAATGTAAGGAGAGTAAGGTGCACAAATTCACATACGTGGTACAATGGTTCTTTTACTCTGTTTTCGCTGTAACTTGGAAGTTAGAGTTTCAGAACTGTGTGTTTGGTATAATAACTTGGCACCCCTGATTTCTATGTAGAAACCCTTATTTATACAGAAAATAATGACTGAAATGTAAACTGCTATGGACACGTGGCCACGTCTCATTAACCAATGATGGACTTCGTGCCACGTTCGCCGCCACATATTGCCCATGTTGAATTAACCGTAGTCTTGAAATTCGACACAACTGTCTGCTAATAACTGCTTGACGAAATCTTGAATACACTGTTCTGTCGAAAACTCTTCTCTGTCGAAATGGTGAAAACCTCTTCTGTCGAAAACATGCTGAGATGACATAAATGTTACTTATTCTTTCTGAAGGCATTATGAATGTTCTTTAATGAAAAGTCAAACCCTATTAAATAACCACTCAAAAGCCTTGTCGAAATTCTAGGCTAACAGTAGTATACTTATTTGTCTTGCTAAGTGTGCTTTCGACTGCAGACATTCCTTCCGCAATAAACCATTGTATGTGACTTGTATTGCTGGTTGTTCACTAAAATGTCATAAGGTCACATCAACAGCATTGTATGATTGTACTGCTAGTTGTGCCTTTTCCAAGTACATTAATGTCAACACTGGTACATATTATAGTTAGTTTAACATCTTTTATTGTTTATTGATATTATGCTTCTTATCAATTATGGTTGTGTTAATTAACTCTATTTTTGTCATGGGTTTAATATTCTTTCAGATTCACGTGGTGTCAGTGCTTTCGTGGATTCCTGCTTGGAAGATTGCGAGAAGAAATAACATATTGTAAAAGTTATTGTTCGACGAACACGTTGACAAGAGAAATTAAATTATCACTATTGTAATATTTGATTATTATTAAATATAAAAGAATCACGTAGGAGTGAGTTTTATCATACATTTTTGTGTACACACCAAGTAAATGGAAATGATCTCAACTCGATTAGACATACATTCACGCTTTAAGTAGTAACCAGCACCGTAATCGCTGCACATATATGGAAGATGTTAAGTTCAAAAAAAATATGATAACAATAAAAAAACTAACTGTAATAGATATCATGTAACACCCTAACCTTTAGACGTCATAAAGTCTAGAGTGTTAACCATTTTAACTAAAACATAGTCCCAAGTGGCATAAATACCAAAAGAAATACCTAAATGTCATAACCGAAATAGTTTACATAAGTCATTTCTTAACCATAGTTCAAATCCAAAAGACGGTTTAGATCTAGTACATTAACTCGATTACAAATTCAAATGCTAAGGTATAAAAAATAGAATACATAACCCTTAGCTAAGGTGAACTAAACAATCAACTTAGATCTCTAACAATCCCATAAACAACGTAGCCACAACAGCTGCTACTTCTCCTCGCCTCTCTTGGTCTTAACCTATTCATCTAGAAGCACAACAACATAAACTGTGACATTACAAATCTCAATGAGTTCCTTCGCGACTCTCACATTTCCTCTCAGTGTTTTCTCTACTATGTCGTTTCCTTATAACCTTTCATTTCTCTTTCCTCTTTTACCTCTTTAGCATAATCCAAAAGAAGACTGAACAACGTCAGGTTCAGCCGAGCACCCCAACCCGGCCTTGGCCGAGTAATGCTAGGGCCTTGAACTCAGGAGCCATGACCTCCCATTCCAAGTATCATAGTTACCTCTTGGGATCGTCAACCCCATAGTGTTTTATGTATTTAATTACTTACACACTTTGGGTTTTCTCACACGCATTTTCGAAAGGGATTTTTAACACGACATAAAAACCGTTCAACCGTGACCTTCGAACACATTACAATATTCACATACAAATTTAGATCTCTGCGTTATCTTTCTAACACATCTGAAAACACCTCAATCGGGTTCCCAGATTGCGAGATATGACAAAAATAGTGTCAACGGGTAGAAATGATGAATCTGCGCTTGGGCGCACGGTGGTACACTTGGGTGCTTTTGGCAGTTTTTGGTTCTGTCAGTCATGCGCTTGGACAGGTGCGCTTGGGACGTATGAGCAATGTCTGACTCTGTTTGTCGTGCGCTTGGGGCGCTTTTGGCTGCTGGAAGTGAGTTTAAATCAATCTTTGCTTCCTCAATTCACCCAAACTCGACCCAAATCATACCAACACCAAAATTAAACATTTACCACACATAAATCATTTTGTAAAACACACTTTTCAGCACAATCAATTAAGATTAATTACACTTGCTTCCAACAATCAATATGAAGCCAAATCCTCACACCATTAGGCATTTATCTTATCTTCAACATAATGGCATTCTAATAGCAATACAAAGAGCAAAATAGACATGCAAAGGAATATTTCAGAACCAACAACTTAAGAGCAAACAAATAGGGAAGAGGAAGTCATCTTGAAATCGAAATTAACACACTATCATGCAAGATGAGATGATAAATGCACCCCAAGAGCTACCAAAACCTCAACTTTGGGGGATGTTACATTACACCCCAACTTGAAAAAAAAGTTGTCCTAAAAAATTGTTCAAGTTTTCACTACTATAACTCTCATGCAACCTAACAAATGAAGCCCTAACTTCTCTTCTTAAACACTTAAAGAGACTCACCCCAACTTGGATTGATCATACACCATCCTATACCACGTAATTACCTACACATCTCCGTACATTAACGAACGAAGGAAATCATGATTGCATCAAAGAGTTTAAGAAAGAAACAAGATACATTTTTAAAAGTGGTTTTCCTCTTTAGTACAATCCAATTTCGGTCCATACTTACTATAACCTATACTCTCTAGTTGACCTGATGGTTGAATCGGCTTCTAAGACTAGACGGTCGCCCATTCCTCCGTTCCGTAACATCATCTGTGGCCTTAAGCTCCCGCTACGCACTCTAATGGAAGGAGAAAACTGGGAATCCTATGGCTTGGTACTTCGGGAGTTTTCGGGGCTAAGGCCAACCAATTGTCATAATTCTCAGTACCTTGTATGAAATATTGAGTGGATCCGGCTCAAAACTTCACACAATATACCGAAAACTTCTAACAGTTAATTGTCAAAGTCCCTAGCTGACTCGATCTGTTTAATCTAATAACCAGAACATCACTAAGCCCGACTAGGTCGAACTGCTCTGATACCAAAATGTAACAACCTAACCTTTAGACGTCATAAAGTCTAGAGTGTTAATCATTTTAACAAAAATCAGAGTTCTAAATCGCTTAGGGAATTGAATAAAACATAGTCCCAAGTGGCATAAATACCAAAAAGGATACCTAAATGACATAATTGAAACAATTTACATAAGTCATTTCTTAACCATAGTTCAAATCCAAAAGACGGTTTAGACCTAGTACATTAACTCGATTACAAGTTCAAATGTTAAGGTATAAAAAATACAATACATAACCCTTGGCTAAGGTGAACTAAACAATCAACTTAGATCTCTAACGATCCCATTAACTACGTAGCCATAACAGCTGCTACTTCTCCGCGCCTCGCTTGGTCTGAACCTGTTCACCTGAAAACACAACAACATAAACCGTGAGATTACAAATCTTAATGAGTTCCTTCGTGACCCCTGACATTTCCTTTCGGTGTTTTCTTGACTATGTCGTTTCCTCTTACCCATTCATTTCTCTTTCCTCTTTTACCTCATTAGCATAATCCAAAAGAAGACTGAGCAACATCAACTTCAGCGGAGAACCCCAACCCGACCTTGGTCGAGTAATTCTTGGGCCTTGAACTCAGGATCCATGACCTCCCATTCTAAGTATGCTAATTACCTCTTGGGATCGTCATCCCCATAGTGTTTTATGTATTTAATTACTTAGATACTTTGGGTTTTCTCACAAGCATTTTCGAAAGGGGTTTTTAACACGACATAAAACCTGTTCAACCGTGACCTTCAAACACATTACAATATTCACATATGAATTGCGACATAAAACCTGTGTTATCTTTCTAACGCATCGAAAAACACCTCAATCGGGTTTCCGGATTGCGAGATATGACGAAAATAGGGTCATTGGGTAGAAATTGCCGAATCGACGCTTGTGCTTGGACGCACGGTGGTGCGCTTCGGTGTTTTTGGCAGGTTTTGGTTCTGTCAGTCATGCGCTTGGACGCACAGTGGTGCGCTTGGGGTGCATGAGCAATGTCTGATTCTGTTTGTCGTGCGCTTGGAGCGCTTTTGGCTGCTCGAAGTGATTTTCAATCATTCTTTGCTTACTCAATTCACCCAAACTCGACCCAATTCAAACCAACAGCAAAATAATACATTTCCCACATATAAATCACTTTGTAAAACACACTTTTCAGCACAATCAATTAAGATTAATTACACTTGCTTAAAACAATCAATTTGAGGCCAAATCTTCACAATATTGGGCATTTATCTTATCTTCAACATCATGGCATTCTAATAGCAATACAAGGAGCAAAATATACATGCAAAGGAACATTTCAAAACCAACCACTTAAGAGCAAAAAAATTGCGAAGTGGAACTCACCTTGAAATCGAAATTAACACACTATCAAGCAAGATGAGATGATCAATGCACCCCAAGAGCAACCCAAACCTCAAAAATCCAAACTCAACTACCAATACCCCTCCTATGATACTCCAATAAACAATGTGGCTTCTAATTTGTAAATGCCAACCTCAAAAACTTGTATGCAAAACCAGAAATTCAAGCTACAACCACCCCAAAAACCCAAGCCTTTTCGCAAATGGAGAAAAAAGAAGGAGGAAGAGAATAGACCAGCTGAGTTCATGTGTTGTAATGTAAATGTGATGAAAGGAACACATGGTTGGAAGAGAGTTTAAGTGAATTTCAGTGTTATGTTGAATAACCCAAGGGAATAAATGTGGGTAAGGTTCAGCTGGTGGCGTCTTTGTGGGAGTGAGTTTTGGTAGTGTAAAACCCCATTTTACCCTTTTGTCATTTACACCCCACAAATGTTCTCCTACACTACCCCATTAAATTTATTTAAAGTAGCACACAATCACACAAGCAATTCATTTATTCAAGCAATTTGAATCTTCAGTTATTGACCCAAACAACAATAAACTAAAATCATCTACTAATCAAAACAATTAGAACAATCACTTTGGGGGATGTTACATCACACCCCAACTTCACAAACAATTGTCCTCAAAAATTGTTCAAGTTTTCCCTACAATAACTCTCATGCAACCTCACAAATCAAGCCCTAACTTTTCTTCTTAAACACTTAAAGCGACTCACCCCAATCTGGATTGATCATACACCATCCTATACCACGTAATAACCTACACATCTCCGTACATTAAGGAACGAAGGAAATCATGATTGCATCAAAGAGTTTAAGATAGAAACGAGATACATTTTTAAAAGTGGTTTTCCTCTTTAGTACAATCCAATTTCCGTCCATACTTAATATAACCTATACTCTCTAGTTGACCTGATGGTTGAATCGGCTTCTAAGACTAGACGGTCGCCCATTCCTCCATTCCGTAACATCATCTGTGTCCCTAAGCTTCCGCTACACACTCTAATGGAAGGAGAAAACTGGGAATTGTAACACCCCATTTCTACCCGGTAAAATATTACGAAAATCAGAGTTTTAAAAATTTTCCAACAAACAATGGAGTGCCACACTTACTTCGTAAAAACAACAAACAAGTTAATTCGCCTGTGAAAACGGATACCTAACACTTACTTTCGGATGAACCGACAAACAACCTTCTTAGTCTTTTAAAAAATAAATCGTCTTCATTACTACGCAGCGGATTCGCAACAAAATCAATTCAAATAAACGTGGCGTCTTTAACCAACTTAAAATAGCTCAAATGGCAAAGTAACAACTTAAATCCAAACAACAAAATAACATAGCAAACAATAATGAAAAACGCGTGTTCATCCCCCCCGAGTGTTACGTATCAGAGCGACGACACTGACTCGAACTAACGAAGGTACACAGCCTTCATTCGTGGTTACCTGCACGTTACCAACATAGGGGTAACATTCAAACAGAAGGGGTGAGATATCAAACCATATAATAGAATGTATGAAGAACAATATATCAGAATAAGGACATCTCAATTCATCACTTCACAACAATCAAATAACTGCAATCATCACGAATCATCAACATAACCACTCATCAAAATGCAAATGGGCCATCAGCGATACCCTCAACAAAATACAATGGGCCATCAGCGGTACCCTCATCAAACTACAAATGGGCCATCAGCGGTACTCTCAACAAAATACAAATGGGCCATCAGCGGTACCCTCAACAAAATACAAATCAACGACTTAACCAACAATTTTCAACTAGCAATTCAACACTTTACCAACAATTAGCAATTAATAATTGACAACGTAATCAACAATTAGTCAACCGGGGGTCTAATGCGCCTAAAGCGCCCAACAACAGCAAACATGGCGCCCTATGCGCCCAGCAACAGTAAACATGAAAACAACAGCAGCAAACAGCAAACAGCAACAGCAAACAGCAGCAAAAACAACAGGGAAAATTTCCATCAAACATACCTCTACTTCGGTGAATTAATTAACCTATCAAACGGTATCGAAACTTAGCAAATGACCCCTCCATGGAAAGCTAAGAATGTCTAGTTCCTGACTATAATTGTTATTTTGCAAAATAATGGTCCAATTCATACAGTTTTAGTAAATAAGCAGCAAGGTTCAGAAAACAAGACAGCCACCAAGACCTAGCTTGTGACACCTCTAAAATTATCCAAACTCAGTCAAATGACATGGGACCTGAGCCTAACCCGAAAAAAATTGAGTGTACTTTTCAATGAATCAAGAATCATTCAAAAAGGAGTTCAAACGAAAACGTTATACACGAAATACCGAACCTATATCCAGATTGTTTCCAGAATTTTAACCTAACTTGTGACACCTATACCTCGAGCTATACAACTCCAAATGCAACCAAACTAGCGCTAAATTAACAAGCATTAAGTATAGTTTCTGAAAAGGTAAACTACATAATTTTTGGAACACTAGATTGTTTCCAGTTACTGTATAACCAAACCTATACCCCGATCGTTTCCAAAATTTTAACCTAACTTGTGACACCTATAACTCGAGCTATACAACTCCAAATGCAACCACGCTAGTGCCAAATTAACAAGCATTAAGTCTAGTTTCTGAAAAGGTAAACCACATAATTTTTGGACCACTAGATTGTTCCCAGTTACTGTATAACCGAACCTATACCCAGATCGTTTCCAAACAATGAGTTTAGCAACAAAATTGGCATCAATCATTCATCAATTTCAATAATTTCGAATATCATCAATAGATTTTCAAAAATTAAACAAATAGAATCAATGATTAAACAAACATAGGATCCCCTAATTCCTTACATAAAGCCCTTCATATACCCTATTATAGAGTTAGAACCCCACATTTACCTTGGATTGAAGTTGAAACTCTTTGATTTTCCTCTCCTCTAGCTCTAGCCGTCGCCTCTCCTTAAGCCCTCTTCTAATCCTTATTTTTTTCTTCTAAATGAGCAAACCCTAAAATAACACCTATTTATAATTTATTTATTCTTATGGGCTTTCTCATACACTTATGCGACTTTAGCTTCATGGGCCTTCTTTACACTCCTTATTTTACTACTCCTAACACCAACAATGGGCCCACATACGAAAATATATTTTTACTCTAATATTTTCCTCCCACTTAATTTCCTAAATAATTCAATTAAACAATTAATTAAATATTCGGGGCGTTACAGGAATCATATGGCTCGGTATTTCGGGAGTTTTCGGGGCTAAGGCAACCAACTGTCATAATTCTCAGTACCTTGTATGAAATATTGAGTGGATCCGGCTCAATACTTCACACAATATACCGAAAAGTTCTAACAGTTAATTGTCAAAGTCCCTAGCTGACTCGATCTATTTAATATATTAACAAGAACATCACTAAGCCCGACTAGGTCGAACTGCTCTGATACCAAAATGTAACAACCTAACCTTTAGACGTCATAAAGTCTAGAGTGTTAATCATTTTAACAAAAATCATGGTTTTAAATCGCTTAAGGATTTGAATAAAACATAGTCTCAAGTGGCATAAATACCAAAAAGGATAACTAAATGACATAACTGAAACAATTTACATAAGTCATTTCTTAACCATAACTGAAACAATTTACATAAGTCATTTCTTAACCATATCTTTCTAATGCATCCGAAAACACCTCAATCGGGTTCCCGGATTGCGAGATATGACGAAAATGGTGTCAACGGGTAGAAACTGTTGAATCTGTGCTTGGGCTTGGGCGCACGGTGGTGTGCTTGGGCGCTTTTAGCAGTTTTCGGTTCTGTCAGTCATGCGCTTGGGCGCACAGTGGTGCGCTTGGGGTGCATGAGCAATGTCTGACTCTGTTTTTCGTGCACTTGGGCGCACCGTTGTGCGGTTGGGGCGCTTTTGGCAGCTAAAAGTGATTGTAAATCAGTCTTTGCTTACTCAATTCACCCAAACTCGACCCAAATCATACAAACACCAAAATCAAACATTTACCACATATAGAACACTTTGTAAAACACACTTTTTAGCACAATCAATTAAGATTAATTACACTTGCTTCCAACAATCAATTTGAGGCCAAATCTTCACAATATTGGGCAATTATCTTATCTTCAACATCATGGCATTCTAATTGCAATACAAGGAGCAAAATAGACATGCAAAGGAACATTTCAGAACCAACCACTTAAGAGCAAACAAATAGGGAAGAGAAACTCACCTTGAAATCGAAATTAACACGCTATCAAGCAAGATGAGATGATCAATGCACCCCAAGAGCTACCCAAACCTCCAAATGGAAACTCAGCTACCAATACCCCTCCTATGATACTACAATCAACAATGTGGCGTCTGATATGTAAATGTCCTCCTCAAAAACTTGCATGCAAAACCAGAAATGCAAGCTACAACCACTCCAAAAACCCAAGCCTTTTCGCAAATGGAGAAAAATGAAGGAGGAAGAGAATAGACCAGCTGAGTTCTTGTGTTGTAATGTAAATCCGATGAAAGGAACACATGGTTTGAAGAGAGGTTAAGTGATCTTTCAGTTGTATGTTGCTGAAGTGAGGGTTTTGGGAACTTTTTTTCTTTTTTTCCCTCTCGCTCTTTCTCTCTTTTCTCACTTTGTAACAAAATGTTTTTATGTCTTATCTTGAACAACCCAAGGGAATAAATTTGGGTAAGGTTCGGATGGTGGTGTCTTTGTGGGAGTGAGTGTTGGTAGTGTAAAACCCCATTTTACCCTTTTGTCATTTACACCCCACAAATGTTCTTATACACTACCCAATTAAATTTATTTAAACTAGCACACAATCACACAAGCAATTCATTTATTCAAGCAATTTGAATCATCAATTATTGACCCAAACAACAACTAGCTAAAATCATCTACTAATCAAAAGAATTAGAACAATCACTTTGGGGGATGTTACATTAGCATGTGACATCCGTGGCTGACGAGGGCGGGGAGTGATCGCCGGTGATCAAAAAGTTGACACGGACAAAGAGCACCTCCTGGAAACTTTTAGGTGAAGGGACACGTGAATGAACCGAATACACACCAGAATGAGAGGGATCCTGAGGCTGTGCAGGTGTGGGACTGTACAGTTGAAGGAAGACTTAAAAGAATTGATTTGGACTACCTATACCAACAAGATGCATCTTCTTTTCGGGAGACCTTCCCATAAAAACTCCATAGTTAAGCGTACTTGACTTGGAATAGTAGTGGGATGGGTGACCTTCTGAGAAGTTTCCTAGAATGCATGCCGGAAAGACAACGCTATATTCTTGAGTATTTTTTAAATTTTAACAAATTATATTTTTTATGAACTACTACTAACTTATCAAATTTTATTAAGTCTTTTCTATGACGTGTTACTAACTTATTAAAAAAAAGTTTAGTACATTTTTTACAAATCGTTACATAGAATATCCAATTTAATATTACAAACCAAAATATTATTTCTAAATAATATTAAAAAATTTGTTAACATGACAACTTACTTTATGGATTCTTATATAAGAAATTCATGTCTATAAAATACTTTATTCATTTGGGATAATTTATGATATAATCGAGCTTTTGTTAGAATTTTTACCACAAAACCATTATTGACGGGTTAGGACATCTTGCATGTTATACTATTGATCAATAGTTAGCAATAGTTTAAGAGTGATGGTTAAGAGTGTATCGATTATTATACTACACTAATGACCAATAGTTATCAATACAATTATACCAAATATTTCAATGATAATTAATAATCGTAATCTTGTCAAAAAAAGAAATAATTGTAATTGTTATTCATGCAAATCAGTTTACTCGAAATTACGGGTTTTACATCTAACACCCTACGATTTTGTCAAGAATAATTGTTAGAGCAATAACATATATACTTGATACTAGGTAACGGAACATTCATACATAAACGTTGGACTTAGGTATATTATATTACATAAATAGAATGTTGTACAATTATCCCAAAAAGGGGTACATAAATCTAAGGTTTCGCATTGGTGTAGTTCAATATCAAAAACATCAATTCGGAAATACAAAAATTAATCAAAACAAAAGAAAGAATAAAATCTACTAAAAGGAACTCCTCTTGCGACTAAGCCTTCTTGTACGGTGTAACATCCCCCAAAGTGGTTGTTTCAATTAGTGAATAATTTAATTAATTGTTGCTAATTGAATTTTTGTGGTTTCAGTCAATAATTGATGAATTGATGATAGTGGGGCGAAAATCAGGCCCAAGAGAGAAACTAAGAAGCCCCAATAGTTGAATGAATTTATCTAGGCCCAGTATATTTAGTCCAACATTTTATCTTTAAGTGAATTGTCTTTAAGTGGCCCATGGCCCATTTATCTGTTTAGTACCATAACCCTAGCTATATATATATATTGTAATGCTGCCTCAATTGGGGGATATGAAATATCAGAGTTGTTTTATGTTTTTATTCTTCTTTTGCAACCCTAGATCTAGTGATTAGCCTAGCTTAGTCTATCATTGGTGCTTTCATTTTGTTTCTCAATGCCTCCAAAAGCTACCCAACATCCAAGGATCTGGATGATGCCATTCAAGCTTCCTATCAACACATGGATGCTGTCCTCCATGAAAATAACCAGCAGCTTGAGCAACAACTGGGTGAACAGCTAGGTACTGTGAATACAAGGCTGGATAATCAACAACAGCTAATGGATTCACGATTTGAGACACTCACAAAACTGATTAATGACAGGTCCAAGAGCATGCTGTTTCCCACACTGTCTCTACCCCAATACCCACAGTTCTGACTCAACCCACCTCGACCCAACCCACTGTTTCCCTTGTTGGATCTGAACCACCACCTATACCACCCCCTAACATATATGGCCCAACAACCTACCCTGCATTTTACCCAATTCCCCCATACAACCCCTCACCTTACCAAAATATATTCCCTAATTTTATGCAGCAGATGTACTCTCCACAGTTTTCCGAAACTACCCCTCAAATCCCTTATAGACAACCAAAAGTAGAAATGGGAATTTTTGATGGAACAGACCCTTTGGAATGGTTGTTCCAAGCTGAGCAGTTTTTTTCCTTTTACAACATTCCCATAGTAAATCGTTTGCCTATGATTTCATTTTATATGAAAGGAGAAGCACTTAGTTAGTTTAAATGGATGCATCACAACAGCCAACTTGCTGATTGGACAACCTTTGCTAGAGCACTAGAGCTAAGGTTTGGTCCATCTACCTATGAAAATCACCAAGCCCAACTTTTTAAGCTTAAACAAACTGGGTCTATGGCTGAATACCAAGCTAACTTTGAGAAATTGGGAAATAGAGTCTTAGGGCTACCAGCTGATGCGATTTTAAACAGTTTTATCTCGGGCTTAAACCCAGAAATCAGAAATGAAATAGTCATACAACGGCCCTATTCAATTTCTCAAGCTATTGGTCTAGCCAAACTCATTGAGGATAAGATTAAAGCCGTCAAACCCAAATTCTCAAGACCCTTTTCCCAAACCTATGGCCAAACCTCAAACACAAACCCACCTTCACACAACCCAGCCCAACACCCAACTACTACACCTACCAGCCAAAACACCCCCAACCCACCAAAACCAACCCAACCCAAATACTCTATAAGGCGCATCAGTCCAGCCCAACGGGACGAGTGTCGTTCTCAAGGTCTATGTTACAATTGTGATGAGAAGTTTGTTCCGGGGCATAAATGTACTAATGGTCGATATCTTTTACTCATGCTGGAGGAAGGTGAAGACCTAGACCCCACTGAAACTCAAAATGAAGAAATTGTAGTTGAACCAGAAGAAACTTACTTTCAACTATCACCCCAAGCTCTAACAGGTCAATTTTCCCCTCAAGTACTCAAAATGAAGAAATTCTAATTGACACTGGGAGCACCCATAACATACTCTAACCAAGAATTGCAGAGCATTTGAAACTGCCCACTTCAAAAATCCCAACATTTTCTGTCATGGTTGGAATTGGTTCCCATTTACAATGTGAAGGGATTTGTAATTCTGTTCCTATCAGCCTTCAAAACCAATCATTTTGCTTACCATTTTACTTACTCCCCATTGAAGGTGCTGATGTAGTCCTTGGGATGGAGTGGCTTAGAACCTTGGGCCCAATTCAGGCAGATTTCTCTATACCATCCATCACCTTCCAACACAATAATGAGCCCATCACATTAAAGGGAGAACCTAAATCCAGCCCAGCCCAAACTACCTATCCCCAACTTTGCCACCTACTACACACAGACTCAATTGCCTCACTTCACCTCCTAAGCTTTGAGCCCACTGACAAAGCCTTGAAACCCCGCCAAACCACCAACAACCTCTTTAACTCAATAGCCCATACCTTAACACCTGAGATTAACTCCATACTCCAAAACTACCCAACTGTTTTTCAAGAACCACATGGCCAACCAACCCCCAGACCTCATGACCACCACATCCCACTACTCCCAAACACACCTCCCATCAATGTCAAACCCTATCGTTACCCTCACTCCCAAAAAAGAAGCTATAACCTCCCTAATCCATGACATGCTACAAGAAGGCACTATTGTTCCTAGCAACAGCCCTTACTCCTCCCCAGTTTTGTTGGTTAAAAAGAAAGATGGAACTTGGAGATTTTGTGTTGACTACAGAGCACTAAATGCAGTCACTGTTAAGGACAGATTCCCAATTCCCACTATAGATGAACTCCTTGATGAACTTGGCTCAGCTAAAATATTCACCAAGATAGATCTACGCTCAGGTTATCACCAGATTTGGGTTGCACTGGAAGACACTCATAAAACAGCTTTTCGCACTTTTGACGGACATTACGAGTTCTTAGTCATGCCTTTTGGCCTGTCTAACGCACCATCTACATTTCAATCAGCAATGAACGATTTACTAAGACCTTTTTTACGACGGTTTGTTCTGGTTTTCTTTGATGATATTTTAATCTATAGCCGTTGTTTATCACCTACTTCATTTAAGACTCGTTTTAGATTTACTTCAGACCCATCATTTTGTTGCAAAGCTGTCTAAGTGTGTTTTTGCAGTTGATGTTGTTCATTACCAAGGTCACGTTATTTCTGTTAATGGTGTATCCCCAGACCCTGATAAAGTTCAAGCTATACTAGACTAGCCAAAGCCCCGTTCACTCACGGCACTCAGGGGATTTTTAGGCCTCACCGGATTCTATAGACGATTTGTGCGTCTCTACGCCTCTCTCGCCGCTCCTCTCACCGATTTGTTGCGTTCCACTAAGTTTACATGGAGTACAGATGCCGAAGTGGCTTTTACAGAGTTAAAACAGAAAATTACATCAGTGCCAGTGCTTGCTCACCCTGACTTTACCAAGGTCTTTGTGGTTGAAACAGATGCCTCCGCTACAGCCATTGGTGCTGTTCCCTCCCAAGACGGTCACCCCTTAGCCTTCTTCAGCAAAAAGATGTGTCCTCGAATGCAAGCTGCCTCAGTGTATGTGCGGGAAATGTTTGCTGTCACTGAAGCAATAAAAAAGTGGCGTCAGTACCTCTTAGGACGGCATTTTCACCTTTACACAGATCAAAAGAGCCTTAAGAGCCTCCTTGTTCAGAAGATTCAAACACCAGAACAACAAAAATGAGCATTTAAGTTACAAGGGTTCATTTTTGATATTTACTGCAAACCTGGCAAGTCTAATCTGGTTGCGGACGCACTTAGCCGCAAATATACAGAGGATGCAACACTGCTATCCGCAATCTCATCTCCAATCCCAATGCTTATTGCTCAACTCCAACAGTATTACAAGACAGATGACAAGGGAAAGGAATTAGTTCAAAGGTGCACATCAAAAACAGACATGAAAAACGATTACAGTTACTCAAATGACTTGATCTATTACAAGGGAAAACTTTTCATACCTGACTCAGCAGATCTACGGAAGACCCTCCTGCTTGAATATCACAGCACCCCTGTAGCCGGTCACTCAGGTGTTAAGCCCACCCTGGCGAGACTCTCTGCCTCCTTTTCATGGCCAGGAATCCATAGAGATGTTAAACTCTTCATCAAGCACTGCATGCACCATTTGCCAGCAGAACAAGTACCTACCACAAAAAAAACAAGGGTTACTTCAACCATTACCATCACCAAATCAGGTTTGGGAAGAACTTACAATGGACTTCATAACTCACCTTCCAAACTCTTTTGGACACACTGCCATCTGGGTGATTTGCGACAGACTCACAAAGTTTGTTCACTTCATAGCACTGCCAACCAGATACTCTGCAGTAGATCTGGCCACTCGATTCTCAGTCGAGATCTGCCGCCTCCATGGCATCCCTAAATCCATCATATCTGACAGAGACCCCTTATTTTTAAGCAACTTCTGGAAAGAACTTTTCCGCGTGCAAGGAACAACTCTAAAGTACAGCACTGCTTACCACCCTGAGACCGATGGCCAGACTGAGGTCGTCAACCGCTCCCTAGAGACGTATCTTCGCTGTTTTACGAGTGATCACCCTCGTAAATGGTTCAAGTTCTTGCGTCTTGCAGAGTATTGGGACAACTCCTCCTTTCACTCGGCCATTCAGATGTCCCCCTTCCAGGCTCTTTACGGCCGCCCACCACCAGCAGTTCCAGATTATGTTACAGGTGCAACAGATCTTGACAACTTGGAGTCCACTCTGCAACAGAGACAAGAGATACTGAAAGCATTGAAAGAGAACTTAAAAAGAAGCAGACAAAGAATGGTAGACCAAGCTAACAAAAAACGAAGAGACTATACCTTCAACATTGGAGATCCGGCTCTTCTGCGTCTACAGCCTTACCGCCAGCAAACTGTGACACGCAGATCTTCACAGAAGCTGGCCAAGCGTTACTACGGCCCATTCAAAGTTCTCCGGCGCATTGGGAAGGTAGCATACGAACTGGAACTCCCATCTGACTCTGGTATACTCCCAGTGGTGCACGTTTCTCAGTTGCGTCCTTATTTTGGAGGTGATTTTCAAGCTCATAATCTTGAGGGGCTGGAAGAGAAGGAAGATGGTTTGGATATTACGGACTTAGAAGAAAAAGAAGGAAAGTCTGAAGAAGACAGAGAGAGAAACGAGTTAGGTGTGAATGGGAAGAAAGAAGAACAGCAAAGTTCTTTAACTGAAAGGAATACAGTGACTCGTGTAACTAAGTGCAATATAAACACTTCACTTCCTCTTACATATTTCGAACCGTTGGATGAAGACTCCACTTCCCAAGCCAACTCTATCGCATCCCAGCCGTTGGTTACAAAGCAAATGGAAAAAGGTGAGTTGTCACCCTCTCACACGCTGGCCAACGCGCAGGGACAGGCGCTGACACGCGTGACAGCTGCACAGAAACACGCCAACCCCACCCAGCCCTTAGATCTTTCGGATCCTCTGCGCGCTTCATCTGAACCATTGGCTCCAGATTCAGATTTCAAAGCCAAATCAATTCCAGCTAAGGCGCGGCCCCCAAGCGCTGACTCCCTGACTTCATCTGACCCGTGTGACAGCGCCTTTTCCTCTCCTCCGTTCGATCCCAACGAATCTCTGCTGCGTGAATCACAGATCCAAACCCAGCAATTCCTGTCCCTCTCACGTCCTCGGTCAACACAAAAGGCAGCCACGCTGCACAGCCTGCACCGTTCGATTTCAACGGGACTCTGCCCAGCGCATCTCCACCGTCGAAACAAGCTGACGCGTTGGGACCTGGCACACGCCAAGCTAAAGCGACCCATGCACCGTTGGATCACACACACCATCACCAAACCACATCTCCACCACTTGAAGAAAGCTCAATCCATGTGCCCTCCACTCCAGGCAATACTGGCCAGCCACGTGGCGCCTCAAACCTTGAGGACAAGGTTTTTCTTGGACCCGTGAGTATTGATAGTGGGTAGAAAATCAGGCCCAAGAGAGAAACTAAGAAGCCCCAATGGTTGAATGAATTTATCTAGGCCCAGTATATTTAGTCCAGCATTTTATCTTTAAGTGAATTGTCTTTAAGTGGCCCATGGCCCATTTATCTGTTTAGTAGCATAACCCTAGCTATATATATTGTAATGCTGCCTCCATTGGGGGATATGAAATATCAGAGTTGTTTTATGTTTTCATTCTTCTTTTGCAACCCTAGATCTAGTGATTAGCCTAGCTTAGTCTATCATTGTTGCTAATTGAATTTTTGTGGTTTCGGTCAATAATTGATGAATTGTTATGTTAAACATGACAATAGTATGCCTCGATTGCTAAGTGATTGAGTCATTGATGGAATTATTGTTATGAGATTTAAATTGCATTTTTTTGTGTAATAAATTTTATTGGTGCATAGTAGAGCTCTTGGGGTATTAGTGAAAAGGGTAGGTGCAGAAAGTAAACAGATTTTTTTATGAAGCCCAAGACCATAAAGCTAGCCCATTTGTGTCAAGGGATCAGCTGAACAATTATTTGATAAAAACTCCCGTCTTCCCTTTACCTTTCAAAAACACACGTGCATTTTCTATAAAGGGAAAAGAAAGAATAGAGCTTTGAGGGAGAGAGAGGAGAGTTCGAATTTGAGAGAGAGGGGAGAGAAACATTGAACACCTCCCTTCTTTACTACAAAACCTAGAAGAAAGAATAGAGCTTTGAGGCAGAGTTCGAATAGAGCTAGTTCATTTTTCCTGTCAATCTCAAGTTCTTGTTCCACTATATAGGCAAAAACCCAGAATTTGGTTCTCCCTCACTTCTTCCCTCCCTAGTTTCGAGTTGCTTGTGAAGAAAGGGGGATTAGTTCAGCGGGATTTTTTCATGCATGTGTTGTTGGTGGATAGTTTCTAGTGAGTTGAAGTTAGATTTGGGGTTTTGCTAGCTACATTGTTGTTTTAAGCACAAAGGAAGAAGGGATTAGGAGCTGAGATTGATTTCACTTTTTAGGAGCTTGCATTGTGTTTGCGTTCAAATTCCTAGCTTGTATTTCCATTATGCAGCTTAAACAATGTGAGTTCAGAGATGAACACAATGCATGTGTGTGTTGTGATGTGGTTCTTGATGAAATGCTATGAAATGTTAGGACTTTAACCCCATGTTAATGCTCAACGTGATTATGATTGGTTCTCAATGTGTTGTTGGATATATGTGTAATTAATCCTAAATTAATGTACTAGAGATTGCTTGTTGTAAGTAGTTTTACCCCTGTTGATGACTAGGTATTCGATTGGAAAATGGTCCGTGTCCAAACTGTAACAGCCCAAAAATAGTTGTTTATTTATTTAATTAATTAAATAAGATTTGGGTGATAGAAATAATAATGATAATAATAATGGGTGGTTTTAATTAATTGGGAATATAGTTGTGGAGAAGTATTAAAATAATTGGGGGGTTTATTTATTTAATTAGGAGGTGGTGACGTTTAATTATCCAATTGAACATTAAGTGAAAGCCCATGATCCAAGAGAGGGTCCAAGGTGATAGGCGTATATGATGAGGGGTTTAAGCATAGGGTTTTAGTCATTGTGCCTTAGTGCAAAATTGAAAGAAAACGTGGAGAGGAGAGAAGAGGGCTGTACGGCGCTCACCATAGGAGAAGGGAGGAAGAATTGTTGCTGATTTTCGTGGTGCTTGCTCAAGAGAAGGTTGGGCACCGTTTTGGTGAGTGCAAGAAAGAAGAGATTTTTGCGTGAAGCTCAAGAGGAAAAGGGGGAAAGGATTGCGACTTGTTCCAAGGTGTGTAGGACCATCTTGGTGTTCATCTTCCTAGGACTTTCTTCTCATCTAATCTAAGGTAAGGGGAGTCTCACATTATAAGGGTTTATATAATGGTTAGTATGTGGGAGGGTAGTTCTATGATGCCTAGGGTGTATTAGTTATTATGTTGAATTTCTTGTTGAACTGTTGGTGTTGTTGTGCATATAAGATGAGTTGTGATGTTTGTTGTTGGTGATTTATTGATGTTTGATGTTAATACCATGATTCACATGCTACATGTTGGTGTGATTTGCTTTTGTGTCATGTTTGATAATTCAGGAGGATTGGTAGGGATGATTAGCAATTAGTAATTTGAATTAATGATAATTGATTTGGTGATTGATTTGGTGGTCCAAAATTGGTGATTGAATTAACCCTTGATTTTGTGATAACTGAAATATTATTCATGTGGATTGGGACCTTAATTGATGGATGTTTTGGCAACAAATAATTGGAGGATTTAATAGGTGATCATGGTGATTTGA
Source organism: Astragalus membranaceus (assembly GCA_039519185.1). Classification (NCBI taxonomy): domain Eukaryota; kingdom Viridiplantae; phylum Streptophyta; class Magnoliopsida; order Fabales; family Fabaceae; genus Astragalus; species Astragalus membranaceus. Next base: position 59,613,102 of record CM076851.1, on the reverse strand, counting down.
TTTATATTGATGAGTCTGATTTTGGGAATTAATTTGGGGATTTAATTTGGTGAAAATCGGATTTTTGTAGTGTGCCCTAGCCCTAGGCGCACACATGGGCGCCAAACCCGTAGCTGTCCTGAAAAATATTTTGACGTCCCTAAATTGTTTTGATCATAACTTTTGACTCGGGTGTCCGTTTTAAACGATTCGAAGTGCGTTGTAAAGCTTATTCAGACGCCCATCTGAATATTCTAATTTGGGGCTCATAAAACATTTTTCTGGAAAATTTATTTGGGCGTTGACTTCAAACATCATATTTTAAAAAAAAAAATTGTGGTGACTCAATCATTTTCGGAAAAGAGCTATTTTAAGGAAATAAAAATGAGTGATGTTGCACGGGCGCCTACGTGGCTGACCCGGACGAAGTAATGACGTGTTGAATAAAATGACGATAATACCCTTAGTGGTTAATTAAACGACGTTGTTGCCCTTAGTGGCCAATATTTTGACGTTGATGTGATTATGACGAGGATACCCTTAGTGGTTAATTAAACGACGTTGTTGCCCTTAGTGGCCAATATTTTGATGATGTTGTGATTATGATGATTTGTGGTTGCACATGTGTCCATAGTGTCTCATAGCATGTGCATTTTATGACGAATAGGCTTCGGCCTCTTAGTGACGGTGTGCCCATAGTGGCTTATTTATGACGAGAAAACAGTGACGGTGTGCCCATAGTGGCTTATTATGACGAGTATGGTACCATCATGCATATGCCCAGGTGTGGGTTGCATTTTCATACATATGCATAAACACGACGCGTTTTGCTTGTGATGTGTTTTTGACGTTGGTTGCCGATGTTGCTCTGTGATGGTTGTAATGCGACGTTAAGTGTGCCGTGGTAGTTATAGATATTGTCCTCTAATATACTGATTATTATATATGCCTTTATGCTGTTTGAAGACTCACCCTTTCTGCTTGGATTGTTGCTCTACTGTGGCAACGCTGCAGGTATCCGTGAGTGAAGGTCTTGCTGCCTTCCTTGATAGCTGTTGGGATGTTTTGAGTCGCTCTCTGATACTGTAACACCTAGGGGGCGTGGGTGAAGTTTGTTGAATTATTTAACTGACTGTTTAATGATTTTATTGATGTTTTGAGACGTGTCTGAGGGAGTTTGGCGAGTTGCTATTTTTATTCCGCTGTGACGAAATTTTCAAAGTTTAAATTTCATGACGAATGATGCAAAAACCTTGACGAGTGACAATGACGAGTTTTATTTATGACGATGTGGCACTTCTTTTCTATTCATTCAAATTAATTTTTGTGAAAACAATTTACTCTGATAAATGACGTGTAACTTATGGGGTAGAAAAGGGGTGTTACATGAGTGGTATCAGAGCAATGGTTGGTCCGTCCGGCCATGTCATCGAGTCGTTGTGTCAGATAGTGACCAACTGTTGTCTTTCAGTGCTGACCATTGTTTATGTTGCAGGTACGCCAAAAGTTTCCATTGGTAAGTGAACTAGTGGGGGAGATGTCCCTACTAGTGTTGTGTGCCTTATTGTGTTTTCGGTGTGTGAATTGTGTTTGTTGGTTGTGGTCCTTATTGTTGACCTCCTTGCTGCGTGTTTCTAAATGGTATGCTCTGTTGTTTAAATGCGCACATGTGTTTTGGTTGGTATTGAGCTCGGTGTACCCTGCATCATATTCAAATTAATTGCCGCTTGTTGTAAAATGTTAGATTGACATGCACTCAGATGCTCTTGTAATTGATGTTTGTTGTTAGATGTTGACTTGACATGTATTCGCATGCTCATGCATTTGTAAAGTATAATATTGCATGCTCACCATCCTGAGTTTGGTTGTCCCTTGAGTGTGAACAAACATGATTACATTTTAAAATGGTAATTACAGCCTATGTTGTTTGTCTGACCTTGTCATGTGTGTCTGCTGTGCCTGTATGCTACTGATAGCTTACCTTGTTGCATGTTACTCTCCTATGTTGCTTTGTCCGAACTGTCTTAAGTAGTCGACAGTAAGCCTCTGTGAGAAGTCTTGTGCAATGTGATTTGATGTTTGGAAACCAAATGCGTTGTAAAATTATTTTATGGACTATTTTAAGTTGTTACTGCACTAATAGCTACCGTGGTGTTTTAATCACTACAAGTGAAAATGCTCTCATTCAAGTGTACTAATTTTGTCCTCAACTCCTTTTGGAAAATTGCGTGCCGGAGTTTTATGACAAATCTCTTGGTTGTTACTTATGGATTTCTATCATGTGGTTTTGAAAATCTAAAAGTAAAGTGATTTCTGAAAGTGCTTTTGAACGTCTATTAAACAATTTTATGGCTGGGTGCTAGTTTTGGCATTGGAAATTATTTTAATAAATGGACACTGACTTGGTATCAAGTTTTTACTAATGTTACAGTGTTGCACTGTCTTGACTACTATGAATGATAAAGTTTTGGTTTGAAAGCTACAAATATTGTCTTCTCCTATTTCTGCAACCCCGTAAAACGATTTTGAAAAGTGGACTATATTTCATGTTGTTGTTATCATCCCACGTATTCTACTCTATTCGGTCTTTTGCCTGATTTTCCTCAACATGTGATGTTTTCAACTCCGAATCCTTGCGAACTATTCCATGACCGTGAGCTGTAATTTCCTACACTGAATTTTCCCTGATTTTGTTCTAGCTGTTACCCTCCTTATAATTTCTGTTACGTGATTTTGAGAAGCCTTAAAGATTTAAAAGGTGCATTGGCACCGTTTGTGCACTTTGTGTTAGCAGTTATAATTCTAATCCAGTATGTGCTACGTGAAGCTTGATGTTGTGCGCTTGAATTTTTATGATGAATCTTCTTTTGGTTGTTTCTTCCTGAGTAGTTTTGAAAATATTAAACTAATGATGGGTGCTGAGAATGGATATATGTTTCCTGAAGCTAGTTGCATTGCTAAACGTTATGAATGATTAGTATGCGATTCGAGGAGCCGGTGACATCTTTTGTTGCGAAAACTATTTCCGAAAACAAATTGTTGATTTTGCTTGGAAAACATATGTGATCGTTTTTCGTGCTTCCGCCTATAAATATTTTTGGTGCAAAAGAGACATTGCAAATTAGTGATGTGTCAATTGTGTGACTACTGTGTTGTTTGAATTTTTGTACATTGAGTGCAAAACCGGGAAAAATATAGGCACATGTTGAAAATGGCGTTGTCTTGGTGTATTCGGTGATTTTTGAATATCCCGGTGATCGTTGTCGATAACGTTGTAAAACTACTTTTGGTGTTTAGAACTGTTTTGGTGTTTGAAAAACTAAATATATTGTTGAATATTTATGTGAGTAATGTTCATATGCCCTAGAATCCTTTTGTGTCTTACCATGATCATTGATGCCATGTGCTGTGTGCCTTGATTAATTCGCATGTTGAAGAGTAATACCATGTTATCATATGTTAATGCCTTGTTAATTGTTGTCATGATCATGCGTTATATGTTTTGTTGGACAAGTTTCATGTTAGTTGAATTCCGATGTGCTCATATGTGATCTTATGCCTTGATGAACATCTTTATGTGAATTGATTTAATGTGTGTTTCATGTTTGAACAAGATTAGTATGATTGACATGTGCGTTCTTGAAAACCCTATTCGTTGATGATTAAATCTATTTGTTGATTGAATCTTGAAGATTAAACCTATTTGTGGATTATCTTGAATTGTTGCTGTTTTTTTTAAATTGCTTTTGCTGTTGCTGTTTTATTGTCACTATTTAAATTACCGTTGCTGTTTTACTGTTGCTATTTAGATGCTGTTACTGTTTTAATTGTTGCTGTTTTCAGAAAATAAATATTGCTGTTTTCGGAAAATAAATGTTGCTGTTTATAAATGTTGCTGTTTCCTGAAAATAATTCTTGCTGTTTTCTGAAAAAAAATAATTGTTGTTGTTTTCTGAAAATAAAGGATGCTGTTTTCTGGAAATACTTGCTGCTGTTTTCGAAAAATTATTGTTGCTGTCACTGTTTCCGAAAATTACTGTTACGGTTACTAACTTTACGCACTGTTCCCATTTCTGCGAGTCGCCCCTATTTTTATGGGTTGTCCTATTTTGTGGTTTGTGGTCTAAAAAGTGAAGAGATTTTGAAAATTGCTTTTGAAAAATTAATAAACGATTTGATGGTTGGATACTGATATTAGCATTGAAAATTATTTTTTTTATAAATGGACACTGATCTTGCATGAAGTTTTGCTATAATATGCTTTAATTGCACGTGAGTGTTGCACACTGAGTTTTCTTGATTTGGTTCTGACTGTCACATTCTTTACAGATGTGCTGCGTAATTTTGAAAACCTTAAAATTTAAAGTGTGCATTGACACTGTTTGTGAGCTTCTTTGAGTTGGCTTTAATTGCCATATGTTCTTAAGAATATTTTATTCAAACTGTTTAAGCTGACGTTTAGTCTTGTAGAGAGAAAATCAATTTCTAGGACATGTCTCTTGCTGTGTGAACTTGTGTGTAGCTTGCTAGTGGGAAGGTGTTAGTATTGGTGGGTAAAATTTCGAGGGCGAAATTCTTTTAAGTGGGGGAGAGTTGTAACAGCCCAAAAATAGTTGTTTATTTATTTAATTAATTAAATAAGATTTGGGTGATAGAAATAATAATGATAATAATAATGGGTGGTTTTAATTAATTGGGAATATAGTTGTGGAGAAGTATTAAAATAATTGGGGGGTTTATTTAGTTAATTAGGAGGTGGTGACGTTTAATTATCCAATTGAACATTAAGTGAAAGCCCATGATCCAAGAGAGGGTCCAAGGTGATAGGCGTATATGATGAGGGGTTTAAGCATAGGGTTTTAGTCATTGTGCCTTAGTGCAAAATTGAAAGAAAACGTGGAGAGGAGAGAAGAGGGCTGTACGGCGCTCACCATAGGAGAAGGGAGGAAGAATTGTTGCTGATTTTCGTGGTGCTTGCTCAAGAGAAGGTTGGGCACCGTTTTGGTGAGTGCAAGAAAGAAGAGATTTTTGCGTGAAGCTCAAGAGGAAAAGGGGGAAAGGATTGCGACTTGTTCCAAGGTGTGTAGGACCATCTTGGTGTTCATCTTCCTAGGACTTTCTTCTCATCTAATCTAAGGTAAGGGGAGTCTCACATTATAAGGGTTTATATAATGGTTAGTATGTGGGAGGGTAGTTCTATGATGCCTAGGGTGTATTAGTTATTATGTTGAATTTCTTGTTGAACTGTTGGTGTTGTTGTGCATATAAGATGAGTTGTGATGTTTGTTGTTGGTGATTTATTGATGTTTGATGTTAATACCATGATTCACATGCTACATGTTGGTGTGATTTGCTTTTGTGTCATGTTTGATAATTCAGGAGGATTGGTAGGGATGATTAGCAATTAGTAATTTGAATTAATGATAATTGATTTGGTGATTGATTTGGTGGTCCAAAATTGGTGATTGAATTAACCCTTGATTTTGTGATAACTGAAATATTATTCATGTGGATTGGGACCTTAATTGATGGATGTTTTGGCAACAAATAATTGGAGGATTTAATAGGTGATCATGGTGATTTGATTTATATTGATGAGTCTGATTTTGGGAATTAATTTGGGGATTTAATTTGGTGAAAATCGGATTTTTGTAGTGTGCCCTAGCCCTAGGCGCACACATGGGCGCCAAACCCGTAGCTGTCCTGAAAAATATTTTGACGTCCCTAAATTGTTTTGATCATAACTTTTGACTCGGGTGTCCGTTTTAAACGATTCGAAGTGCGTTGTAAAGCTTATTCAGACGCCTATCTGAATATTCTAATTTGGGGCTCATAAAACATTTTTCTGGAAAATTTATTTGGGCGTTGACTTCAAACATCATATTTTAAAAAAAAAATTGTGGTGACTCAATCATTTTCGGAAAAGAGCTATTTTAAGGAAATAAAAATGAGTGATGTTGCACGGGCGCCTACGTGGCTGACCCGGACGAAGTAATGACGTGTTGAGTAAAATGACGATAATACCCTTAGTGGTTAATTAAACGACGTTGTTGCCCTTAGTGGCCAATATTTTGACGTTGATGTGATTATGACGAGGATACCCTTAGTGGTTAATTAAACGACGTTGTTGCCCTTAGTGGCCAATATTTTGATGATGTTGTGATTATGATGATTTGTGGTTGCACATGTGTCCATAGTGTCTCATAGCATGTGCATTTTATGACGAATAGGCTTCGGCCTCTTAGTGACGGTGTGCCCATAGTGGCTTATTTATGACGAGAAAACAGTGACGGTGTGCCCATAGTGGCTTATTATGACGAGTATGGTACCATCATGCATATGCCCAGGTGTGGGTTGCATTTTCATACATATGCATAAACACGACGCGTTTTGCTTGTGATGTGTTTTTGACGTTGGTTGCCGATGTTGCTCTGTGATGGTTGTAATGCGACGTTAAGTGTGCCGTGATAGTTATAGATATTGTCCTCTAATATACTGATTATTATATATGCCTTTATGCTGTTTGAAGACTCACCCTTTCTGCTTGGATTGTTGCTCTACTGTGGCAACGCTGCAGGTATCCGTGAGTGAAGGTCATGCTGCCTTCCTTGATAGCTGTTGGGATGTTTTGAGTCGCTCTCTGATACTGTAACACCTAGGGGGCGTGGGTGAAGTTTGTTGAATTATTTAACTGACTGTTTAATGATTTTATTGATGTTTTGAGACGTGTCTGAGGGAGTTTGGCGAGTTGCTATTTTTATTCCGCTGTGACGAAATTTTCAAAGTTTAAATTTCATGACGAATGATGCAAAAACCTTGACGAGTGACAATGACGAGTTTTATTTATGACGATGTGGCACTTCTTTTCTATTCATTCAAATTAATTTTTGTGAAAACAATTTACTCTGATAAATGACGTGTAACTTATGGGGTAGAAAAGGGGTGTTACACAAACGACACGGGTGCCCGTGTCAGAAATCTGTCCCTCACGAAACTTTTGTTAAAATAGTGACACGGTCCGCGTCCATTTGACATGGGTACCCATGTCCAAAACTATCACTCTCGGGTTGAAGAAATTCTCGGTAGCCACCTAACTTATTTCGTTCATAACTTTTGATCCGGAACATCAATTTCAGTGTTCTTGGATGCATTGGAAAGCTAACGAAAACTTCTACAACCCTAAGAAAATTAGTTAGTGTGTTCAAAACTTACTCTATGAGCTATTATGAATCTATCCAAATCATGACACTTAATGCATATTAAAAACATCATAGGGTTGCTTTAATCGTTGTTGTGATTGGATGACTTCTTAATTGAACCTATTGGATGACTTGATACTTCATATTTTATGATATTGTGCCTGTTTATGATGATTGAGATGATTGATGATGTTATGATATAGTTCCGTATAGTTTTCGTTGTTGTTTTCAGAAACGAGTGTGTCAAACTATGCAGTACATATATAAGTACACCTATATAAATATCTAAGTAAAAAGCATAAAACACCAAGGGGATGACGATCCCAAGCTAATAGCATACTAGGGGATGGAACTCATGAGCCCAGAACCTAGGCCAAGAATAAGTTGACTCAGTAATAGCTATTATCGGGTGGGTTCATCGGGGGAACCTTGCAGTGGTTGTCCGGTGTTGTGCTAGGGAAAAGAGAAAAGATAAGAAAAACACCGAGATATTAAGAGTGAGGGGTCCCGAAAGAACTCACTGATATTGTAAATCTCACTGTATATCTTGTGGTGCTTTTACAGATGAGTATGGCATGACCAAGCAAATAGAGAAGTAGTAGCTGCTGAACCGGGCTACAAGAGTTTGAAGGATCCTAAGGGATCAAGTTTACATTTGCTTAGTCTACCCTTGTTTGGTAGTATGTATTATTACTAGGATTTCACGTTGATTGTATAATCAAAGTTGTTGTAAATTTGCAAACCATACTTTCATATTTGAACAAGTCTTTCAGTAATGACTCATGTTGAACTGTTATCTGTTATGTCATTAAATAATCATTTTGGTATTTTATACCTCCTGGAGTAAGTTACGACGGGTTCTTCTGTCAAGTCATGTTATGTTCAAGTCCTTAAGTAGGGTCGCAACTCTGATAATTATTAAGATGGTTGACATTATAAGTTTATCACGTCTAAATATAAGGATGTTACATTTTGGAATTAGAGCAGTTTGACCTTGTCAGGCTTAGAGATAACGTAGTCCATAGATTAGAGAGATCGAGTCAGCTAGGGACTTAGACAATTAACTGTCAGAACCTTTCAGTATATTATGTGAAGCATTGAGTCGGATCCACTCAATATTTCATGCAACATACTGAGAACAATGACAATTTGTTGCCTCAGTTCCGAAAATTTCGGAAACCTTAAACCATAGGATTCCTGGCCTTTTCGTTTCATCAAAGCACGCAGCGGAAGTAGTGGACTACAAACTGTTGCACCCCGAAAAATCCCCGTTTGGGTTTCTCAATGTACAACGTGGAAAATTTTGGAGCCGCCACCAATATTTTAGTTTTAAGACCAAAACATTGAAAAAAAGTCTTTTCAAAGAAAAGGCGGGTGGTCTTTGAAAACTAGAGACATAGGTTCGGGGGTCGATTACACGTGAGGAAGGTATTAGCACCTCACATGTCCTTTCTACCGAAAGGGAACCTCTAACTAAAAGGTGTGGTTTCAACGTTTGATTTGGAAAATATACCTAAATTTGCCTATTCATTTCTTTATTAAAAAAAATGCATTGAAAAAGGACTTAATGAAAATTTTGTTTATTATAGAGAAAGGAAAAAAAGTTTTTTAGAAAAAAGTGCTTGACGGGACATGGCCCGCTCCTACGTTTCTCCCGGTGCGATGGAGAACTCAAAGCTACGTAGTTCTTCTTTGTTATGAAAAGGGGTTTTGTTTTTTATCTTTTTTTTAGTGAATTTTCGAAATAGGACGAGCACTTAGCGAATGATTAAACTAACCAAAGTTATGGGTAATCACTGCTAAGTACTCTTGAAAATGAGAGTCAATACCATTGGTCAGACGAACCAAGGTTCTGATTGACCATTAGTAAAGACTCATTTTTATTTGACCTTTTGAAAATGGTTTTCGAAAAAAGGTTAATTGACGCAAATGATCAAACTAACCAAAGTTATGGATGATCACCACTTTGTTGTTCTTTTTGTGAAAAGCCATTGATACCAATGACTAGACGAACCAAAGTTCTGATTAGCCATTAGTAACAATGGGTTTGAAAATAATTTTTGTTTGTTTTATGAAAAGATTTGCTTTATGATTGCGAAAAAGGTTTTCATTTGTTTTGAAATGAAGTGTTCATGATAATCAAACTAACCAAGGTTATGAATGATTATCACTAATAACTTATGTTTAAAAGGATGTTTTTGAAAATTGAAAGCGTTCATGATAATCAAACTAACCAAGGTTATGGGTGATTATCACTAATAACTTATGTTTAAGAGGATGTTTTTGAAAATTGAAAGCATTCATGATAATCAAACTAACCAAGGTTATGGGTGATTATCACTAATAACTTATGTTTTAGAAAATAGTTATATGAAAGAGAAAAAAAAAGTTTTAATGAAATGCAAAAGGGTAAAAAGTTAAGAACAACAATGACCTAATTTTATTTCACTCAAAATAGATCAAAGGGGTAAAATTTCAAGCACAACATATGCACAAAATATGGCCCTTGGCCGAATGTTCTTCATGCAAAAATCAAATCAATTTCATACTAGAATTCACAAGTTAGCACATAAAAACATCACAAGATGCAACCCTATTCTACACATGAGATTACTATACAAACATCAAATTAATACATGCCTTTATTCAACATAACAATTAAAGGAATAAAAAAAAACATGGAACCCTAATTTTCACCCTCAAACCCAAAGTACAAACTAGCCCCAAATCAAGTCATTCTTCCACTACAAGTCATCAAATATTCAAACAACACATGAACCCTATTTTTTCATCTCTTGGCCGAAACATCTTAAGCATTAATTCATCTTCGATTTCATACTAAAACCTTACAAATTAGCATACAAGAGGAACATAAGGCACAACCCTACACTTTAAGCATTAAACAAAATTGAATCATATAGAGTAATCCTTTCACTTAAATTAAAGTGCCATGGGCACAAGTGAAAATCCACTTACCCCATCATCAACATCTAGCAATGAGTAAAATAGAACACATAAACCAAGAAAATAAAGTTGAATCCTCTCTAGCTATCCCCTCCACTTAAATCAAAGTGCACTAGGCACTAGTGGAGACTCACATAGCTAAATCATCAACAACTAACCAAAAACCAATTAAAGGAACATGTGAACTAATGAACTAGATTAGGGTAAAGATACATGAACAAGTAAGCTAGTTTAGCAAATTATCATATGAAAATTAGAGAGCATCTAAATAAAGTAGAATCCCTTCTAACCATCTCCTCCACTTAAATCAAAGTGCACTAGGCACTAGTGGAGACTCATATGGCTAGATCATCAACAAATAACAACTAAAAAAAATATTAAACAAGGAAAACTCATAAAAAAAGTTGAATCCTATCTTACAATCTTCTCCCTTAAATCATGGTGCTCTAAACACAAGGGTGAATCAAGTTGTAAGATCATCAACATATAACAACTAAAAAAAATATTAAACAAGGAAAACTCATAAACAAAGTTGAATCCTATCTTACAATCTTCTCCCTTAAATCATGGTGCTCTAAACACAAGGGTGAATCAAGTTGTAAGATCATCAACATATAACAACTAAAAAAAATATTAAACATGAAAAATTCATAAACAAAAGTTGAATCCTTTCTTACAATCTTCTCCCTTAAATCATAGTGTTCTAAGGGAGAATCAAGTTGTAAGATCATCAACATCACAAGGACTAAAAATCACTTTTAACACAAAACTTTAAACGCTAATAGTAAAAAATAAACATACTCAAGTGAAAAGAAACCACAAGATAATTTTAAAACAAAAATATGCGAAACATAAGAGAGTGAAAATCACATGTTTATTTCACTTAAAAACAAAGATCAACACAAATTAACAACAAGCTACATTATTCAAAGGTGAGAAGCCATTTCTCACCCTAACAACAACAATCTACATTTTTAAAAGTGAAAATGATGAGTGCACAAAAATAAGGAAGAGAATATGAGATGAAGATGATAAGATGAGTCTTGATGCAAAATGTTTGAAGATGATGCTAAGATATTAGGGTTTTTACCTTATCTCTAAAATAGGTAGAAAATTGAAGAACTAGAGGAGAAATAAATGAAAGGAGCTTCGGCCTTGAATGAAGAAAGGTATGAGGGGCTGTTTTTGGTTTGAATGGAGGGGCGGAAGAGAGGAATTATGTGCTTGATTTTTCTTGAGTGTGAGAGGAGTGGATTGGAGGTGGTTTGATGATGAATTGGTGAAGGAAAGTTGAGAAATGGAAGTGGTTTTAGGGTGGAGGAGCTACGGTTTCTTGGAGGAGGAGAGGAGAAGAGAATTGTGTGATTTTTGAGAGTGAGATCAAATGAGAGCTAAAAAGGTCCTCTTGTGAAGGAATGAAGGGTTTTTATAGATTTTTTTTCTAGGGTTAGGGGTATTTGTGTCCTTTTATTTCTAGGTGCTCTAGGATTTGAGCTTTATTTTTGATCAATGGTTGGGATTGACTCTCACAAGGATTAGGGGTATTAAAGAAACACAAATGTGAGTGAAAATGAGAGAAAGAGAAATCGAAATTATTGGATAAAAGAAAAGAGAAAATAAAATGGAAAATTCTAATTATGGAAGAGATATTTAGGAGAAGTAGGGTTAGGGGTGTTGTTGGAATAAATTGTTCCCAAAGAGGGAAATTTGGCTTTTTTGAAGGTGGGGTTAGTGTAAGTGGATGGATGATTTTACCAAAGAGGGTAAGGCTAAAGATAAGATCAAATCAAATCTTTAAGAAGTGTGTAGAAGATTTTTTTTTGAGAGAGAGGGTGTGAGTGGCGTGATTCTTGAAGGGGAATGAGGGAACAAAAATATTTTTTTGGTCATTTTGTCTTATTTGAAGACACTTCCTCACTTGAGTTTGCATTTCAAGTTTTTGGGCATGGGAACTAAATGCAATGCAACTATTAAAATCATGTCACATTTTTTTTTGGGCACATCAAATATTCACTCTAGCTATCTATGACAATTAAATTGTCACATAATAATAGAGGAATATTTAATGGCCTTTTCTATTTATTTATGCACTAAAAATGAGAAAAATGCAATTCTAATTATTTTTGATTAGGGTTTTTTCTACAAAATGTACAAAATTATCCTTGATGAAATAAAAAATGTATTTTTTGTAAATATGCATTTTTGGCAAGAAAATCATCTTTTATGGAAAATGACCAAAATGCCCTTTTCAACCCTAAAACCCTAATCTACCTAAAAAGTGCATTCCAACCCTAAAAATGATTTTAAAGACCTTGGAATGACTTCTAGGACTTAAAACGCAATGCATGATGATTTTCTTGAGGAATTATCCCTTTTATTGTGAAATGACCAAAATACCCTTTGGACCTCAAAACCCTGATTTACCCAAAAGTCCACTCCTACTTTAAAAATAATTTTGGAAACTTTGGAATGACTTTTGAGACTTAAAAATGCATGCCCATATCTCTTCTCGCCTCTCAAAATAATGGCACACTTCTAAATTATTATTTTTGCGGAAAATTAGGGTTTTGACCTAAGCCGGACAAAATTGGGGTATGACACAAACGACGTTACAAAATGAAAGAATGGGCATCCGTGCTGGTTCGGGGAATTGCCGATGACCGTCTATTCTTTGAAGCCGATTCGACCATCGTGTCGCCGTGTAAATCGTAAAAGGTCACCACGAGAGTTATAAGTTAAGAAAACCTTCAGGTAGGAGAAGTGTTAGTTTCCTAGATTTATTCAGGACTAGTGGATACCATGAAACCCAGATTGTTGTTTCGAACACTCTCTCAATTATTGAGGTGGGGTCTAGGGATGGTATTAGTACTCCTCTCCAGTCCACTCTACCCGTGACTTGAGTTAACCACGAGCCTCTGTGAGATCCTCTGGGATAGTCATGATTCTAGATCCTATTCTTTTTCCGAGAAACGCCTTTATTAATGCCATGAAACCAAACTACCAAGATATAATTGTACTTAGGATGTTGGCAAGTAATACCACCCAATGTTTATTGGATTAGTATTTCTTGCAAACAAATTCAAGTTGGGTTCCTTTCAAAAAGGGACTAGTATTCTATGTCCATAGAAGTAACCATACTGCAGTCCTCCGGTTAGAAGCATATCAGTTTCCTAGACTTGTAGCCACCATGTAGGAACTATGAAATCATTCCATACCTCCCATTGTTACCATGATTTCATTATGACCTAGGATAGTTAAGCCCTCCCTATGAGTTTAGTCGCTCTTCGAAATCTTCATGTTTCTCCGAAAGGGAACGCTAATGGTTAAGAGCTTTTCCGATAAGAGGAGTTGACTTAGTGGACCTTCTACGAAGTAGTATCATGCTCACCTAGGGGGAATGATATGGTATTTCCTCATTAGTTTTGTTGCCTAGTATAACCAACAAGTAAGCGTTATTCTGTGACCCTGTTGTTTAAAGGTTTGTAAAATGTAAACCCTAGATTGGCATAAGGAGTATGCAGTGGATTTCCAACGATTGAGGCTAAACCTTTAGATCCAAGATTAGGGTGACACCTTTGCAGTCTTAAGGAGGGCTATTCCTTATAACAGGCTATTAGTAGTTGTAACTCCCCTTATGATATTTTCAAGTTCAGTAAAAATCATGTACGATTAGGCACCCAGCTTGTAGGTCAAAAAGGGGAAAGTACGGTTTACCTAAGTGTTCAAGGTTTTGTTGTTCTATGGTAGGACAAGTTTCCGGATTTGATTGATTACGATAGTTGTAATAATTTTGTTTGTATTGTTTGTGGAATTCGAAAAGATGGAGGACCAAAGGAATGCCCAAAATAGTTTAGAATTCGTTTTCTGAATCAGTACAGGAAGCACTACCTGTGCGCCCATCTGAATCCTAAAAAGAATCCTTATCTTTTCTCATTTCTTTGATGCTACAACTATCCCAATTCCATACTTAATCCAAATGTAAATGTTTACACCTAGATTAGTCAACGTTCTATTATGATAAGTTGAAGTTTCTAAATTTCTAGTGAGCCCTACTTTTCTAGGGAAGCCGTTATGCCTCAAAAGTAAGATCCCTATTTGTCTAGAGTTTCTCACACCTTAGTGTTTGAGTAGTGGAGGCCCCCTAGATGGTGATTAGTCCAAAGGGACGAAAATGATTGAGTTTCAGGAAAGTTCGGACAAAAAGGATACTTCTGTCTAGTAGGATTTCATCTGGCTAATAGTTTCCCGAAAAGTCCTTGCACTAGCGTAAGAACGAGATTTTTATTGTGGTTGAGTTTAAGACTCAACTCACGAGGTATGGAGACACATCCCTACCAGTATTTTAGGTTGAGTGGATAGAGTCGACTCCGATAGGTACATGGAAAAAGAAAATTTGTTCTATGGTCAAATGTTTCAAACGAAGTTTTATAAAAACCCTATCATTTTGTGAGTCATTGAGAACAGTGATTATTCTCGAGTTTAACCCAAAATACTAGAGGTATCTCCAAGAGAACCGAAAGGTAATGATCCAAATTTTCGGGAAGCAGAGGTATCCTAGTGCACTGACTAGTAAGGAAAAGCAGAGGTATTAAGCAGTGATTGGGCAACAGTCCATAAGCCATGATGCCTACCCAAGTCTCCACTATGGTGCAAGGTTTTAGTTTGTCAACCTCTCCTTTGTGAAGGTTAACAGTAGTTTGTTTTGACTCAAATCAGTTTGACAAGTCAAAGCGAGGTCCCTATTTTACAGTGTTCTATTGATTGTTTGTCAATAGAATGAGTATGTTCTGAATTCGATGTTGTTAAGAATTTAGTGCAATGCATGTGCATGATTGATTGGTATACCAAATTATATTTGGATGGTTGATTGTATTGCTTGCAATTGATTTGTATTTAGAATTTAGCCACCCTTGTATGTGTTGATGAGTATGAAATTGTTATTTTTGTGTAGTGCTATTCATGGGGATAGGTGAATTCCTTGCCTTGCTTTGTGCTTGTAGGAAATTACGTGGTTGTAGAAAATTGAGTGAAACTGAACGATTTGTTGTATTAGGATGGAGTTGATGTAGGCTAGGGTAAGATTTGGTATCAAAAGATGGAGCAATTTAATTTGAAAATAGAGTTTTTCGGACTAAGCAGGGAGTCCGGACCGTGCGCCCTAGAGGCTCGGTCCGTGCGGCCCATTCTGTCACCCTCTTTCTATTTACTTTAAACTCACTTCTTTTTGGTACCAATGCTTGCCCATTCCTATTCTTAACCTAATCCAAGGTATTTCAAATGGTATTTGGAATTGATTGAAGATTCAAAGAAGCTTTTTATAACACTTCGTTTCGCAATAATTTTGTTCATCCACTTTGACTATTATAAGCATGATTGTGAACATTTGAGTTTCACAAAACTTGTGTTTCTCCGTTTTCTTTTTGAAGAAATTCAGAACCCTTAATGGGTCTTCACCATTTTATTAAAGAAATTGTGCGATGAATAAGCTTACTTTAAGTTGGGGTGAGTTAACGACTTATAGGGCTAATGTTTTAAAATATAGTTTGTTTGAAAAGCTTGCGAAAGGATTTCTACAAAGTCGGAATGAGCCTCCCATCCCATCTTCTATTAAAGTTTAGTGATTTAGTGATGGTGAGGAGCACATGTTGTGTGTACATCTAGTTTCACTTTTCCCTTACCTTCCTTCACGCTTTTTGGGTTAGAAGTTTGTTCACGAGTTCTTGTTATGCACATAATGTACTATCCCAAAATTTCCTTCTTTTTTTTGGTTTAATCTATAAATTGATTTTCTTCAAGTAAAATAGGTTGCAATTGGTATTTTACTACAAATTTAAAGTTTTAGTTGAGTGAAGCTACAAGAAAATCTCTTTTACACATCTGTTCGAGCTAAGAATTAATCCCCCTTAAGTTGATTAAGTTTTCTCCTTTGTTGATTTTGGAAAGAGGATTATTTCATTATACATAGCTCCATTAATAAGTTTTGAAGATGCTAAATTATGAATGGATTTTTATGTTAGCAAGTCTGTTTTCCTTAGTCAAGATCCTTTGGGAGAATGTTTATTCTCGTTTAGCAATTCGGTAAGACTTGAACAAATTTTTGAGGACAACATTTTTTCAAGTTGGGGTGAATAGTAACATCCCCCAAAGTGGTTGTTCTAGTTGTTTCAATTAGTGAATAATTTAATTAATTGTTGCTAATTGAATTTGTTTAATTGTGGTTTGAGTCAATAATTGATGAATTGTTATGTTGGACATGACATTAGTATGCCTTGATTTCTAAGTGATTGAGTCAATGGTGGAATTATTGTTACGATATTTAAATTGCATTTTTTTGTGTAATAAATTTTATTGGTGCATAGTAGAGCTATTGGGGTATTAGTGAAAAGGGTAGGTGCAGAAAGTAAACAATTTTTTTTATGAAGCCCAAGACCATAAAATTAGCCCATTTGTGTCAAGGGATCAGCTGAACAATTATTTGATAAAAACTTCCCTCTTCAATTTACCTTTCAAAACACACTTGCATTTTCTAAAAAGGGAAAAGAAAGAATAGAGCTTGAGGGAGAGAGAGGAGAGTTCGAATTTGAGAGAGAGAAAGGAGAGAAACATTGAACACCTCCCTTCTTTACTACAAAACCTAGAAGATCAACCTTGCTAGTTCATTTTTCCTATCAATCACAAGTTCTTGTTACACTATATAGGCAGAAAATCAAAATTTGGTTCTCCCTCACTTCTTCCCTCCCTAGTTTCGAGTTGCATGTGAAGAAAGGGTCATTAGTTCAGCTGGATTTTGCATGAATGTTGTAACACCTTAAAATCACAACTAGGTGAACTAAAAGCATTAACATAATCATAATAAATAAGATTATAACCTGCTCATAAGTTTGGACCAAATTAAAACTAAAGCAGATTGAAACCACTTGATATAGCTTTGAGTTGAAAAATTCTCAAATACAAATCCGAAATAAGTATTTAATGAGTACAGATTCGATATAACAAGCATGACTATGGTTCAACTACAAGACAAGGTTATAAAATACTACATGACTTTGACTATAATTCAAGGATTTAGGTCCAATGATACATGAGAGGGAAAATGAAGCAATATATCATAATGATCTCAACAGGATCTTCCATCTAACTGAGTAGCTAAGGCCTCTGCTACTTTTCGTCAGTCTGCTTCACTTTACCCTGTACATCTGAAAACACCACATAAAAACATGAGATTACCAAACTCAATGAGTTCTTTTGCGCCCCCTTACAATTCCTCTCTCGGTGTTTTTCCTTGTTTGTGTTTTGTTTCTATGACTTAGCACAATCCGAGAAATCAAATCACCCAATTTCAACGGAAACCCCAATTCGTATAGCTATACAGAATAATGCCAGAGCCCTAACTTTGGGATCATGGCTCCCCTCCACTAGATGTGCTACAATGGATTTTGGGATCGTCATCCCCATGGTATTTTTTATTTAACTTAGACACTTGAGTCTTTTACTTGACACTTGGTTGTATTCACACTCGATACATCATGGTTCCGTTTATCATTAAATTCTAACATAACAATACTCATATTACATCGCGATACTACTTGAAATGTAACATATCTTTGTTTAATTATCATTGGTAAGGGTTAGGAAATGAGTTAGGAAAGGATTGGAGTTCAAAGGAATAGCATTTGAGGTCTTTTAAAATAAGTGGCAGAAGGTTCGACAAACATACATATTCTTTGACGAATTATTTAATACATCAAACAATATCAGAATTTAACAAACAACCACTTAGAATGTCTAGTATCTGAAAAATATTTTTCCTTTTCGAAATTATGAGCCATTTAGTACAGTTTAACAAAAAAAACTAACTGGTTCCTAAAGAGAACAGATTCTGTCCCCCAACTTGTGACACCTCTAAAATACTCAAAACTCAATCAAATGGCATGGGACTTGAACCTAAACTGAAGAAAATTGAATCTAGTTTTCAATGGAACAAGAATTATTCAAAAAGGAGTTCAAATAATAAACACTATACACGTAACACTGAAACTATAAAGAGAATTGTTTCAGAATTTTGACCTAAATTGTGACACCTATATCTCGAGATACACAACTCCAATTTCAATCAAACCAGTGCCAAATTAAAGAGCAATAAGTCTAGTTTTTGAAATGTAAACCACACAATTGTTGGATCACCAGAAAATATGCAGCATCAAAAAAATCGAACTTATGTCAAGAATTCCTCAAACAGTAAATTTTAACATCATAATTGCACAAATTATTACCAAATTTCCAGCAACTAAACACAAAATCATCATATTCAGTTCCAATCACAAGTTTTAAGGAAATCACAAGCATTAATTCGAAGAAATCACCTTGATTATCGATTTCAACACACAAGCAAGCATGCAATTTCAACTTGAAGCATCAAACACACTCCTAGGCTCCCAAATTCGAAACCTAAGGCACTAACAATTTCTTCACTTTCCTAAATTGAAAGTCTAACCCTTAAAATCTCAAAAATGGCCCAAAACCTTAGTGATTAAGTTTCAAAGGTTGGTTTCCAAGCTGATATTGAAAATGGTGGAAAGAGAGTTCAAGTTTGACCCATTTTAGACCTTGAGAAGCAAAAATGGTGAAGAGAGAAGGAGTGGGATATTGTTGATGTTGCTGGTGTCAAAAGAAAGAGCAAAGAAAATGGATTCCAATGGTAGAGAGAAGATGGTGGAGAAATTTTCAATTGAACCCACTTGTTGAAGTGAGGGTTTGAAGGTAGGTTTGGTTCCTCTTCTTTCTCTTCTCTTCTTTCCCTTCTCTCAAACTCTCTCATCTCTTTTCTCACTTTCTCTCTTTTCTTTTATAAAAGTGGTGAGTGAGTGAGTGAAGTTCCTAAAATACCCTTATACTCTTCCTCTATTCCTATGTGGCCCCAACTTCCACAATTAATTAAAGGCTAAATTATAGTTTTGGTCCCCCTATTTTCAAAAATCCAGACATTTGGTCCCCCTATTTTAAAACTCAGACATTTAGTCCCCTTATTTTAAAAAACTCAGAACATTCAGTCCATTGGGGGGTTTTTCTTTTTTTTTGCTGAATTGGCCCTATACCAAACAAAAAAAGCTGATGTGGCACTCATGATATGATGTGGCAGCTGATGCAGCTTGTCCACGTCATTAAATGATGCCACATGTACTTGCCACATCACTATTTATTTAATAAAATATTAAAACTAAAATTAAATTAAAAAAACAAAAATTAATTAAATTAACAAAAACTAAAATTTATTCCTCTTCAATCTCACTCCCTCCTCTTCTGCAACAAGAACAGCATGCTTGCGCTTCTTCTTCTTCTTGTGCGCACGGTTTCACGTTCTCGTTCTCCTTCTCGTTCTCGTTCATCGTTCTCACGGTTTCATCGTTCTCCTTCATCGTTTGTCATCCCAAATCAGATTCAATCGTTCTCCTTCATCGTTCTCCTACGCATGAGCAGCAGCTTGCGCTTCTTCTTCTTCTTGTGTGCAAACCATTGTTGCAGATTGGTGCCTTGTTTGTTCCGCGACTTCCTCTACCTGAAACTGCCTTGAATCGCCTCTGTCAACCACTGTTTGGTGATGAAATTTCTCAAACTCAGTGCTTTTACATGCTGGAACCCTAATTTCGAATTTGCCCCAAAATTTTCTCAAAGTTCAAAACCGAATTTGCTGCTTTCGAATTTCTATTACGGTTTGGTGTATCTGTTTTCCTTTCACCTTTTTCATTACGATTTTCCCAGAACTGTTTTCCTTTCACCTTCTTTCTTCATCTTCCTTTATTTTCAGATTTGTCTTCATCTTCCTTTGAATGTTTCATATTTCTGTTCATGGTTTCAGGAAATTGAAGATGAGTCACATCTGCTGCTTTCTAGATCTGTTTTGCTTTCACGAAATCAAAATCGGAAATGGGTCTTTATTGTTCATATTTTGTTCATATTGTTCATCGTCTTTCCAGATTAGATCTGTTCATGGTTGTTTTTAATTTGTTTTAGTGTTTTGATTCTATTTCTAAGTTTTAATAAAATGTCATTTTGTTTCCAGATTAGATCTGTCTTCCTTTGAATGTTATTTATTAATATTAAGAGTTAATAATAATAATAATAATAATAATAATAATATTTATTAAATTATTTTAATTATATTAATATGATGTGGATTTAATATAATTTATTTAATTATTTTAATTATATTTTTATTATATTAAATCTGATGCCACGTCAGTCACTCTTTTTTTTAATGACAAATCAGAAAAAAAACTGAAAATCCCTCTTTGGACTAAATGTTCTGAGTTTTTTAAAACAGGGGGACTAAATGTCCGAGTTTTAAAATAGAGGGACTAAATGTCTGAATTTTTAAAAATAGGGGGACTAAAACTATAATTTAGCCTTAATTAAATTAGCAACCGACACAAAATACACACAATGTCACATACAAGTAACTTTGACCCTAAATTATTGACTCACTTAACATCAATTAATCCAATTGCAATTAAAATTATTCACTAACCAATAATTTAACACCCCGATAAATTCTAACTAGTAGAATCACCGAATTGCACTAAATGGCAAACATCAGAGTAACTTCCTGTTATTGAAATATTGAGCACAACCAAAACTTTCACTAATACATATCAAATGGTTCTCTGAACCTCATTAACTTCCTGAAAATGCTTAAGTTTCAAAACTTAAGACTTGTACATAATCCTGGTGTTCAATACTCAAAACATAATGTAGCGGAAACGATTTTTACAACTTAAACATTGAAAGTCATACAATCGGTGACATAACTAAATAAAAAATACAAAAAAGGGTTAAACAGGAAATCCAATTTCCCAAAATTCCATGAGTCGCACCGGCTAACCGTGCTTCGTCGCCTTTGCTTTCCCCTGTTTCTCTGTAAAAACCACAAATATGAAGGGTGAGATAAACATTATCTCAGTGAGTCCTATTGAGACCCTTTACTAACTCTAGCGGTTCATTATTCTTTACTTTGAACTCGTGGCCCTAATAAGCGACCATGTGGACATATGTTAATTTCATGTAACTTTTATGCTCATGGCCCGCCTAAGCGACACATGAAGCATATCATATTTTACCTCTTGTAATTTGTAGCCCTACTAAGGAACTACGCATTACATTTCTTTCCATGATCTTAGCATAACACCTCGGCCTACCTATTTTATAGGCACTTCTTTGGCTTCGGTGAACCCATCCTGCTATTTCTAGTGGGCGAAACCTCTTGAGTCTAGGTTTTGGGGCTCAAGACTTCCCCTCCCCTAGTATGCTAATCCTCTAAGGGTCGTCACCCTTATCCTCTTGTATTTATTATATATTATATATATATATACATGTACCCGCATTGGGCCGTCTAGAATTCAGTCATGTACCGTCTACCCTTCCACGAGGGAAGGTATTTTGCCGTGAGTTAACATTTCTTACCTTGACCTTTATGAATTAACCTGTGTACACTCGCGTCTTACTAATGTACGGTTTTCCTTAACATTTATAACTTGTGAGATTTACCTCAAACTTCTTCTATTTCATGACATAAGTAGGTTTCCATCCTTTGGAAACCTTGGGGAATCAATCGGAAAGGAATCGGAATCATTTGGAACGGAATAAAAGGGATTTTGAGTTAGGGTAACAGAAGGATCCACACGGTCCGTGCTCCAGAGGCGCACGACCCGGGCGTATCACTAAAAGTTCAGTTTTGAAAAACTTACAGGGCGCACGGTCCGTGCCACAAGGGCGCACGACCAGTGCATGTCGTAAATTTTAAAAAGGCTGATCTGCGTAGGTCACGCATGGTTTGTGCCCAGGGGTGCACGACCCGTGCTGTGTCAAAAATCCATTTTCTGGGCTACTGCGAACAAGGCGCACGACCCGTGCCCTTGTGAGGAACGATCCACGCGTCCTTGCCAGTAGCCAATTTTCCGGTTTCGTGTCATTTTTCCAAGTCCGTTTCGATTCCAATTTCGTTCCGGTCGATATCCTAACATAACAATTATTATTCCAGGCCAGAGAAAGCGAATAAACAATCAAAACAATACATATCATCAAATAACAATCTCATCAATTCGAACCGTTTACCATTAACGGTTTTTCGATAAAAACGTTTTCGTCAAATTTTCACAAAACGGATTTTCCATAATATCGTTTCAAAAGGTAACATGACTCGACAACAAAACGTCCCTAAGCGAGTATAGAACTCACCGTATTGTGATGAAAATTACAAACAACGAATCCCCGTGAATTCAACCGCTCCAAAATGACAAGAACTCGCCCCGAATCCTCTCCAACAACGAACTCTGATATTCGATCACTTGGACAGCCACGTGACAAAGCCCCCCGCTGCTCAATCGAACTTTAAATAGGTCTTTGGCAAAGGAAGGTAGGTCTTAGGACTGAATGTGAGGCTCCATCCAGACATGCAACTACTTGGAGCACCAAAACTCCACTTTGGTCAAAGTGAAGCTCAAACCTTCAAGAATGGTGGAAAGAGGTTGGAGGGTGATAAGGTGATGAAGCTTACATCAGTAGATAGAGGTTGGAGTTCTGGTTTAGATGATGGAATCAGAAGGGACATGCATCAACAGTCTTGGGCTTTCTCTCTCTCCCTCTCTCTTCGCGACCTCCTCTCTCTCCCTTGCCGAGTTTCTGAAATTTCTTCAAATGGAGTGAAGTGTTTTTGGTTTGTTTGAGTTTCAGCTGGGGGTTTAAGTGGGTTGGGGAAAAGACCCATTTACCCTTCAGCTAGTACTCTCCTCCTAAGGCTCCTTATTAGTTCTAGGTGACTTAACTCAATGAAATTAGCTTAGAACTTAGGCACAATAAATCATCTATTTAAAGCCTCACATAATTAAATAGCTATGCTAATTAAACCGATTTGTGATACCATATTGTGCTAAATATCCCATTTAGTCAATATTCACCTTAACCTTTTAGCTAATTTAAATAAATTAAATTAGCTAATTAGGGGATGTTACAATCACCCCAACTTTTAAAAAATTTGTCCTCAAAATTGACAAAACGTACCTCAATCGAAAAGATGGGGATACTGTTGCACCCGAAAAAGTCCCTGAGGAGATCTTTCTTCGTTTACAACTTTTTAAAACAATGAAGTCGCCACCAATATTTTTCATAAGGAAAATATTGAAGAAAAACTTTTTTTGGAAAGCGAATGGCCTTTTGGAAACCGAAAAATTTGGGTTCGGGGGGTCGGTTAGGCATGGGGAAGGTATTAGCACCTCACACCTCCTTTCTACCGAAACGGAACCTTTAATTAAACGTGTGGTTTTAAGTGTTGATTTGGAAAATACTTAAGTTTGCTTCTTTATTGAAAAGGGAATGAGAAGACTTAATGAAAATTTTTATTTTTTGCGCTTGACGAGAGTTAGCCTCTCGCTCCTACGTATCTCCCGGTGCGATGGAGAATTCAAAGCTACGTAGTTCTTGTTTGTCTTTTTCTTTGAAAAGGTTTTTGTCTTTTATCTTTTTAGTGAGTTTTCGAAATAGGACACGCATTTAGTGAATGATTAAACAAACCAAGGTTATGGGTAATCGCCGCTAAGTACTCTTGAAAATGAGAGTCACCACCGCCAGTCAGACGAACAAAGGTTCTGATTGACTATTAGTAGCAACTCGTTTTTTATTTACTCTTTTGAGAGTGGTTTTCGAAAGCGATTGATTGGCATGAATGATCAAACTAACATAGGTTATGAGTGATCATCGCTTGTTGTTCTTTTGGGAAAAAGACACTGCTACCAATGGCTAGACGAACAAAGGTTCTGATTAGCCACTAGCGACAATGGGTTTGAAAATGATTCTTGAAAGGAGAATGTTTTTGTTCTGATAATGATCTTGGTTTGCAAAAGTGATTCTTTTTTTTGTGTTATGAAAATAACTCTTTTCTTTTTGTTATGCAAATGCTAATTTTTATGGTTGCGCTTGACGAGATTGTGGCTCGCTCCTACGTATCCCAAATGGTAATCAAAGCGACGTAGTTCTAACGAGCCTTGAAAGTGAAAGTCTTTTTGCTTTGGTTTTGAAAAGTGAAGGGCGTTCGTAATGATCAAACTAACAAAGGTTATGGGTGATCACTACTAAAACCCACTTAAGTGCATGTAAAAATCTCTTTTGAAGGATGAAAGCCTTCATGATGACCAAACTAACAAAGGTTATGGGTGGTCAACACTAACACTTGCTATGACTTTTGATACTTAGGAAAATATCTTTTGAAATTGAAAGCGTTCATGATAATCAAACTAACAAAGGTTATGGGTGATTATCACTAGTAGCTTATGCATATGAAAACATCTTTTTTTTTTTTTGAAATTTAGGCTCTTAGGACAACCAAACTAACAAAGGTTATGGGTAGTTGTCACTAGTCACCATTTTCATGCTAAGCTATTTAGAAAAGAAAACAATGAATGCGAGAAGATTTGGAGATTCAAGCATGGCACAATCATTGAAATCGAATCCTTAGGCAAACAACAACATGGACATAACTTTACAACTAATCTCATTTGAATTCTTGAGCGAATATTAGCCTAGACTACACATATTAGACCACAACACATAAATAGGCAAAAAAGGAACTTGAATTGGGCATTAAGAAAAATGCAAGAGTAGGCAAGATTGAACTTAAATGCACATCTAATGGAAGATGCTAGGCGAGGACCATACTCAAATATTTCTACAAAACGCAAGGGAATCTAAATGCACATCTAGTGGAAGATGTAATGTATGGAATGGACCTATCTAAGTATTGATGATACAATATATGAGTAAACAAGGAGATTACAAAGCACAAGCAAATTCAAAAGAGTAGCCTCAAGCATGATCATTGGCAAACCATAATCAAGCAAATCATCTTAGCAATCAAAGCATCAAAACATGTTGAATCGCATTTTTGGTAAAGGTTCATGTGATTAGGCAAAGAAATGCACAAAACTTAACATAAACCCTATTTTTCTACAAGTATGTGAAACATAATATGCCATAAAACAACATTTTATTTCATGAAATGCAAGGATCAAGATCAAATCAACACAAATCAACAATCATTCAAGGGTGAGAAGCACCATAAGTATCCAAGACTCCCTAAGTGCTTGTCCAAGTGCTTATGACACTTCTCACCAACAACAATCAACAATATGAGAATATGAAGATGATAGGATGAATGATTTTACATTTTTTGAGGCAAGAACTCAAATGTGATGCAAGGTTTCAAGGATTTTACCTTAACTCCAAGCTAGGAAATGAGATGAGAAGATGAAACTAGACACAAATCAACAAGACTCCAAGGTTCTTCAACTCTAACCCACAAAAGCTTGGTGAAAACCTTCTTTGATGATGATGTTTGAACTTGAATGGAAAGTGGAGGAGATATGTCAAAGAGGGATGAGAATGAAATGAGATGGTGGTGTTTGGGTGAAGAGAAAATCAAAAATGGTTGAGGGAGGAGGGTTAAGGGCTACGGTTTTAGGAGAGGAAAAGGGAGAGGTTTTTGTGTGCTAGGGTTTTAGTGTAGGAGAATGAGAAGCAAAAGATTGTGATGTGTGTAAATGAGAGGGTATTTATAGAGTTGTTTTAGGTCTACGGGTAATTAGGTCATTGTTCTTTACTAGGTGCTCTAGGATTGGGTTTTGAATTTGAATGAAGGGCTAGGATTGGAGATCACTTGGATTGTGGGTAGTGAGAAAACACAAAATGAGAGTGAGGGAGAGAGGGAGAATGGCGTGAGGAGAGAAGAGAGGAGAGTTTGTGTGAAAAAAACTTGTCCTTTTTTGGGAATGGAGGCTCATATGTGATGTGAGGTAAAATTAAGGTTAAGGGTATAATTGAGATGGAATGTTTCCAAAGAGGTAATTTTGTATTTTCTTGTGAAGAAGTGAGTATAAATGGGTGGGGTAATTTACAAAAGAGGGCATGAATCTATGTGGGAGTGAGTGATGGTCACCAAAAAGGGAAAAGTTAAGAATAGTACAAAGCATATTCTTAGGGGATAAGGAATAGAAGAGTGTGAAAGAAATTTTTGAGAGAGAGAGAGAGAGGGAATTCGTATGAAGCAAGGGAGAGGAGGAGAAAAAAAACTTGTTTTTGGTCTTGTCTTATTGAGGACACTTCCTTTTTTTGAATTTTGAATTTTGAATTTTTGGGCATGGAAGTGAAAGTGCACCTATTAAAAATGTGTCATATATACTTGAGCACCATAAAATATT
Organism: Astragalus membranaceus; assembly: GCA_039519185.1. Classification (NCBI taxonomy): domain Eukaryota; kingdom Viridiplantae; phylum Streptophyta; class Magnoliopsida; order Fabales; family Fabaceae; genus Astragalus; species Astragalus membranaceus. The sequence goes on along the minus strand of CM076851.1, from coordinate 59,586,719 downwards.
CCCTTTAATTATTCTAGACAATAAAAATTGTCATTTAATAATTGGGGAATATTTAATGGTCTTTTTTGGATTTTTTATGCACTAAAAATGGGGAAAATGCATTTTTAATTATTTTAGACTAGGATTTTCTTTCCAAAAATTATACAAAAATTAACCTTAGTAAAGTAACATGTATGCCACGTCCTTGACCTGGTCTTGGTCCAAAAATAATTAATTTGCTTTTATTTAAATGCCCAAAAATGCAAAAATATGCACTATTTTATTTTCTAAAATTCCTGAAAATTAAGAAAAATGTTTTTGGGTGCCAAAAATTAATAATGGCCTTTTTGAAAATAAAAACACGTGCCAAATGACAAGGGCACAGGGCAGCTCACGCAGTTACAACTGACGCGCGCGCATAATTCAAATAAAAATGTGAAATAGGGGATGAATACACATAAATGCACAAATCCACTATTTTCCAAACATTATGAGTCACCTTATTGTTCTATTTTTTCTGAAAAAAAATGTTTTTGATTTGGGCGGACAATATTGGGGTATGACAACTGCCCCTCTTTATTTAGATTTTGGTAAGAATTATGAATTGGCCGAGACATATTTCGAGGCAAAATAGAAATAAAGAATTCAGAAATTATACCAATTTTGTCTCCTTGGAAAAACCCGAATTTTTTCATTTTTTCTATTTTTCTCTTCTCCTTTCCTTTTTTCGGAAAGATAGACACTTTCGTGTCGATGTGAAAACAGTAAATGAACACTGACGTGCGGACTGAAAAGGTAAAATGGGCACTTGCGTGCGGACAGAAAAGGTAAAATGGGCACTTGCGTGCGGACAGAAAAAGTAAAATGGGCACTTGCGTGTAGAAAGCGGTAAAATGCCCAGGCTGCCTAAAACCTGTAATCCTTAAACGAACTCTTGACGAATCCGAGTTTGCACGTGTCTTTGAGGAGCACGCTTCCTGTTGGCCTTTTCGAGCGACCGGGGGGATCGTTATCAGCTCCGGAACTGAT